>CM053266.1:67849107-68449107 GCA_028583415.1 Protea cynaroides | reverse complement strand
AAGATTGGGATCCAAACCCTAATGTTGAAACCATAGTGACTCCAACCCTTTAGCGTCGCGACTCTCCAGTGCTGCCACCACTTCTCTCTCACCTCTAGGTTCTGCCTCTTTCTCTCCTCTAGGATTTTCATCTACCGTCACCACCACCTTCTAGCGTCTCCATCATCCCACCCCTCAGTGGGGATTTCTTCCACCGAGGGTTTCTTTTTTGGTGAATCCATGAGTTTTTTTTGAGAGATCTCAGTTTTTTCTACTTCAGAGATCTGATGTTTGTTTGACAGATTCAGCTATGCTCTATATTTGCTAGAGCCTTTGCTCGTATTTTTCCTCTCTGACCAGCAACTATGTCTGTCGTAACTATGCATTGACTCCTCCAGAAGTTCCTAGTGATCATGCTTTTTTTCTAAACACTATCTGATGTGGTCTTGCTCGTGCTTCTTTTCTATAGTGTCCCGTGGCTTTTCAGGTTACTTTATTGGGGACACTATGAAGCTTGTTGATGTTGGTATTGCTCATAGTAAATGGACTTTGGACAACTACTTGGTTATGTCCTATCTCATCATCTCTATGATCCCTAATATTGCACGAATTATCTCTTATTGGATTCGGTGACCAAGATTTGGAAGGCAGCCAAAGATACCTACCCTCAGGTCGGCAATGATGCCTAGGTATATGAGCTCTAGATGAAGATCCATGACACGAAACCGAAGAGATGACATTTTCCCAGTATTATTCTAAGTTGGGAGGTCAGTGGCAGGAGTTAGACTATTCTGAAGAGTTTTTTGCATCATGTCCCATAGATTCCATGAAGTTCACCAAACGAGAGAACATGTTTCGTGTGTACATTGTTTGCCAGACCTCTTTATTGTGTTCAACCAGATTTGGGCTCATGTTTTGAGCCGTGATCCCTTTACATCTCTAGAGCAGGCATATGCCATGGTTTTGAGGACAGCCGCCGTACTGTGTTGTTGGTTTGTTGCAACCTGTTTCACAGGATCGATCTACTCTTTTTTTGGATTCAGGGTCTTCTCCCCATGGGGGACCTCCACGTTCCAGTGATCGATCTGGTTCTGACAAGGAGCCTATTAAATGTGACTATTGCCAGAAGGAATGTCATGCCGAAATTTTTTTTTGGAAGCTCCATGGTCGACCTGCCAATGGCAGAGGTCGTGGTCGTGGAACCGGATCGGTTCAAGCAAACCACACTGAGACTGCTGATGTTGCTCCCATAGGGGAATCTGTCTCCAAAGAGGAATTGATTACTTAGCTCCGCCGTCTCCTAACTCCACCTAGCTCATCTTCACCATTGGCTTCTGCGGCTACCTCCCTGCCAGTGTCTTCTGATTCAAATATTGCTCACTCAGGTATTTCTATCGGTGGCCATTGTGCCTCTGTTGAATCCAATCCTTGGATTATTGACTCAGGGTCACCGATCATATGCCTGGTTCCTTCCATTCGTTTTTTGAGTATTTCCTGGTTTAGGTAAAGTAAAGTACGACTTGTTGGTGGTTCCCTTTTCTCTATCTCTGGGATGAGCTCTTTATCCTCTGTCTTGCATGTCCCAAATTTTGTTACTAATCTTCTCTCCATTAGTAGTCTTACTAGGGATTTAAACTGCAAAGTAACAGTTTTTCCGTCCCATTGTATTTTACAGGACTTGAAGACGGGGAAATGATTTGCAGTGGTAAAGTGATCGATGGCCTAAACTTGCTTGAGTTTGCTTTTTCAGCTTCTTCAGAGTTAATGACATATCTCCATCTTAATCCTATACCGTCGCTTTGGCCGATTTATATAAGTGGCTTCACAGTGGGGTCACCCACCTCTTGGGAGTCGGGACCATAGTTAGTTAAAACGGAAACGGCAAAAAAACAAAACGGAACGGTACGGGTTTTAAACGGCAAAAAAAAACGAGACGGTAAAAAAAACGGTCAAACATTTTGAGAACGGCAAAAAAACGAAAATGGACAGTACGGGTTTTAAACGGATCAAAACTAATACGGTACGGCAAAAAAAAGGCAATATACTCCCATAAATTAATGAATTATTACCTAATTGCAAGTATCAAACAAAATTGCATATAATATCTATATTCTACAATCTATATATTAATTTCAAAACCTATTATAAATTCCAAAATACATCATCCAATAGCATCTAACATCATCAAATTCTAATTTCCAAATTCAAACACCATAACAACATATATGTCCAAAGTTTAAATTCCATACATATCATCTAACATCATCAATAAAACAAATGTTTCAAAATCTAGCCACAACAAAAAGATTCTAAGTTCTAAATTTCAATTTTGAATGAAGCCATCAGAAGTAGATCCTCCAATGTTAGGTGAATGTGGATCAGGTTCAATATATGTTTGTTCAAGTCGTTCCATCTCCAATTCATTGTCTTCCTCTGGAAATTCCCCAAGTTTTTCTAAATCAATTGGCCTTGCATCTTGAAGTGATCGACTTTCATACTTCTCCTTCATCATAGAGTTCATTCTGATATACACCAAATCTTCTAACATTTCTGGGGACAATTTATTTCTCTTCTTTGTTTGTGCTGCATCCCATGCACTCCAATTTCGCTCACAAAGAGAGCTACTACATGGTTGGCTCAAAATTCTACAAGCAACCTTCTGAAGCACAGGAAATTCACTACTAAGAAATTGCCACCAAATCCCTACAAATCATCAAAGTAAGCAAATATAAGAATGCCATATTTAATAATAATAAAAAAATTAGATTAACTAACATACTTACTTGGATGGTTAATAATCATCATTGATTTTCCTGTCACACTGAACAACCTTGAGCTCTTCATGCGATAATCAACAATTTCTTGCATGAATTGATGACGGTCTTCAAAAGGAACCATGCTGTCCAAAATAACATCTTGTGCATTCACAAACGTAGAAGAATCAATGTTAAGCCGATCTTCATACATAGAACAAGGATTGAGAATTGCAGCTATCACATGAACATGATGGATAATGTTCTTCTCCACCCTACTTTTAAACAAATCCATTATGGTTAAATATTTCATCCCATCCTTCTCCACAAATTTTCTCAATGATTCCTTGGCTCTTTCTGTTGCTTCAAATAAATAACCAGCAGTGGAACCTTCTGAATCCACAAGGCGAAGAATCCTAATCAGTGGCACCATAAAATTAACAACTTCCCTTGCTCCCTCCCAAAAAGTTTCAGATTGGATGATTCTAACAGTTTTTATAGCCATTTCAGCCCTATTAAATTGAAATGATCTCTATTCAGATGATGCAACTAGAAGTCTCAACTCATTCTCAACTGCATTAAGAGACCGAAGCATCAAGAAATTAGTACCAAATCTTGTCTTGCATGGCTGCTTAGGCTCTTTTCCATTTGTAAATTCTCTCATCAATGCTAAAATAGTTGAATGTCTATGCATATAATCCACTACATGCTTTCCATCATCAATAATATCCCTCACCCATCTAACATGCTTGTGAATATCCTTTAAAAGTAGATTAATCCCATGTGCAACACAATTTGTTCTATACATATGACGCCATTTGCCGATCAACATATCACCACAAGAAATATAATTGGCCCCATTATCAGAAATGAATTGCACAACATTTTTTGGTCCAATTGTTTCAATGACATCAGAAATAATATCAAAAAGAAATGTTGCAGTTACTCTATTGGTACCACATTCAACACACTTTAAAAACACAGCACCCCCTGGTGAATAAGCAATCACATTGACCCAAGACCTCTTTTTTAAATCAGTCCAAGAGTCAGACATAATCGTGCAACCAGTAATTCCCCATGTCGATTTTATACTGCTGACATACTCCATAATATGTGCTTTTTCTTCAGAAATCAAACGGGTGCGAAGAGTTGAATAACTAGGTACCTTATAACTAGGCCCATATTGACATGCACCCTTAATCATCTCAATGAAGATTCTGTTTGAATAACATTAAAGGAAATGTTATTCTTCACAAAAAAATCTGTTACTTTACTATCCAATGATTTTTTGTCTCTTTTAGAAATCAAATCTACCATAGTGGATTGAGGATTTACTCCACTTCCACCATGTATTTGATTACTGGTGGAACCAACTCCACTTTCCATAGACTCATTCCTTCTCTTCTTACTACTAAGAGTTGAATTCAATTCTACAACGGCATCGGCTTGGATGTATCCAGGGACTTTAGAACAAATTTGAACATCATGCCCAGACTTGCAAGCTAAATGAGCTTTTATGTGTGTAACACTCCCAGAGTAATTGAGATCACAATATTTACATTTAAAACGGTTCAAACTAACCATCTCTACGTGTTTCCAATACTTATCTTTTTTTCTCACCATTTTTCTCAGATACCTATAGAAGATAATCACATAGGCATTCCAATTTTAGAAATAATAAAATAAACACATCACTACAAACTTATAAAAAAATTGATACACCACCAAGTCCCATCAGCACATAAAAGACAAACAAATAGAAAAACAATTATTTACCTACAACAGTGAAATCCCATTTGGAATTAAATACATTAAAACAACTAATAATCATTTTATTTACAACAGTGGGATCCCATTTGGAATTGAAGACATAACAAACAATTATTTATCTACATTTTTCACTATAAAAAGGAACCCTTCTACCTACTATGCATAAACTGATTCAGCTTTGAGAATCAGTTTAAGAGCCGATTCCATGAAGCCCATGACCTGTTCAATCATTTTTCTACAAGAAACGTTTAAGAGCCAATGTCATGATGGAGGATTGAACAGATCATAGCCACACTATACAGTACACAGTGACAGTACACACTACCGTTCTCATTCGTGAAGGAGGAAAACCTAAATTTCCTAAGTTAAAGTTCAAATCCATACAGAAAATAGAAAATAAATTACAAAAAACACGAAAATGATTTGAGCCCTAACTCTAAACCATTCCAAGGCAACCAAATAGACAAAATATAACGATTATTGCAACAGTCACTCACTTTACAGTTAAGATCAAGGAATCTTCAGATGGAGTCATGGAGCCGAAGAAGTTGAGGACTTGAGATAGATGCTTCTCGTTTACCGCCGTGGAGTGGTTGCAGAGAAATAGAAAGGAAAGAGAACCGTTGGGACTTGGGAGTAGTTGTAGAGAAGTAGAGAGGAAGGTGAGCGGTGGAACGTTTGAGAAGAAGATGAAGAACAGAGTGAAGATTTTAATTTTTTACTTTACTTTAGGGTTAAATCGTTGGGAATTGGGGATTTCAAGATAAAAAAACAAAAAGTAAAAAGTCTAAATCTGATTGATGGTTAAAAGTTAAAACTTTTATCGATAAATGTGTTGCATTTAGAGTTAAAAAACAAAAAGTAAAAAAGTCAAACTCTAATACTCTATAAAACGATGGTCAGAGACTCAGAATCAAAAGTTCAAAAGCAAGTTTTAACTTTTAAACGTTAGAGGATAAAAGTGTAATTTTTTTTTTTTTGTTTCAACCGTTTTTATCATAAAAAACAGATACGTGTTTAAAACGCGTTTAAAACACGTTTAAAACGGCAGGGGTTCCCGTATGCCGTTTTTTGCCGTATTTCCCAGATCAATACGGGAAAACGTGTTTTAAACGGCCGAGTACGGTACGGCCGTTTTAAACGCGTTTTAACTAACAGTGGTCGGGACTTTAGCCAAGATTTTTCCTGGTTTATTTTAAAATTGTAATCTGAATCATTTTTTTGTGATGCTTGTATTTTTGCCAAGCAAATTCGTTCGGCTTATTCCCCATCTGATAAAAGAAGTTTGACCCGTTTTTACTTAATTCATTCTGATGCATGGGGCCCTTCTCGAATGTTCATGTTTTTGGGTATCAATGGTTTGTTACTTTTATTGATGGTCCAAACCCAATATGATTCGAAGGTCAAAATCTTTCGCATAGATAATGGGAAGGAATATGTCAATGGTTCTGTAACAATGTAGAAGGGAGATCGATAGAGTGTATGTTGAAAAGAACTATCTCCCCTTCAGCTCTACTTTATTTATAGGGAAAAAAGAGAGGGGCTGTTGACTAGAGTTTGAATTAGAATATGACTCTAGCTGATAGTACTAGAGATAGAAAAGAAAAGGGTAATTGACACATACCACCCCTGTACTTTAACCCGATTCCAGTTACCTTAATAGTTTGCTGAACCGGACGACTACCACCCTTTAACTTACATCAGGTTCACGAACCAGTCCAGGCTTAAATTTTAACCTATTTATTCTATTTAATATTGCCAAAATACCCTTTAGAGTGAGTTGAAAAGTCTAAAATACCCTTTTTTACCTTTACCTTTAATTTGCCTTTTCTTCAATCTCATTGTTCGTCTTTTAATTTTGGGAATTTTTGCTCCCTGCTGAAACAGAGGAGACCGAACGAGAAGACGAAGTCTCATTCTTCAATCCTCCAATCTCATTGCTCCCGACTGAAAGAGGAGACCGAACGAGAAGGCGAAATCTCATTCTTCAATCCTCCAATCTCTTTATTACTTTCTGGTTACGCGACGATCCGATCTTTCGGAGAAGGAAGAAATTATACACTTTCACTGTATGTCTTGCTCAATCTGACTCTCCTGTGTTGTTTTCGATTAGAATTCCAATTCTGATCGATTATTCGCAGAGAACTGATCGTTATTTTGCCTTGCCGCCGTTTTCAACAATGCTTTCCTTTGGTTAATTCAAGATGAAGTTGAAGAGAAGAAGGGTTTTGGAAGTGGTACGTTGTAGTCCCAGACGTCGATTTTTTGTTTTTGTTTTATTAATTTCATATGTTCACTTATAGTCAAATATTTTTAGGGTTTATGTTTGTTTTGATCGACGGCCCATTATTTTGCGTAGCACTCGTTGTATTTTGTATTTTGTTCACGTCTAAGACCAGACGTCTCTAATGGCTGAGTCTTTCCCTTCTTAATAACAAGGAAACTACTGAGGTTATTTTGGTCTTTTAGAATAAGTTGTAATGGTGTTAGAGAGGGTAAAATTGTATATTTACCCTCTTTGTTTACAAATGGTTGAACCAGGGGGTAACTCGTCCGGTTCAGCAAACTATTAAGGTAACTGGAATCGGGTTAAACTACAGGGGTGGTATGTGTCAATTACCCAAAAGAAAAAGGAAAACCTATCCTTCAGTTATAATAGGAATAGGAAACTACATCCACTATCCTAGAATTACAATAGAGATAGGAAACTATATACGAGAGTTAGAATAGGAGTAGGACTCTAGGAAGTAAATCATAACACTTCCCCTCAAGTTGGAGTTGGAGCATAAATATCACAAAGACCCAACTTGGAACAATTTGAAAAAATAAAGTCTTAAACAACGCTTTTGTGAACATATAACCAAGTTGAGAACTCGAAGAGGTTGACATATATGTTCCTTTTGGCTTCTCTGGACTGACAACCCATGGTTCTGCAAATTTAAATGAGCATTATATGGGATGAAGCAATCTCCTCGAGCATGGTTTAGACGTTTCCATAAGGCCATTGATTTCTATGGGTTACAGAGTAATGTTTTTTTTGGGTAATTTTACAGAGTAATGTTGATCATACTTTGTTCCTCAAAAAGACTGGTGAGCTGATTATTGTTCTTATTGTATATGTCGATGACATTGTGGTTCTAAGAAGTGACGTAACCAAAATAGCTTGATTGAAGAAATTTTTTGGGTACCGTATTAGAGATTAAGGACCTGGGTAAGTTGAGATCGAGGATTAAAGTTGTTGAGAATATTACGTATTTCAGTTTTTGTCTAGATTCATTGTACTACCTGTATTGTACAATTGTACTACCTGTACTACCCTCATTGTACTACTTGTATTGTACTACCTGTACTACCTCTTTCTTTCTTTGTATTCATTCTCACAGATAAGTCATTCCATCATTCAACATGGTATCAGAGCCAAGTTAGCTCTACCGCCAGATCCCTCTGCCGCCTCACCACCGCCGCTGCCAACCTACCACCGCCGACCACCGACTTTCCTTCTTTTCTTTTCTTTTTCTTTTGTTTTTTTCTCTCTCCCCACTAGGGGCAGCAACCAAAGAGGGAATCATACAATGATATAGGTACTGCCCTTCTTTTTATCCCTCATTACGGATCATTTTTTTATTTTCTTTATTGGAAATCAATTTTTTTTATCTGTCTGGATATTAATAATATGGTTCAGTCTGGTCGGATATCTATGAGTTTCTGAGTTTACCCCAATAAACAAAAAAGTGGGTGCAAACCAGAATTGATTTCCATATATTATGTTGCACATGGGACAAGTTAGGATATCTGACAAGTGATATTTCTACTTTGATCTCCATATATTGTGCTATAACCAAACAGGGAGGCTTTCATATTGTTTTTGGGTGTTTGTTCTTGAATACACAACTCAAGGATGATATCTGAAGTAACCTCTTCTGGGATAGAGAGTTTTAAAATGGACAATCTCATTATTCCCACTAATACCACTAAACTTGATGGTGGTAATTACCTAATGTGGTCTAGGGCCACCAACTCTAAATTACAGCTCGGGGATTATCGAGATATCTCACCGGCACCAAGGAAAAACCTCTGACCAAGGACATTGTTTTGGAGAAATGGCATGCTAAAAATTCATCGGTAATGCAATATCTCCTCAATTCCATGCAACCCATTATAGCCGAGGGCTATTTGTTATTGGATACTACTGCACAAATTTGGAAGTCTGCTAAGGACACCTATTCCAAAGTTTGGAATGCTGCTTTAATTTATGCCATTTAAAAAGGTGTTCATGAAACTATCTAAAAAGAATTGATTGTATCCCAATATTATACTAAGTTGAGGAGCTATTGGCAAACAATTGATTTTTATGATTCTATTCATGTTAAATGTGAAGAAGATGCTACCCTATTTCACAAAAGGGAAGAGAAATACAGTCTTTATACTTTTCTGGCAGGACTAAATGTGGAGCTTGATCCTATTCGCTTACAGATTCTCAGCAGGGACCCTTTTCCCCACCCTCGAACAGGCTTATTCCATGGTTCAGTTAGAGGACCAACGATGAATAACAATGTTGGCCCCTTCTGTTCCGGATAGGTCTGCTCTCCAGACAAATACTTAGACATACAAGAGTCCTCCTGTTTCCCGTGATGCTATCAAATGTGAATATTGTAGCAAGCTTTGGCACACCAAAGACACATGCTGGAATCTTCATGGCAAACTGGCAGATTTTGAAGCAAAACGTCGGGAAAAAGGTATGCACAAGGCAAAGTCCTCCCACGCACCTTAGTCACATCAAACTGAAGCAAGTCCTCCTACTGGTCCTCTGCCACAACTCTCTGCACAAGAACTTTAAACTCTTCGGCATCTCCTTCGACTACCTCCTGCGACTACAAATCAATCATCCACATCTGCATCTACCAATCCAGGTTCTTTTTTTGTTCAGTCAGGTATTTCTCATGATGGTTATTGTGCTTTCTGTCTTTAGCCCTTGGGTTATAGATACTGGAGCCACTGACCACATGGCTGGTTCGTCTGAGTCCTTTTATTTATACTCTCCTTCTTCTGGACATAATACTGTGAAGGTCGCTGATGGATCCCTCTCTCCTATATTTGGAATTGGATCCATCCACTGTTCTTCCTCCCTTGATTTGAATTTCGTTATACATGTTCCTAATTTATCCACAAATTTACTCTCCATTAGTAGTCTTACAAAGTCTCTAAATTGTAAAGTAACATTTTTTCCTACCTATTATGTGATTCAGGATCTGGAGAACGGGAAGACGATTGGACATGGTAGTGTGCATGGTGTCCTGTACTTGTTTGACAATGGTTGTTCAACACCTTCCTCCCATTCCGTAGTCAGTACCCTTCAGCAGTGGCACCGCCGTCTGGGGCATCCCTCTTCTGCTGTTCTATTTCATTTTTTTTCCAAAATTATTTATACAATGTAATAAAGACGAGTTATTAAGTGAGGCTTGTGTTTTGGCCAAACAAGCTCGTATTTCTTATTTACCTTCTGTTTCGATAAGTCCTTGTATCTTTGATTTAGTCCATTCTGATGTTTGGGGTCCAACACGGATTACCTCTATTTCTGGTCATAGGTGGTTTGTAACCTTTACTGATTGTCACATTCGTACTACATGGGTTTATCTGATGCGTCAAAAAAATGAGGTCTTTGCATGCTTCTGCCATTTCCACAATATGATCAAGACGCAGTTTCAAACTCAGTTAAAGATGCTCCGTAGTGACAATGGTAAGGAATATCTTGAAGGATTATTTCAGCAATACTTGGCTGATAATGGGATAATTCATCAGACAAGTTGTGTGGACACTCCTGCTCAGAATGGAGTCGCTGAAAGAAAGAACTACCACTTACTTGAAACAGCTAGAGCACTAATGTTTGAGAGACATGTTCCCGCTCAATACTGGAGTGATGCTGTCCTCACTGCAGCATCCCTGATCAACTGCCTTCTTTCTCGAGTTTTAGACAACAAGGCTCCCTTGGACATCTTACTTGGAAATTCTGATTTTGTTCTTCCTCCTAGAGTCTTTGGTTGTCTTTGTTATGCTAGTAACCATCGTTCCCCTAGCAAAGCTTGATCCACGTGGAATAAAGTGCATATTTTTAGGGTATTCTGCAACACAGAAAGGATACAAGTGTTATCATCCTCCTTCTCGTCAAGTCCTTGTTAGTTGAGATGTCATTTTTCATGAGCATCTCTCCTATTATCAGGCTCCTCTTCAGGGGGAGACACAGACAGTTGAAGATGCACCTGATATCCTTAATGTACTTATACCGGATATACCTGATGTACCAGAAATAGTCCAAGAACAAGTGCTCGATACAGCTGCACGATCCAAGCATCCAACCACCAAGCCACCTCTGCAAGTTTATAGCCGTGCCAAAGACAAGCAAGGAAAGGCCACTACCACTCTTGCACATGTCCCTTCGCTAGCCCTGGATCCAGAAACTGAGTCTACTGAGCCTTCTTCTGGTAAGGAACTTACTCCTTCTTCTGATCTTGATCTTCCAATTGCACTTCGAAAAGGAATTAGGGCCTGCACCCTATATCCTATTTCCAATTATGTTTCCTATGACTCCCTTTCCCCTTTTTTCCGTGTTTTTGTGTCTTCGCTCTCTTCTATGTCTGTTCCTAAAAAATGGCAGGATGCAATTATGGATGAAAAATGGAAAACTGCAATGGTGGAAGAAATGAGGGCTCTGAAGAAAAATGGTACATGGAATCTTGTTCCACTTCCTGCAGGATCAAGGTCAGTAGGATGCAAGTGGATCTTTACAATGAAACAGAAACCAGATGGGACTATTGATCGGTACAAGGCTAGATTGGTTGCACGGAGATTTATTCAAACATATGGGATTGACTACCAAGAAACCTTCGCTCTAGTGGCCCAAATGACTACCATCAGGGTTTTACTGTCCTGTGTTGTACATCACAACTGGGACTTGCAACAGTTAATGTAAAAAATGCATTCCTTCATGGAGAACTTACTGAAGATGCCTATATGGACTGCCCATCGGGTTTCACAGATGATAAAAGCCAAGGAAAAGTCTGCAAGTTGAAGCGATCTCTTTATGGTCTAAAACAATCCCCTAGAGTATGGTTTGAAAGATTTAATAAAGCTATGGTAGTATTTGACTATGTTCAAAGTAATGCTGACTATACTTTATTTATAAAATATTTCCCTAACACTTTTACTGCCTTACTTGTATATGTAGATGATATCATCATTGCTAGCAATAACAATGATGAAATCACGAAACTAAAGGCATTTCTAGGGAAGGAGTTTGAAATCAAAGACCTTGGCAAACTTATGTACTTTCTTGGGATTGAAGTTGCCAGATTTGCAAAAGGCATCTATCTGTCTCAAAGAAAGTATGTTCTTGATCTTCTCTCAGAAACAGGGTTACTTGGGGCTCGACCTTGTGATATTCCTCTCGATCCCAATACCAAGCTAAGGGCAAAAGAAGGCACACCAGAAGACAAAGGAAGATATCAGAGACTTGTTGGCAGACTCATATATTTTGCCCACACACGGCCAGATATTGCATTCGCAGTTAGTTTGGTAAGCCAGTTTATGCACGACCCATACTCTACACATATGGAGACTGTCTATCGGATACTGCACTACCTAAAGTCAGCCCTTGGAAGAGGAATCTTGTTATCTCCTAATGACCCTCTGAAAATGGAAGCATATGCCATTTCAGATTCCCCAAATAAACAAATCTAGGTAGAGGCTTATACTGATGCAAATTAGGAAGGAAGTCCTGATCGTAAGTCTATCTCTGGTTATTGCACATTCTAGGGTGACAATCTGGTAACCTGGCGCAGCAAGAAGCAAAATGTGGTTGTCCGACCCAGTGCAGAAGCAGAATATAGAGCAATGGCGCATGGAATATGCGAACTATTATGGTTACAACGACTACTCAAAGATTTGAAGGTTATGTGTAACCAGTCCATGAAATTATTCTGTGATAATCAAGTAGCCATTAGCATTGCTAATGATCCGGTTTAGCATGATAGGACAAAACATGTTGAGGTAGACCGTCACTTCATCAAAGAGAAACTGGACAGTAGACAAATCGAGATTCCGTTTGTCAGATCAGAGGACCAACTAGCAGACATCTTCACCAAAGGTCTGCCAGGGAAATCCTTCCATATGATATTGTCCAAGTTGGGCATGCATGATATATATGCACCAACTTGAGGGGGAGTGTTGAGAATATTACGTATTCCTTTTTGTCTAGATTCATTGTACTACCTGTATTGTACAATTGTACTACCTGTACTACCCTCATTGTACTACCTGTATTGTACAACCTGTACTACCTCTTTCTTTCTTTGTATTTATTCTCACATTATAAATAAGAGGACCTCTGTTTATTACAGACAAGTCATTCCATCATTCAACAAAAGTATTGCATATCAGTAGCGTATCGGTCGGACGATTTTAAGAAAATTATCGTATCGTATCGTGGATACGGGGCAAGATACGCACTAGAATGATTATGGAACATACCAAACACTATTTTTAAGCATAAAAACACTATAAAGACATAAGCAATCTTGAAGTATTTCCAAGGATTAAAGACATTTGATGACATCCAATTAACTACAACCGTTGGTTCGCATGAACTGTAGGTTTTCAGCGAGGAAGAAGAGCTAGAAAAGTGGAAAAAAATCAATTATATCAAGCTTTATATGTGTGTATCGAACCGTATCGGTTCGTATCGAGGTGTATAGAACAGTATCGGTTCGTATCGAGGTGTATCGAACAGTATCGGTTCGTATCGAGGTGTATCGAACAGTATCGGTTCATATCAAGCCCTATCGGTTAGATATACTTTGATACAATTTATTTATTTTTTTGCTAGAAACTGGAAACTTAAGTTTATCGATACTATCGAGTGTATCGAAGTGTATCAAGCCGTATCGGTTCGATACGGTCGATACATGTGGATACACTTTTTGTTTTAAAAAAGAGATACGTTTCGAAGATTATCGTATTGAACACTGTCGATATGGACACGTTGCGGTCGATACGGATACGTTTCGGTCGATAAGCAACGTATCGATACAATACTTAAAACCATGGTTGCAATACTTCCTTGGAATTAGGTGGTCTGGTCTGTTCAAGGTATTATCTTTCTCAACAGAAGTATATTCTATACTTTTTATCTGACACTTGGGTGCTAGGGTGTAAATCGATTTACACTCCACTTGAGGCAAATTCATTTATGAAGCAACATGATGGTGGACCTGTGAACAAAGGTGGTTGTAAGAGATTGATTTATCTATCCCACACTAGGCCAGATATTGGATTTGCTGTTACTATGGTCAAGCAGTACATGCATGATCCATATTTTAGGACATATGAAAGCTGTGTATCAGATCTTCCAATAGCTGAGGTGTGCTCCTGGCAAGGGAGTTCTTTTGTCTGCTCATGTTCATCTGCCCATTGAGGCTTACACTAATGCTGATTGGGCTGGCACCTCTGGATATTGTACTCTGATTGGTGGAAATCTAGTCACTTGGCGGAGCAAGAAGCAGGTAGTGGTTGCTCGTTCTAGTGCAAAGTCTGAGTTTTGGGCTATGGCCCATGGTATTTGTAAACTTCTTTGGCTTTGAGGCAAGGTTTAAAATCTCGGATTTCGGAGGAGATCTCGCCGAGATCTTGCCGAGACAGTGCATTTTGTCCGAGACAGCTTAAAAAGGCTGTCTTTTAAGCTGTCTCGGTGGCCAAAATGCATTTTTTAGGTCTCCAACTTCAAGGGAACCTCATTTTTTGCATATATAAACACATTTAGAGTATAAAATTATAAAAATAATGACCATTTGTGGTTGTTTGGGTTTACACCCATGTTTTGACAGTCAACGCTGAAGTCTGTTGTAAATTTAGGTTAATATTAGCTATTATATTCAATCAAATATGGCAAATGAGACAATAACATAATGCATTAGGGGAAAGAGAAACAAAATAACACTTCATTATAAATCATTACATCATAGTTCAAAAATTCAACATTGAATGATCCCATAGTTCCCCTGTGCCCATAGTCCACAATTCCACAATCCTTATACAGATACAATGTCTAGTAATACGTAGAGTATCGTGGATGATCCATCCTACTATCATCATACATCTGGGAAAGTTGTCGACGCAAATTGTCTTCCAATTGAGCAACATAATCTTCCCATGACATTCTTGATGCAAAGTAGTTTTGGTAGTCTTACACATGATTCATAAATATAACATCAGTAGCTGTCCGAAGGATATCTTTGGGAAGAATGGAAAAACTTATGAAGTAGTACTCTGGTGCGTAGAATCTTGCGGAAGTACTGATGGAACGGAATAGAAGTTGGTTGATCCACTCTGACTCCGTGTCTGTGCTCCTGTATCTGAACCATCGTCGAAGGAAGAACCATATGCAGTCGCAGTGGGAAGTTGATATCAACATAATCATTTGAGGTGTATGCTGAACCAGTGCTGTATCCAGGAAAATTCCACTGCTCCTGTCCACTGCAGTAACTACTATTCTCCTCCACACTCAATCCTCGTAAGCCAGAAGAGAGGCTATCAACGTCGACGTCCATCGTGCTACTGCAATCAGCATCTTCATCATGTTGAGAATGGGAATGATGCCGAGGCCTACGCGAATACGAAGTTGGTCTACGTGATGAGGATGGCGCACGTGCACCATGGTCATCATCCTGTGTTGCATGAGTGTGCTGGCTCTCCCTAGTGTATCTAACAGGTGATGCTCGTGGCTCTGGATCAGCCCCAATATTGACAATAGTGGCTCGACCCCCACCCCCATGATCACTACCACTAGCTCCACTACTACTCCAACTCCACTCAGGATCTTCTGTATCAGTGCCAGCAGGAGGGTCAAATGGCACGGTTGACCGTGTATGGACTCTACCCTCTTCCGAGGCTAAAAACTCGTCGACATCAGTATCCAAATGACTGGCCAAATGGGAGTCAGGCATCCCCCCGGGCTCGTCCATCACAGGTACTCCCCTGTCCCGCACCCACTCTACTAATGGATTTTCCTCTTCGGAGTCAAGCTAGAAGATGTTGGCGAGCTCGAGCGGGGTATCATCCTCCTTATCATGGAACATGTCTTGCACCCTCAGCCTCATGTTGTAATGCACAAAGACCAAGTCATTTAGCCGTTGGGAGCAAAGTTGATTCCGCCTCTTTGAATGAATGAGGTTGAAAGTACTCCAGTTTCGCTCACAGCCTGACGCAGAGCATGTCTGAGCTAACACTCTACTTGCTATCTTCTTCAGAGCAGGTGCATCTTTACCATACAACACCCACCATTCAGCTGCATAAGAACAATAACATATTTTAATTTCGTATGTCATTTAAACGTAATACATAAAACATAAGATAATTTAATTTTGTATGTCATTTAAACGTAATACATACACGGATCACTTTTGTCACGTCCAGCCACTGCAGCGGGGAACCCAAAACTCCCACGGGCTTCCCTGAAGGTTTTAATCTACACACAATCGAAAACTTGTAAATATTTGCAATTACAATATATAGTTTTGCCGCACTAGCAATAACAGTAACCAGTACAATTAGTGTCACGGCGATCATATTTCCAGTAATTGAAGCACACAACTCACCTCTAGGTTTGCCAATGCTTGTGCTTGGGGATCTGGCTCCAACTTTGCAACCACTAGCTTCACTGCCTCAATGAGTTCTGCATTCGTCCCAAGTACATGTGTATACTGGTATTTGGGGTTTAAATAGTATGTTGAAATATTTGACAGTGGACACATGGTTAAAGCAAATAAAAATTATATTGGTACATAAGTAACACTAAAGTAAATACATCATCAAATTTACTCACCAGCCTTATGCAATGGATGCATGAGTTGGCTCTCCCATCAGTCATTGATGATCTTTATATAATTCTTGTAGCCACGTGATATCAAAGCTTTAACACGTACTTTCAATGCGTCCACAGCAGCATAAAGAAGTGGCATGGTAGGTTTTCGCTCAGTATCTACCATTTTCAACACCTGTACTACATGATGCAACACTCTGACTATCACCTTCACATTTTGCCAAAATTCGTCTGAAGCGATGGTACTCTGTGCTTCCACTCCCTGGGGGGTAGTTGATTGTCTCCACGAAAACCAATCCTCAGATGCAAACATCGATCTGAGTCCGGCCATCTTCGCCTCAAAGCTCTTCAATGCTATGAAGTTCGTAGCGAATTTGGTGATGCCTGGTCTGACCAAGTCCCCTCCACATCTCTCCCTGAGCATGTTCAAGGAATAACCATGGTAGTAGATGAAAGTGGTTACTTGTCTTGCTTGCTCAACCATTCTTTTGACTTTACTTATCTTACCCATGTCCTTCAACATCAAATCAATACAATGGGCAGCACATGGAGTCCAGAAGAGATTGTAGTCGGGATTGTTCATTAACATCTCCCCTGCCTTCTTAAAATTGCTGCCGTTGTCCGTCACAATCTGGACAACGTTCTGAGCTCCCACCTCAACCACCACCTCTTGCAACAGCCCATAAATATAATCTGCATCTTTTACTTCAGCTGATGCATCAACAGACCTAAGGAACACCGTCCTCCCATCACAGTAAACCATGAAGTTGATGATGGACTTTCTGGTAGGACCAGTCCAACCATCACACATAATAGTTACTCCTAAATCTTCCCAATTCTTCTTCTGGCCTAGAATCTAGTTTTGTAATTCCTTCTTATGTTGAGGCAAATAATGAGTCATTAACTCATATTGGTTTGGCCCTCTAACCCCTGTACCTGCCTAGGCAACTGCATTCAGCATGCTCTGAAAAAAAGGCCTGTGGTGGCGTTTGCTGGGATGCCATGATAAAACGATCACTTAGAGTAAGAATACCCTACTGACTCCCTATTCTTTCTCCAAAACATTGCCTTTATTTTTTTTTGCTTACTACCTTGCTTCGTAAAGACTGCAGGATCTTGCTGTAGAACTTGAACATAATCATCCCGTCCCCATGGCTGAGGAACAGGTTCTTCCCTTCTACTTCGTGATCTAGAAAACCAAGAACCAATCCCTTTGCTCCGTCTCTGTGGCTCAGGCTCAGCAAATCCACTATCACTGCCACCTGCTCCAGATGTACCTGCTCCTGTCCGTCTCCTCTCTGCATCTGATCTAAGGGTTTCTGTACTAGCCATTGCCGCATGACGCATCTGTCTTGCCTCTGCCTCTGTCATCTCTTCTACATCCCATCCCTCAGCCTCATGTTCCTCACTGGATTCTGGTACAGTGCCTCGAATTGCCTCCTCAAATTGTTGTTTTTCTCTTTTCATTGCTGCCCTCCTCTGCCTCCCTCCCCTCAAATGTTCACCTATGGCCCTGGATATCTCCACAGGATACTGCGGACATTTGGAAACATCTTTGCCCAATCCACTCAAGTGTTGCTTCAGTCTTGTGATGCCGCCAGACTGAAGCTTCTTCCCACAAAAATTACACTGGGTCTTCTTCCTATCACCCTGAAGTGCAGTCGCATACTGCCATGCAGGGTCAGTTCGGGAACCGGTACCGTCGCCCCCATCGCCTGCCCCAGAACTTGGTCTCGACATAATTTCCAAGCACTGTTTCATAGAAAACACAAACTTCAATAACCTTACAAACTTGAACACAGCAGAAATTACATTTCAAAATTTTTCTCATATTTTAAATGCGATCAGAACATTTTTCCTTATTTTTTCCGATTTTATAGCATTTTTAATCAATTTTAAATTAATTTTTAATTGTTGAAAATTATTTTTTTAATATAAATAATTTAAAAAAAAACATACAACAACTGAAATCGAAATCTAAAATCGTAGGACAGTAGATCGGCCAACGGTGATTAACATATAAATAGGTCATCATCATCAAATGAGTAATAATAATAATTATTTTAAATTTTAATTGCTGGAAATTCATTTTTAAATGCAAATATTTGAAAAAAAATACCTACAACAATCAAAATCGAAATCTGAAACCGTGAGCTTGTAGATCGGGTTCACGTAACTAACATATAAAAATTTCATCACATTCTAGAAATTTTTTTTTTCTCCGTTTGTAGTCTCATGTAAAAATCTCATTTTTTCGGCAAGAAACTTACCTTCAACAGTTGATATGAAGCTCTTACAGCAATCCCCGCAGTCCGAAGCACCACTCGTAGCAATTTAGAAGTCCAAACAAAAAAAAAAATGGGGAAGAAATGAAGAAAAATTGAAAAACTAAAGAAGAAAGCAGAAGGGGAAGTCTCGGTCGAGTTCTCGACCGAGAACAGACCCTTCTATCTGTTTATAAAGAAAAAAAAAACAAAAAGTAATATCTCGCCGAGATCTCCCGAGATCTCGCGAGATCTGGCGAGAAATAGCGAAAACGGCCGAGATCTCGAGATCTCGGCGAGAACATGTAACTGTCGAGACGAAAATGGTTATCGCCCCTATTTTCGTCTCGGCTAGTGTCGAAACCACCGAAAATGGCGAGATCGAGATTTTAATCCATGCTTTGAGGGCTTCTTTAGGATTTGTGTGTTTCTGTTCAACTTACCATGCAGGTTTTTTTTTTTTTTTTTTTTTTTTTTTTTTTTTTTTATGACTGTAAATCAGCCATTAGTATTTGTCGTAGTTGTCAAGGCGACAAGGCGAACCAAGGCGTTGGAGGCCTGATGGGGCGCCTAGGCGACCAAGGCGCCTGCCTAGGCGATCAAGGCGTCTGCCTAGGTGACCAAGGCCTCACAAAGCCTCTTGGACGCCTAGGCATGCCTAGGTGACCAAGGCCTCACAAAGCCTCTTGGACGCCTAGGCATGCCTAGGCGACACTTTGACAACTATGCAGCGCATAATCTCTTGAGTCATGTCTAGGCCTCCATATGGGATCATACTCTAATTCAAGAGTTTGCTAAGTTGAGTCCAAGCTCGTTGATGATACTTCTTCCATGAAACCTTGAAGACTTCCAAGCACACATGCTATATGAGGTGCTAGTTCTCTTGGTAAACCACCCCCCCCAAAAAAAAAAAAAGAAAAAAATAAATAAAAAATGTATAGATAAATAAATAAAATCTGCCAATAACCAGTGCCTGTAATGTCAATGCTGGATGTTTCTTGGACTTTCCATTGCTTTCTTCTCCTCTGCCTTCTCTTCTTTTGAGCCTCCATTGCATCAGGTTGTTGATCTACATCAGTAATACAACTAGTTGATGTGCTCACTTTTTTTCTCTAAATATGATGAATTTATAGAAGTGGAAAAATGAAGCAAATAGTAGACCCCACAAAGGACGATAGGACAACTGCTGTGATGGAAGCCAAATTACAATGGAAGAGAGAGGTTACTTTGTGTAAAGGATGAAGCATCATCATGTTAGCTCGCCCTATCACATCTATAGATACTGACCAGCAGCAAGGAAAGAGAATTAGTCTCTGTTATGGGATGAGATAGTGTCCAAGGATCACTCGTACGACTCGGGAACCAACCAAAAATGGTGAATGAATTGTCCTCAACTATTGGTAGTTTGTTGCACATAAGCTTCGAGGATTGAGTGAGAATGACCATGACCATTGATATGATCTGTATTATTGCCTCAATGCATTTCTGTCATGTTAAAATAATTAGATAGTTGACTGAAAGAGTTCCCAAGATGTCAACATTATGCAAATCTATGTGAAGCTTTTGAACAACTGAGAGTTGCTAGGAAAATTCATATGGTGTTTAGTTGCCTATGTCCAGTATATATATATATATATATATATATATATATATATATATATATATATATATATATATATATATATATATATATATATATATTTTATTTTATTTTATTTTATTTTTTTTTTTCTTGGGAACAAGAACCAAAATTCATCATTTGGTGTAGCCATGTAGGTTCTTGTTACTTTCCTAAATTATACTTATGATCTATTTCAATTGGATTTAATGATTAAGAATGTAGGTACGGAACTATGCGTGATAATGTCATCAATCTCAAGGTTTGTTGGATCGTTCTCTAGTATCTGTTTTGTTAAGTCAGAATTGTTTCTCAGTTGTTTTTTCAGTGCAGGTTGTTCTGGCAAATGGGGATGTAGTCAAGACGGGTTCTCGTGCAAGAAAGAGTGCTGCTGGGTCTCTCTCTCTCTCTCTCTCTCTCTCTCTCTCTCGCACTTGCATGCACACACAGATAATCTCACTCTTTTTGCTTCAGAAAGGATAAAACCCTAGATAAATTCATTTTGAATACACATCTAAATTGTTGTCTATTTGGATATGAATTGTTTAATAGAAAATTTGAAGTCACCATTAAATCTATCTAGAATGGCAAATGTTTATGAAGTCGATTCAGATGTCAAACAAGGGAATCCATCAATTAACTGGGATTTTTTTGGAGTTTTAAGGGCGAGATCTTGTTTATGGTACCAGTGGTTGTACTAGAAAAGGACAGGAGGGTGAGGAGCCCCAGGATATTGGAAGTCCAACTGCCTGGAGGAACCCTTGCATTTGTTCAATGATATGGCACACTTGAAATCTGGAATTATACAATAATATTAAGGAGAGTGAGATTCGCCTCTCTCCCGCCACTCCAGTTCCCCTGGGACCCAGTTGGTGGCTATTCTAGTTTTACCCTACTTTACGAGATGTAAATATTTTAGACATACTTTAGGTTTAGTTCTATCTATGTAAAGGTGCTCATTGGTCACTCAAGAAAGCTAGTCCAGGTGAATGAGAAAGGGCCGTGAGGCTTAGGATGTGCAAATTCTAGAGAAAAATGGAGAGGAGTGGCTGCTGTAACTTTGGGAACCTCAACAATTGTGTTGAGATCCCTAATCAACTCAACATATATAATAGGGAGATTACACAATCCTAGAAGGGCAGAACAGAAAAAAAACAAATAAAATAAAAGAGAGAGGGAGAGGCAATGGCACTAATCCCGAGAGGCCTTATGGGCCTCTCCCCTTAATTCTAAATTTGTAACAGGATGGTTCTGAATTTTCGCAAAGTTCTGTTTGTTTCATTTTTTGAGTTTTATTTTCTTGGACAGTTTTGGTTTATCTGCCCTCTATCATTATGATTTTACTGTTTAATGGCCTTGTTGGTAGTTTCTGCTTTTGGCTACTTGTAAATGACAAGCTGTGGTTCAATGATTTTGGATTATGGATTTTGGTGCTGCTGCAATTGTTGTTGATAATCTTTTGAATCTTCAGATGGAAAAAGCCTTGGTCACTCCTATGCTTTTCTTATTAATAGGTTGTATTCTTTCAAAATTAAGAAATTGTGAATATGAAAAAGGAGGTTTTGCAACATGTGAGGATTTTTGAATCATTATTTTTTATTTAACGACAAAGTGAGTGGAACAATGGATGTAGCTTCTATGTCACTTGATGTGGATCCATTGGGGTGCCAAACAACAACTAATACGCCATTAATGCTGTTAACATGTAGAAACTTCTTCCACAACTTATAATGTTACAAATAATTTTCTGGATATTGATAAGCACCTGTGAAAAAGGCTTTAGCTGAATTCTTTTGTGGAAAATGCCATGTGAAGTGACTAAAGGGAACAATTTCTTGAGCATCAACAAACCACACTTTGACCTGTGAAAAATGTTGAAGCAGGTCTAAGAGGAAGATATCTCACAAGCAAGACCAATGTTAAACGGGTATCAAGATCTTTTTCTGTATATAGATCAACACTGCCCCATCTGGAAATAACTAACTAAAATCTTTGAAAAAGCATATTTATACACCAATCCCCCTTCTAGAAAGAAAGCAAAAAAAAAAAAAAAAATGCGATGACTGAAGCTGGATCAGATGCGTGCCAGATCAGATCAACCTGATTTTAAGTTCAAAATGATGAAAATACTCCTGTTTAAAGTCCCAAGGCTGCCCAAAATGCTAAATGATTTCCAAAAAGAACTGCATAATTCCACATAAGAGACCAAAGTAAGTAGGCCGCTAAACACTGCCTCTACTATAAAAATACTTTGGGTGAAAATATTTTCTAGTTTAATGCTTATGGTGCTGAATCTTGGAAGAGACATTTTAAAATGAGCGTGTCCAGGGAGTGGAAAGAGTTGATGCCTTTCACTTTCTTTTCTCACCAGTTTCTCTAGGGTCTACTTTTCTATTAATGTAGGGTATTTTCTTGAGTCTCTAAAACTTGCTGATTATTTGTCACCTTGTCTTTTGTGCTTCAGTTTATTTTTCCCCCATACTGGAGTTTCATTTGAGGCTTGAGCTAATTTTGCTATGATCGATACATTTAGTTTGACTGCCTCTCTGTATAAGCTTATACACAGTAATTAGCTTGTGGATAATGGAACTAGTTAATCAAATAATAATCTGTAGGAAAAAGGAATTGATAACAGTCTTGTCTATCTTTTACTAGGCCATGATTGCAAGCTCTAATATTTTGTTTATTCTAGATACGATTTGACAAGGCTGATAATTGGAAGTGAAGGAACCTTGGGAGTAGTAACGGAAGTTACTTTACGGCTTCAAAAAATCCCCCAGTACTCAGTGGTATCTTTTTCCTTTCCATTATTTTAAATGGATTGAATTTTCAGTTCTTTAAATTTTTCCACACTGATGTATTTGTTTGCAATAAGCTGTAATGCTCTTAATCTTCCAACATTATCTCAAAAATTCAAAATGAAATACTTTATCTTCTTAAAAGCTCATTTGAACTGGTTTATCACTCCCCAATCCTTGATATGAGGTAGATATAATGCTTCGAGGGTATTGGGATAGGGGACTGAAATCTTGATTTACTGGGTGAATTTTGTATTCTATTCTTTTTTATTAATTCGGAAGATATATTCATAGTTTGAAAACTCCAGTCTCGAGGGTGTCTTGACCCTCTGGGAAACCGAGATTTCTGAGATCTCGGCGAGAACATGTATTTTCTGCACGAAATTTCAAACTGTGTATCGGGACTCAAATGGTCATTTTAAGGCCTGATACTCTAGGGATCACTCTTTTAGCATATATAATCACATTTAAATAGTAAAATTGAAAAGAAAAACACACATGGTGGTTGTTTGGGTTTACACCCATATTTGGCAGTGTCGGTCTGAAGTTCAGATGTAAACCTAGGGTAATATTAACTATTTTACATAATGTCACACTACTAGAAGATCAAAGAAGACCAAATGAGCCAGTAAAATTATATTTTAGGAGAAGAATAAATGTAATAGCACTTAATTAGTTAATTGTCATAGTCAAAAAACCCAAAGTTGTCAAGCAGACCATAATTCATACATTATGCCAAGACCAGTTGAAAACTGGTCGAAAATGTCGAGACCAGTCGAGAACTGGTCGAAACTGGTTGAAAATTGGTCGAGACTGGTTGAGACCAGGTCTTGTGTGAGATCTCGTCTCAACCTGTTCAAACTTTGAAAATCTCGAGATCTCACTGAGATTTTGAACTGTGGATATATGAGAAATGGTTAAAAAAAAGATAAATAATAACATAAAATGTTGGAGATCTTGGGAAAAAGTTTGCATAGTGGTTTGGGCATCTAAACTATCAAATAAATCTGTATGAATTCTCTAGACACACTATGCCAAAATGCAAGGTAAATTTACAAGTGAAGCCAACCCTATGCCTAAACAATACAAACAAGTGACAAGAACTAGCTTTGGTAATACAGTAATGGTTCTTTGTGGTTGAAATTGGGATTTTCTATACTGGAACTTCTCATAGATTCGTTTATAAATACTATCAGATCACCCAGTTGCCCTACAATTATTGTTGCAATAGAAGCCATTTTTAGTAAAGGGTGTGATTATGCTACTTAAATTTCTTTTTAATTTTGTACATGCTCAGACATTCGATGACCTTGCAACATTGTAGGTCGCAATGTGCAACTTTCCAACAATTAAGGATGCAGCTGATGTTGCTATTGCCACTATGCTGTCTGGGATCCAGGTATAGTTTAAGCTGCAAATCTCAACTTTACTGTACTACTGGTATTGTGGTACTTTTTACTAACATTCTGGAGATTAAGTTTCCATTTATGGTGACATAATGTCTCTGATTCCATCTAGTCATATTTGATCAGACTACTGGATACTGACTCTTCTGTTTCTTAAGGGCATCTCATATGGTTGTTTTGTATGCGTTTCAGTTTCTATTGTCATTGCCCACAATTTATTAAAAATATTCTCATTTAGTTCGAGGTTCTTTGCAATCTTGTTGCCACTATCATGAATTTGAATTTGGTACATTCACCCCCCCCCCCCACCACTATACAAAAAAAAAAAAAAAAAAAAAAAAGAAAAAAGAAAAAAGAAAGAAAGAAAACCTGTAGACAAATTGCTATCATGAAGTTGGTATATCTTCAATGGTAGCAAACTGTAGATAAATTGCTACTATCATTGAATTTGCTACTATCCAATTCAATGAGGATAGGATTTCCTGCACCTCCTGATTGTTGTCCTCTCCTTGCTAGGGCTCCTTTCTTTGTGGTCCCCGGGTTATTATTATTATTATTTTCTATTCACAAAAAAAAAAAAAAAAAAACCTGTAAATAAAGTTTGTTTTCTCTGTTGAATACTGATAGCGGAAGCTGATTCCTATTGTGTTAGTGTACTAAAAAGCTATTACCTTATGGTTCAAGACTACTTGTTGCTCCCTCTCTCTATCCTACCTAGGTCCAAAATACCTCTATACAGGTAGATAGCACAGTATGTTTTTCTAGTCTGTTTGAAAACTTTGCAATGTTCAATTTATGTTTCATGCCGGACCTCTGGTCATACTAAATTAAATGTGCTGCTTTTGTGGTATAAATTGCCAAATGGATATGGACGATATGGACTTGTTTGAGCATGATATGAACTAAAAGATTTTGCTGATAGATGTATTAGTCTGTTTTGTATATGTTCTCGTTATCTTCACTAGGTATCAAGAGTAGAACTGTTGGATGAGGTTCAAGTAAAGGCTATCAACATTGCGAATGGGAAAAATTTGCCTGAAGTTCCAACATTGATGTTTGAATTCATAGGGACAGGTGGGAGTTAATTCCTTTCTAGTCTTTTTGATGGCTCAATTTTGTTGGTTATATATTTTATTTTATTATCTCTTTCTTAACTGGAAACTCCCATTTAGTTCCTTGAAATACATGTTTCATTGGACATATGGTTTTTTATTATCACTTGCTCATTATGTAGAGAAATCAGTCACTATCTCTCAACTTGGTCAACCTGCCTGTCTTTTCCCCCCTCAATTGTTTTAGCACTTGGTGTACTAGCTGTTGAGCATATGTTGGTGGTGTTGTCAACATTAAGATGGCAAGTATTGGAACAAGCAACACATGCTAAAGGATGATGATATTCAGCTAGAAGAACTGCAATGGAAGAGTGAGCAGAGATCGGAGTTAAAAGGCCTTAAAACAGAGATATCCTCTGCAGCATTCCAGCATAAGTAGCAGGAAAATTTTGGCGAGATGTTTTTCTGCAGCAGGAAAGATAGCATCGGAAGCAATTGCGTGAGGCCCCTCCACCCAATAAAATTATGATGGGGAGTGGATCCCTGGAGCCAAATGAGCTTGTGCTAGAGTAACAGTTGGGTACTAGATCTTAATAGATCCTAAACCTAGAGGGTGAAGGCCCACCTGAATTAGTCAAGTCCATATCACTAAATTGCCACTTCCTCTGTGTCTGCTTTCTAACCCAGCCAAGGCATCCCAGGTTGCCCTCTAGAAAATAGAAGCTCTAGGCCTCCACTTGCCCTCCCTGATGATAGCTGAAACTTTGGCTATTCTGCGCAGGCCAGACCTAGCCCCAATACGTTCTCCTAGGTGTTGATGGGCACCACCTGTGGGTGCCAGTTGTCAAGCCACATTTAGTAAAAGAACCATCATCAATCCTTGCCTTGATGGTGTCTGACAGGAGGGTATCAACTTCATAATTTTCTCTCAGCTGACGGGGGCAACAGTCCAGAGAAAATCCTTCTTGAGGCGCCTTGCATATACCCAATCAACCCAGATCCTCCTCACCGCTAGTCTCCATAACAGCTTAATTTTGCTTGTCAAGTTTTCCGCTTTCACTCTTCTGAAGCCCATACCTCTTCCTCCTTGGGGAGAAATACTTCAGCCCAGCTTAAGATGTGGAGAAACCTATTGCAGTCAGAGCCTTTCCAGATGAAGGCGCTCTTGTGAGACTCAATCTTCTGGCAAACCAAATGGGAAGATTCCAAACAAACTTGTCTAGTCGATGTTAAGGCCCTGTTGATTCCAGTGATTTCTGATTCCTGGGAGCGATTTGGGAGTGGAATTGCGTTTGGCATATCCGGTCTGATTTTCCACTCCAAGGAATCAGACTGGGCAAAATAGACCCTTTAAAATCAAGAATTAAGAGCATAAAATTTATGCTTTTGGTTCTTGAAACAAGACTTGGGGAATCAGAAGTGGGTTAAAAAAAAAAAAAAAGAATCCACTCCCACTTAAATGAACTCACTCCCGATAAAACACGATAGATTGCTGCGTGAAAACTCCATCGCCTTCAACCTCTCGTGAACTCCATCATCATGAACTCTATCATGTTCAACCTCGGGCAAACTCCATCGACGTCTCCCTCTCACGAACTCCTTGTCTGCTACCTTTTGAGAATTCCATTGCCTTCCACCTCTCGCGAACTCACTGACAGCAACATAATCCCAAATTCTTCTGCAAGCACTGTATTCGGAAGTTTTCTTCAGCCTCACTATATCTACCTCACAATACCAGGAAAGGTATGTGTTCTCCTTTGTGCTTCTCTCACTTTAGTTCTCTCCCTGTTTCTTGTCTTTGCCTCCTTCTTTCTTTCAAGTAATGGCGATCTGAGTTCACAAAAAACCCAGAACCCTAAAAAATCAAAACGGAAGAATGTTATCGCTATTGCCTCTAACAATTTCATGAAATGCAATTATTTAAACCCGAATTCAAAGCCATACTTTCTATGGATTCCGATTTCTAGACCATTACCCATTTTATTATTTTCATTGTTTGAGTTCTAAAAAACATACATTGGAACGGAATGTGGCATTTTTTCCGTCTAAGTTTTGTTAACCTTGTTTCTTCAGGATTTTTAACTAATCATAGAAAGAAAATCGAATGGGGCTTGAAATTTCTTAGCAAAAAATCTAATACGAGAGTATTACAGTATTACAGGAAGTTCTTGTGATCTGCTTTAAAGTTCCTACTTAACTGTATGCTTTTAATTTCGATTATGCCTTTGAAATGGTTTTCAGTCTTAAATTTTCAATCTGATACGGGATGGATTACAGGTTTTACCTACATTGATTCTGTTCTCATCCTGTTACTGAATCGATCCCAAAACTGGTTTACCAAACACGATCTTACTCTCATAAATAGTGGAATAAAAAAAAGTGATTCCACTGGGAATCAAGGAATTGGGAGCGGGATGGATATCAAACGGACATAACAGCATGGATCAGCTCAAAACGCCCTGCAAAGGAAAGGAGTTTTGCCTTCCAAAGCTAAAGAGGCTTGCCATTTGATCGAGAATGTAAGTAGAATGATGGGCGGTGAGCCTAGAGGAGATGAACAGCAGACCAAGACATTTGATTGGGAAGTGACCCAAAGGGATACCTGAGCAATGCTGCAATCTCTCCTCCTTCTGTGAAACGCATGCCAGAAAGATGTGAGACTTGTGTTTATTCAGCCTAAGCCCCGACATGGTTGTCAAAGAGGAGAGAGCTTCCATCACCATGTCTGGTCCGTCCAGAGACTTACTGGTTGGCCTTGATGAAAGCCATAATGTCATGGGCAAATGTTAGGTGAGTTAATTGAAGAGGGTGACAATTATGGAAACGGTCCAAGTTCTACTCCGCTCTATACTATAAGGTCCTCGAAAAAATTTCAATGCCAACGTGAAGAGGTAGAAGGACATTGAGTAGCCTTGTATGATCCCTAGGATACTCCCAAAGAATCCCTCGGGGCTCTCGTTGATAAAGATCGAGAGGTAGACAAAAGAGATGGAATGGTGAACCCACTTCCTTAATAAAGCCCCATTTAATTAAATTGTAGGCTTTATGAATGTTAAGCTCTAAAAGCGCCACTGGGTGGTGATTCTTCCTCTCAAGTTGTCTGACCAACTTGTTGCACAGAAGTATATTGTTGGAAATGCTTTATCCCTTGATGAATGCTGACTGGTTGCCTCTGATCAAATGATCAGAAACTCTCTCGAGTCTGTTAGCTAAGAGCTTGGCCACTAACTCGTAGATCAAGTTGTAGAAACCAATGGAGCAAAACTTCATGATGGATGATGCTCTTTCCACTTTGGGGATCAGACACAGGAAGGTCTGATTAACCTGTTTGATTTGACTAGGATTGAGAAAAAAAGCTTTGGACTGCATTAACCAGATTAGATTTTATAATGTCCCAAGGTGCCAAAAAAAGCCCATGCGGAATCCCTTGGGGCCTGGTGATGCAGCCCAGAAAGAAAATGCAAAATAAGGAATGAAGGAGCTAGAGTTTATTCCAAATGAGGAAACAACTATAAGATAAAATGAGACATAAGGGACCACTTAACCCAAGGGTTAGAGAATACAACTTGACTTTGGGATCTCTTGCAGACTCGCTCACCCTATGTGTGGGACTCACTCACCATTGGAGGACCTCCATGGAGGCTCACATAGGCACGCCCACAAGTCCAAAAATACCAATCATTATATATATTTTTTTCAGGGTGAATAAATATATTAACAGAAACCCAAAAAGAGAAAATCAGACCTGGGTATCCAACATGATAGAGCTAGGCTCCTTACAAGAGGCCAAGTCCCCAAAAATAAGAAAAGAAACACAAAAAGCTAACCACCTCAGACAGCTGCTAGATCCCAAGAAGAGGGAATACATCTGTTTCTAATGAAATCTGGAGAAGGTAGAATAGCTCCAAGAACATCAAAGACAATGGCCTCCCAAATCTAGGTGAATGATCTTGATTTGGCCTCCCCTGTTCTAAGATTTCTCTCGAACCAGAAGTGGTACACTTTAGTGGAAAAGGCAAGCTTGGCAATCATTCTATTTTCATTTAAATTAAAATACAAATATATATAAGGGAGGGAAAATGAACTGCTACAATATACCCGTTGGAAATGGAGCCTGTAAATTTTAGAGATAAAAAAATAAGAATGGAGAGAGAAGGAGGGACTGTTATAGCATTTGGATTCTCAACTATATGTTGAGATCCCCTAAACCAATCAATATATGTCATATAGAGGTTAGAAGGTACAACCCTAGAAGGGCAACCAAGGAAGTAACCAAAAATAAAAGATAGGGGAGAGGTTTACCGGCGCTAATCCCGATAAGCCCGTTGAGCTTCTCCCCCTTTCTGCTATGCCTTTTAACATTCCCTCTCAAGCTAGAGCATACATATCAATCATGCCCAACTTGTTACAAAATAATGAGTCTTCTCACTCTTTAGAAACTTAATGAACACATCAACAAGTTGTTCTTTTGTACAGACATGGCATGGAGAGATAATTCCTTGCAGAAGTTATTCACGAACAAATGATGGTCGACCTCAATATGCTTCCTCTCATGAAACACAGGATTATAATCATTGTGCATGGTTGCTTGGTTATCACACCATAGCTGCATAGGAGACTCGTGTGAGAAACCAAACTTACCCAACAATTTCTTGACCCACATCAATTCACACGTGCCATAGCACGATATTGAGACTCAGCACTGGAATGCGAAACGACAGTCTGCTTCTTGCTCTTCCAGGATATAGGATTTCCACTAACAAAAGTGCAGTACCCTGTAGTAGACCGTCTATCAATATAACCAACCCAATAAGCATCTGAAAAACCCTCAGCACGTGCATGTCAATGATCAGAGTATAGAGGTCACACTTTGGAGCCTTCTTGTGATACCGCAAAATACAAATAACAGCATCCTAATGAGGCCTTTAGAAAGATGATAAAAACTGAATCACAACACTGATTGGGAAGGCCACACCTGGTCGAGTCACGGTGAGGTAATTTAACTTGCCAACTAACCTACGATACTTCTGGGTCTATCAGAACATCTCCATCATTAGTTGTAAGTTTTATGATAGAATGCAATAGAGTATCTACAAGCTTGGATCCTAACATCCTTGTCTCTGTAAGCAGATCTAGAACATCTTTTTTTTGAGAGAGGGAGATCCCTTTTTTGACTGAGCCACCTTAATGCCTAAGGAATATTTCCAGCGATCCAGATCCTTGGTGTGAAATTATTGTTGTAAATGAGCCTTTAAGCTCTCAATTTCTGAAATGTTATCTCCAGTAATCACTATGTCATCAATATAAACAATGAGGAAAATCCTCCCCATGCTAGATTGACAATAAAATGCAGAGTGATCACTCTCACATCAGGACAAGCCAAAACCTAGAACAGCTTTTGTGAAACAACTAAACCATGCTCGAGGGGACTGCTTCAACCCATACCAAGACTTCCGAAGCTTACACACTATTCCAGACTCCCCCTAAGCAACAAACCCGGGGAGATCACTATGTAATAAAACATTCTTCACATCAAGCTGGTGCAATAGCCAGTGATGGGAAGCAACAAGAGAAATCAAAATCCAAACGGAAGCAAGCTTGGTCATCGAAGAAAAAGTATCCTGATAATCAATGCCATAGACCTATGTATAGCCTTTGACGACTAGGTAAGCTTTCAAACGAGCAAGAGAACCATCTAGGTTCACCTTAACAACATAAACCCAACGGCAACCAATAGCAAACTTACCCGTAGGTAAAGGGATAAGATCCCAAATGTGATTTTCCTCCAAGGCCAAAAGTTTGTCTTCCAAAGCTGTCTTCTAGCCAGAACTAGATAATCCCTCTGCAACAGACTTAGGAGGGGGGGTGATTCTCAACAGTGGTCAAATAAGAGTGAAAGGTAGAAGAAAATCAGATGTGGACATGAAGTTCAAAATTGGATGTTGACTATAAGTCCAAACTTCTTTTACGATGAGCAATAAATATATCAAGGACAGAGAGGGTATATTTATCTCAGGTATAGGGTTTACAGATGAAGAAGATGCAGTTGGGGAAAGAGGAGTCGGGGGAGCAGGACCTACCCGAGGGCGACGAGTATACACCTGCTGGATGATCGGTGGAGGTGGTACTTGCGAAACAGTTTTTAACATTATATGTAGGGAGATCATCATATAACTCAAACATGACAAAGGACCCATCCTAATATGGTGTTGGACTCAAAGAAAGAATATCGGCGGTGACAAAATATTTTTTGGACTCAGGCGAATAACAACGATAACCCTTTTGAGTACAAGAATATCCCACGAGCAAACATTTAAGAACCTTAAGACCTTTTAGAGAGACTGGGTTGATGATCATGAATAAAACAAACACACCCAAAAACCTGAGGTGGAAGCACAAATAAAGGGTCAAAGGGAAACAACAAAGAATGAAGAATACCACCACCCAAAATGGAAGAGGGCATACGATTAATAAGATGACACGTTGTTAAAACATAATCACCGTAAAATGACTTAGTCACCTTCATTTCAAAGAGAAGGGACCTAGTAACCTCCATTTAATGACGATTCTTCTGTTCCACAACACTATTCTGTTGGGCGGTGTCGGGATAGGAAGATTGATGGACAATACCCTATACAGCCATAAACTGAGAAAACGGACTTGAAAAAAATATTTTGGGCATTATCACTCCAAAGAACACGAATAGTAGTTTATAATTGAGTTTTTTAATGAACAAAAGCACAAAAGATAGAAAATAATTCAGATCAACTTTTCATTTAATAAATCCAAGTAACTCTTGAAAAATCATCAACAAAGGTAGCAAAAATACTTCAACCCTAACGTTGATGCGACCGAACAAGGTCCCCATACATCTAAATGTACTGAAGAAAAAGGGTGGGCAGATCGGTTATTGACTCAAGGAGAAATAATTTACACGATGGAGCATCCCTAGCTACATGACTCACACTCTAAACTAAAAAGAAAACTAAAACTAGGATTAAGATTCTTCAAACTCTACAAAAATGGATGACCTAACCGGAAATGAACTTGATGGGGAGACAAAACACTGGAACAGGCAACAAACAGAGACTCCCTAAGTAGATACAACCCCCCGAAAAAAAAAAAAAAAAAAGAAAAAAGAAGTGCACATCCCCTACCAATTGTCGTCTTCGTCATAAGATCCTGAAAAACACATTAATCAGGGAAAAGGTTGTGGAACAATTGGAAGTTGTAGTAAACTTACTAATAGATAACAGATTAAATGGAAAGTCAGGTAAATTAAGAATCAAGGATAGGGATAGGGATAGAGATGGAGTGGGATGAACAATCCCAGTGCCACTGACATTGGTGGATGAACCATCAGCAAATTGACACTGGAGGTGGAGGGACGAAAGGAGGAATACATACCTGATATGCCTGACATATGATCAGAAGCACCTAAATCAATGATTCATGGTTGAGAGGATGAAAGACATGCGGTGGCATTACTTGTTTGAACAAAAGTAGGAAGTTTGAAACTGGTTGTAGCAAGCATACTCATCATAAGTCATCTTGACCATCTGATGGCAAAGGTCAAGGTTATAATTCCATTTAACCTAAATCCTTGCAAAAGGTGATCTTTTATGGCCAGCCCAATCGAAATTTCAAGTAAACACTAAAACCAGAATTGTAATAATGTAAAAAAAAAATTGACTCATCTGAAAAACCAGCTGTTGGAAAGTCTTCTAACTTGGAGGGAAAGTACTCTAGGATGTGTTTGATAACATACCCAAATTTGAAGATGATCTAACCATGGATGAAGAAGTTATGAATTTTCAAAAAACTACTATCATCTGAAAATGGGATTGAATAGAATAGGAGTTTCGGTTGAGTCTCACAACCAGTGAGACTCAAGGTTGTGAGACTCAACCAGTACTTTTTAATAAAACTCTGGCCAACTCTGCTGTTAGCATCTTTTTCCTCTTTATTTATAATGCTAAATGGAAATACAAAAGATAGAAGGATTGGTTCGTAGAAGGGAATGTCCAAAAATAAAAAGAGAAACTTTCCTTTATTACTTTTAGGAAAATTTCCAAAACAAATAACATCTATGACTGGCTCATATGACACCAATCGTAGGAAACAAAACAAATTTAGGAAACAAAACTAATGACTAATTTTATGGAAATAAGTCTAACTGATTGAATTTATGAAGAACACAAAGATTTCTAAAATCCTGTTGGTATCGTTTATGTGAACAGTACTGTGAACAGTGTTGTTGGCTTGGCTTTGGTCTTCTTCTTCTTGTCTTGTGTATAGGCCCTGTTTGAAGGAGTCCTTATTCTTTCTAGAGCATATTGTACTGCATCATCATCTTTCCCTTAGATGGTGCAGAAGAAGCTGGAGACTCAGAACTAGTGGCAAGGTTTAAAATCTCGGGTTTCGGAGGAGTCTCGGCCTCCTCCGAAACCGAGATCTCGCCGAGATCTCACCGAGACACTGTATTTTGTCCGAGACAGCTTAAAAAGGCTTAAGCTGTCTTGGTGGCCAAAATATATTTTTTAGGTCTCCAACTTCAGGGGAACATAATTTTTACATACGTAAACATTTAGGGCATAAAATTGTAAAAATAATGACTCTTTGGTTGTTTGGGTTGTCATGTTTTGGTAGTCAACGTTGAAGTCTGTTGTAAACTTAGGCTAATATTGGCTATTATATTTAATCAAATATAGCAAATGAGACAATAACATAATGCATTAGGGGAAAGAGAAACAAAATAACACTTCATTATAAATCATTACATCATAGTTCAAATGTTCAATACTGAATGATCCCATAGTCTCGTAGATCGGGCTCACGTATATAAAAATTTCATCAGATTCTACCAATTTTTTCTCTCTCATAGTCTCATTTAAAAATCTCATTTTTGGGCAAGAATCTAACTTTCAATAGTTGATATGAAACTCCCACAGCAATCCCCGCAGTCCGAAGCACCACCCATTGCAAGTTGAAAGTCCAAACAAAGAAAAAATGAGAAAGAAATAAGAAAATTTTCAAAAAACTAACAAGAAAGAGGAAACAACAGTTATTGGTCGAGTTCTCGACCGAGAACAGTGAGTTTTCTCTTTTATAAAGAGAAAAAAAAACAAAAAGCAATTTCTCGGCGAGATTTACCGAGATCTCGGCGAGATCTACCAAGATCTCGGCGAGATTATGCATCTGCTGAGATGAAAAGGGTTATCGACCCTGTTTTCGTCTCGGCTAATGTCGAGAAGGGCGAGATCGGCGAGATCTCGCGCCGAGATTTTATCCCATGACTAGTGGCTGAATTGATGAATTGCTATTGAGGTTGTCTGCCATGAAGTTTCCAACAATGATGACATGTCGAGCTGGACCAAACTATCTAAAGAGACTAGTGCCTTAGGAGGCTGACCATGACCACCACCACTATCAGCACCATGGCCCAAACAACTACCATGACCAGAATGACGAGTCACAAGAGCTGAACTATCCACAGGGGTGTTGTCACGGGTACTATCATGAGAAACCCGCAACACGAGAAAATGTATCCGCCTGAGAGGCCACTGTGGCACTACCAAGAATCTGAGAGAGAACTGAATCATACTTAGGTTCAAGGCCGTCCAAAAAACCCATAACTATCGACTGTTCCCATTGAGCTTGCATCTTCTAAACATCAGCATTGGTATAAAGCAGGGAATTCAATTCCTCATACATCCGTTTGAAATCAGCAAAGTATTGAGAGGATGAACCTTCCGATCCACCCGATAAAATTCCTGTGAGACCTCATAAATTCGAGACTGATTATTGTGCTCTGAATACAAGACATGCAAATAATCCACAAATCCTTTACGGTATCGATATGTGTAACAAGGTCCACAATAGAATTATCCATAGAGTTTAATAAGTATTCCAAAATATGTGTAACACTGTCCTTTGTGGTGTATGTGCTGGAATTCATCAAAGTTAGGTGACCCTATTGATCCCGTCCTGTTAAAACAAGTTTAACAATTTTATGTCATTGATGAAAATTATTCAGGCCTTCTAGTTTATATTTTGTAATCTGATGGGAGATGGAAAAGACTTCGGCCACATTATTCTTGGATTCAGCCATGAGTCCCAAAACTATCTGCCACAAAGATATCGATTTCAGCAATTGGTTCAGCCAACCGACAAGCACAAGAACAAACCAGATAAAAAAAAGGAATAGATTCCAAACCTTGGTTCAGCCAATCGGGAGGCACAATAACAAATAAGATACAAAGGCAATGAAATCCAAACCTCGGTTCTGCCAACAGAGAGGCCAAAACAAAAACAAGTTGAATCACTTCCAAGAATCGAACCAGAAAATTGATTTCAATAGGAATCAGAGATCGATTTTCAATATAAGCCAGAAAATCGATCTCAATATAAACCAACAAAATCGATTTCAACTATCGATTTGAAGCTGTCCAGAAAATCGAACCAGCACCATTGATATCCAGAAAATTGAACCAGCACCAGATCTCTCCATCAATGCGGCTCAAACCATGACAGTGATGCAACTCAGCATCTAGAATCCATTAATCTCGAAATAGGGCATGAACTCACCGCTCAAAAAAAGAAGATACAAACTTCTAGGTGTTACAAACCAGCAAAAGAAGAGATCTAAGAAGTATTTGAATGTGATAGGCAAGAGCTTGATAAGACTTGTAGTAGTTTTAAGAACAAAGCTCTAATACCATGTAAATTCTAGAGAGAAGAGGAGAGAAGAAGGGGAGACTGCTGTACCTTTTGGAGTCTCAACAATATGTTGAGATCCCCCAAACCAATCAATATATATCATATAAAGGTTACAACCCTAGAAGGGCAACCAAGGAAATAAACCAAAAATAAAAGAGAGAGGGGAGAGGTTTACCGCTATCAGGATTAGTGCTGATAGGCCCATTGGGCCTCTCCCCTTTCTGCTATGACTTCTAACAAAGCCATTGGGGGAGGGAGAAAGTGGAGTGGGAATTTAATGCTGCCTGCATCACCGGGAACCTTGAAGGGTTTGATTGCACAACAAATCTTTTCTTCTGAGGGGATGGCTTGCAACCTGTTCTGCTGATCCTTAGAGAGGAATTTTTTGATGTGATCATTTGGAACCGGAGTTCTAACAGGAAGGTAAGTAGCCTATACATGCCCGTGAAGTACTCCACAATCTCCTTTTTGATGTCCTGCAATAAAGACAAGGGCTGCCCAATCTGGACATAATGAGTTTTTAAATATTGCTTCGATTGTGGTGAGCTTGTATGTAATGGCAGCATAGTTTTCAAGGCGACAAGGCGACCCTAGGCGATGGAGGTCGACCTGGGCGCCTAGGAGCCTAGGCGCCCGCCTAGGCGTTGCCTAGGCGACCAAGGCGTTCCTGATGTTAATTTTTTTTTTTGCCTAAAATATCAATTCTATATTTATGTTTATACTTTTATTACTTTATATATTAAATGCAACAATGGAATATGCTACATAAAGAGCTAACATTTAACTATTTAAGACATACATTTAACTATCTAAGACATAACCTAATATGAGAAAAATAAACAAAGAATGATTAAACTATAAAATGTAAGAACTAAAAAAGCACAAAGCAATAAACTAAAAACATAATACTATATAAAATAAGAAACAAGAGTGCAAGTCCATAATGCACATAAAGAACTAAAGATGTAAATTACTCAATATTCAATGAATATTATATTGTTGTTATCTACTTACCTCCATGATGCTAAAATAAGTGTATAGATTGAATGTACCTCTATTCCTTAGTAGTTCAATGGTAGAGTGGCCGAATGACACCTGATAGGATGTAGGTTTGAATCCTATACCTACTTGGGGGAGTAAAAAAATCATAAATTATAAATATTAAAAAACTTGCATTAAAAATATATGCACCAAGCCAACAAGAAAGGAAATAATGAAATATTCAAAATCTCCATGTCTAAAATCAACATAGGTCCTATAGCCTCCTAGGCATTGCAATAAACAATTCAAATAAAAAAAGTCCATAACTATATTCAAATTCTTTAAGTATCATTGTATCAAACATCAAATATCAGCAAAAGAGAAGTGTCAACTTCTTGTTCTTGCAGCTCCCCTTCTCTATCACCCTCAGACCTCAGACCAAAATCATCTTCCACATCTTCATCATCATTAATAGCATCATCTTCTTCAATATTTTCTCCATCAGAGTCATTTTCATCTGAACCCCTTCCCCTTACACGACGTGCATAGATATTGCTTGTAGATGCTTGCGCTCTTGTCACTCTAATGTGCCCCCCAGCAGATGCTGATGCATCCAATGCTCTGTCTACATCATCCCATGTCAGACCATCATGGACTATATCCTCTTCTTGACCAGTCATCCACTCAGAACTCCAGTTCAAATCATCTAGCACTAAGGGATCATGAGGTCCTGACTTCTCACGCCTTGCCTTAAACCTTTCTTGAAGACGTCGATTATATTGGACATAGACTAGATCATTCAAACGTTGATGTTCTAGTCTATTCCTTTTCTTGGTATGAATCTGAAATTATAAGCAATAAAGAATTTCATTCTTCATTAAAAAATAAAGAAAAAAAATATAATATTTAAAAAATAAATTTTGTACTTACTTTTTAGTGCTTACGGATTCAAATGTACTCCAGTTGCGTTCGCAACCAGAAGCAAAACAACATAAGCCTAAAATACGGAATGCAATCTTCATAAGATCTTCAGTATCGCCTCCATGTGTTCCCCACCATTTCACTATAAAGGATAAAATACAAATTAAACAACATTAAATAGAAATTAAACAATTAAACAACTCTTTTACCATAAATTATTAAATTACTTACAGGGGCTCACTTGATTTCTTTGTCTGATTGCCATTTCCTTTCCAAATGCGCCTTCACAATCTTTATAAAAAGATGCCTCCTTTGAAATCTTGTCTTGCAAATTTGGATCAGGTACCATTCTTGTAAGTACTTCATTGAATGCATTTTGTATTTTTCCTTGTTTTCCAACATCATCATGTGTACTCGAAGAATTTTCCAGGATTAAGAAACAAAGCAGTAATATACAAAGGGCGGCCCATCTGGCACTCCCAGCGTTTGTCAATGATATCAACCACTTCTTTCCAAAGTCTCCCTTTATCAGCAAAGTTGAATTGTATCCTTTTTTTTGCTTCTTCCATTGCAAGATACACTTCAGGCATTGCAGGATTTTCATCCCCATCCACAAGTCTCAAAACAATAACAAGGGGCTGTGATGCTCTCAAACAATCTTGCACATTACTCCAAAATTGAGTGGAAAGAATTGTTTCAACTACTTTCATCCCTATTTCTGTCTTTGACAAATTACTCTTCATCCAATCATCTGAAACAAATAATTGTTTCAAAGCATCTTTGTTTTTCAACATGCTCTGAAGAGTCAAAAATGATGTAGCAAATCTAGTAACTCCAGCTCTAACTAGTTCACTCCCTCTAGTTCTTGCCCTCATAGCCTCAAAAAGGCGAGTATGTCTATAAATAAAACCTGTCACTCTTCTGCCCTTTGCTATTGCCGCCTTGAATATCTTAAAATTTCCTATGTCTTCTAACATAAAGTCTATACAATGTGCTGCACAAGGCGTCCAGTACAAGTGATGCCTCTTGTCCATTAATAATTTCCCAGCTGCTTTATAATTAGAGGCATTGTCTGTTATGACTTGGACAATATTCTCCTCTCCAATCTCATCAATTTTTTCATCCAACAATTGAAATAACAAATTTGCATCTTCTTTATGTTGGGATGCATCTACTGAATCCATGAAATAAGTCCCATGTGGACAATTAACAAGGAAGTTTATGAGATGTCTTCCTCTTCTGTCTGTCCACCCATCAGACATGAGAGTACATCCATACTTCTTCCACTGCATTTCATAATTTTTTTTCATTTCTGCAACTTTCTCCTTTGCAGACTTCAAGAGAGGCACTCTCAACTGATGATATGATGGAGGCCTGTAACCTGACCCATATTGTGCTACAGATTCAAGCATAACCTCAAAGTCTCTGCTTCTGACAACATTAAATGGAATCCCACAATTATAAAACCATGTAGCAACATGTTCATCAACAATATTTTTTTGTTCAGTTGATCTAAACCTGTTTTGCATGGTTGTTTGTGTAAGTTTCTTGGGATCTCGCCTCTCATCAACCAATTCTTCAGGAACTTGCCTCATAAGAACATCTAAGGGTCCCCTTACTTGTTGTTGGACCAAAACATGCTTTCTCTTAGCATTTGTTCCAGAGCTTGGGATAACTCTAGTAACAAATTCTTGTTCAATTGGGGTTTGCACTTGCCCTTCTTCTACATCCATGGATGTTCTTAAATCATCCAAGGGATCATCCAAATCTAAAGTTGTCCTCTTCTTATTCTTCATCATAAAATCATGCATCTCCCTAGATATTTCAATAGAAACCTTCGTACACTTGGCTATATCTCCAAAACCACCAGCTAAATGTTGTTTCAGCCTTTTAATCCCTTGATTACAATCTCTACCACAGAGACTGCATCTAACTACATTCTTATTGGCTAAATCTAGCCAATAACCATATTTCCATCCAGGATCCTTTGATTTGGCCTTCCTGGCCTGATCTTTGCTTAGATCAACGGATGAATTTGTTGTGTTTTCGCCAGTGCTTGATGGAATACTACCACCAGCTCCAGCCATACTATAAGTCTATAACAGATTAACAGTAAAACTATTGAAGTACCTGGTTCATGAGGAAAATAAAAATAGGAAAAAAATCATTGCAGAGAATTAAAAAAAACATTATGCTTAAAGTATTGTTCCAGTTACAATATGCATTAGGAAAAGAAGCATTCTATTGTGATCAACATTTGCAAAAAAAAAAAAGCAAAAAAAAAAACCCATAGATAAGTAGTTGGTACTGTTCAAAAATCAAAATTAGTACTAATATGTAGCATATGCCTAGTCATTTGTATCACAAATTCACAATCCAGCACACTGATTAGCATTTGATTCATCAATACTTTGCTTTTTTACTGAAATAGTTCAAAATCCACTTATGATACCAATTGCATTCCCTTTGATGCAGAGCAGTAAAAAAAAAAAGACAGTTGCAGAGAGGTATGGACCAGACCAGCAGATAATTAAAAAAAGACATTGCAAAAAAAAAAAAAAAAAAAAAAAAAGTTGCAAACTGCAGAGAAGAGGTAGAAGAAGAAGAACCAGTAGAGAAAAAAAAAGCAGAGAGGTAGAAGAAGAAGAATGGAGCACCAGAAGGAAAAAAAAAAAAAAAAAAAAGTAGAAGAAGAGAGGGAGCACCAAAGAGAGGAAAAAAGAAGAAGAGATGGAGCACCGAAGAAAAAAAAAAGAAGAAGAAACGAGGTAGAAGAAGAAGAATGGAGCACCGGAAAAAAAAAAAAAAAAAAAAGAAAAAAAAAAAAAAAAAAAAAAAAAAGAAAAGCGGAGGGGAAGAGGAAGAAGAAGAAGAAGAAAGGAGCAGACGAACAAAGAAATAAAAAAAAAGACGTTGCCAAAAAAAAAAAAGACTTTGCAGAGCACACTCAACAGAGAGGGAGAAGAAGAAGAGAAGGGTAGAACGCAGAATAACAGATAAAAAAAAATCGTTGCAGAGAGAAGAGGAAGAAGAAGAAGAAGAGGAGGAGGAGGAAGAAGAAGAAGAACAACAACAGAAAGAAAAAACAGAGCATAAAAGAGTAAAAGACACGATATTTAAAAAAAAAAAGTTGCGCAGAGAGGAAGAAGAAGAAGAAAAGAAGAAGAAAAGAAGAAGAAGAAGAAGAACAGAGCAAGGCAGAGAGGAAGAAGAAGAAGAGAGAAAAACAGAGTATAAAACAGTAAAAGACGATATCAAAAAAAAAAAAAAAAAAGTTGCGCAGAAAGGAAGAAGACGAAGAACAAAACAGAAGAAGAAGAGGACGAAGAAGACGAAAAAAAAGAAGAGAGCAGAGAAGACGAAGAAGACGAAGTAGAAAAAAAAAAGCAGAGAAGAAGAAGAAGACGAAGAAGACGAAGAGAGCAAAGAAGAAGAAGAAGACGAAGAAGACGAAGACGAAAAGGAATAAGAGAGCAGAGAAGAAGAAAAAGACGAAGAAGAAGAAGAGAAAGATACTTGAAAAAAAAAAAGTTGCAGAGTTGCAGAAGAAGAAAAGGACGATATTCAGAAAAAAAAAAAGTTGCAGAAGAACTATTTCATATAAAATAAAAATTATAATGCAACCATACCTGATGCCGACTGCCGGAAGTAGAGTAGGAAACCAAATCGCCGGAATATTTCGCCGGAATAGGAAAAAAAAACAGAGTTCGTCGGTTCGCCTTCCTTCTCTTTCTTCAATCGCCAGAGAGGCAGAGAGTCAGAGTACTCTGGCTTCTGCTAACCTTCTCTTCTACGTTATCGTTTGATAAAGTCTCTGATCCCATGTATTGGTGTACAATATATTATTGTACACCAATCCAATGTAAAACTTAGTTTTAGAATCTTATTAAAAAAATGAAATAATAATTAAAATAATATAATAATTATTTTAATTTAATAAAAAACGAAAATAAATTGTATAAGGCGCCCGCCCAGGATGTCTGGGCTTCCAAGGCGGCCAAGGCGTCGCCTAGGCGACGCCCAGACATCCTGGGCGGTCGCCTTTCGACCTACCACTAGGCGAATGACCGCCCAGCCTCTCATTTTGCGCCCGGACGCCTAGGCGACGCCTTGACAACAATGAATGGCAGAAGTAACTGGAGTTAGAATCCTCCCAACTTGAGCCACTTAACTCGGGATTTCTGCTTGAGGAAGCTTTCATCCTGGGAAATCAAGTCTAACAGACGACTAGGGAAGGTTTTTTTTCCTTGGCTGCCAGGAAGGGGTTGCCACCATACGACTGAAGTCTAAGCTGGATGGTTTCTAAATCTCTTCCGTAATCCGTCACATGGTTAATGATGTTCTCAAAAGTAGAGATTCCAGCTTTTCAGGGTTATTTTGACCTCTTTAAGCTTAAGGGCAGAGGCTCCCAGAGGGAGGTCCTTCACTTTGACAGGCTTATTCCAGGCTTCCAGCATCACCTTCAAGAAATTTATATGGGAGGTCCACATGTTGAAAAACTTAAAGGGGTTAGGACTTAGGACCAAAGTAGACAAATGGCTGAATAATAAGCACGAAGGGGTTGTGGTCAGAGAAACTCAGGCTCGCGAACATGGATTCAGAAGCTGAGAAATCATTCAATTATTTTCCGTTAACCAGCATTCTGTCCAACTTGGAAGTTATAAGCTAATCACCCTCCCTCTTGTTACTCTAAGTGAACTTCATACGTGCCCCCTTTAAATCTATTACGCCAATGGTTTACAAGCATGAGTTGAAGGCTGCCACTGAGTTCCCATAAATTCCATCCCCTTCGTATTTTTCATTGTTGAACTGTTACCGAACAACAGTGAAATCACTGGCAAGACCCCATGGTTCAACACCAACACCAGGGGCAAGGTTGCACAACACCAACCATAACTCCTCTTTCAAAGGTTGAGTTAGAACCGTAAATCACCGTGATGATGCACCGACCACGTTTGTAGATCAGCCATTGAAGAAATTCACTAAAATTATGTTTTTTGTGCATAACCTAACTGTGTAAGGAAGTCATTTACAAAGGTTTGTCTACAAAACCAAAGGGCTTCTTTGACACTTTACTTTCCAAATTGAATTACATGTCAGGTGTTTCAGGCTAAGTTGCTTTCATATGCATAGGATTTTGTAAGGGGCCTGGCATTCTGAAAGTTGATGTACTGGGTTTGAATTTTTTTTTTTCCCAGAGGAACACTAGTAGTTTTAGTTTAAAAAGGGGGTGGTGTATATAAATTATGCACATGTCCTGAGTCTATGGAACTTTGATCACCCTGTGAATATGAATCCACTAATTTAACTCTTACACTCTGTTTGGCTAGCTCTAAACCAAAGGTTGGCCAATCCATGCATCTAGTATCACTCTGGATTCATTCATGCTTTCATTATTTATTGGTTTCTGAGTTTTTCCTTTCAAGTGACTCTGAAGCTCTTTTGTATTCTGTTGTTACACTGGAAATGGCTAATTGGAGGTTGTCATAAATTGGTAAAATGTTCAGTTTCTAATTTTGTTTTGCCCGAGTAATTCTTTCATTTATCCAAACAAATCAGAACTTTTGAGCATTGTTTTCTAGGTGTCGCCTTGGTGGCAAGAAGGCACTCCTTGCTCAGGGCTCCTAGACAGATAATAAGGTGAGAAGGAAGGAAAAAAATGAGTAAAATGGGGAAGAATTGGGGGAACTAGAAGGAAAAGAGGGGAAATGTGGAGAAAAACCAGAAAAAGAATGGAAATTAAGATGAAAAATGAGAAGTAGTAGCAGCTCCCACTACCGCAGGAAAGGTTGTAGCAGCAGCCACTGCCATAACTGTCCACCGCAAAGAAGAAAGGGGATACGTACCTGTTTTGGTCATCCGATTCCTCTCCACCAATTGTCTCCGTCATCTGGTGTTGGGGAGAATAGGAAGAACCCTGAGCAGTCGGCAACTTCTAAGAAAAACTTGGTTCTGTATTACTGAGAAAATAGTACCCTATTTATTTTATACATAAGTCCTTATATTTTTATAATTAAAGGAAATTGATTTTATATTTTACACATAAGTCCTTTAAAAATATAATTAAAGGACAAAATAAAATGGTATTTTACACATAAAGTACCCCCCCCCCCAAAAAAAATAATAATAATAAAAAAAAACCCCACCACACACACACTTCACATGGATGGCACTTGGATCGCCTTATTTCCATGAGAACTATGCTTTTCAGCATCTTGAAATAAAAGTGGTATACATTTCTTCCGCACAATAGTGAGAAATTTATCATTCCTCTCAAGGATTTTTTTTTTCCTGGTATGTATCTGATTTTAGCTTTTTTGCTTTACGGGAGATTGCTAATATGCTTTCTTCTACATTTTCTTGCTCTTGTCAAATACAATTTATATGTTGATCGTAGTTGTCAAGGCAGCCCCTAGGTGACAAGGCACTTTTGAGGGATCACGGCTTGCCATTACCTTATTGCATGCATGAAAGGTGCCCTCCTTGGTCACGTAGGCATCACCTTGGACACCTAGGGGCCTGCCTTGGTCGTCTAGGGGGATGCCTTTGTACGGTTCTGCTTTTTTTTTATATTAAATTAATTCTTTTCCTAACTCTATTATTGGCTTGTGTATAGAATTATGATACATTGGAATACAAGGAATCATGATTTTGCATGTGAGAAAAAAAAAGGAAAGAAAAAAATGAAAAAGAGGAGAAGAGAGGGCTGAGACATACATGCTTATATTATATACTATAATCTTTTTTGTATGTTGTTTTCTCATATTAGGTCATTTCTAGCATAATTATATAATATTACATTGTTACATATATATTGAATTGATTATACTGCATTAAAGCATTATGGAACTCATTATGGCATAAATAATACATAGCATGTACACAGTACACCTAGACGCCACCTAGATGGGTGCCTTGTCAATGAGGTGCCTCGTCACCCTTCCAACCTCATAGTATCCATTTACCCCTGGGGTTGCCTTGTCACCCTGACAATGACGTTGTTGATCACAGCAGGGAGGGGGTGATAGAGGAATTTTGTAAAAAAATCTTGGTTTTCCTGCTAGCAGTTCATCTTTATCTTACAGTCCTTGAACAGTTGATCGTCATGGGAAAATTTCTTATCATATTTTTCTTGCAGGAATCTTGATTTCCTTTTTTTTTTCGTAAGGATCAAAAGTTAATTTATGTTTTGAAAGGCAGCCATTTGATAGTGGCTTTTTATTTTGTGCCTTAACATTGCTATCTTTTATTTCAATTTTATCCGCAGTAAGATCTATAAAATTAACTGTGATATGTTTTAACAAGATTTATAATTTTCTAAGCATTCAATCTGTGAATATGTGGGTTTATGTAGCCCATCAAAATGTTAAAAATAAAACAAAAAGAGAACCCCCATTAAATGATTGTATCATATGATCTGTTTCATCAATACTAGAATTAAAAAAGAAAAAAAAGAAAAAAAAAAAAAAAGAAGGAAGTTGAATGGTCCTGAACTTAATGCAGTGTAATGCAGCCTTATCACTGCCATCTAGGGTCGGCGATGGACGGCCTAGAAACTATTCTGAATTTCTGAGAGTTAACAATGATCATCAAATAATGGGTACCTCCCATAGTGTATACACAATATGGTCTTTGACATTCATAAGTCACAATTTTTGTTTACTGACCAAGTGTGGATCATGCTTATTATGTATTAACACATTAGGTCCTCTACCAGATGGTTGATATATTTTGTTATTCACTAATCTTCAGTTTTCACTGATAATTTTTCTGATTCATTAACCATATGCAGAAGCATATTCACGTGAGCAGACATTAATGGTTCAGAAGATTGCTTTTGAGCACAATGGCTCTGATTTTGTCTTTGCAGAGGATCCTGAAGCTAAAAAGGAACTTTGGAAGGTAAAATGTTTTATCAATTTTTTTAACAAATTGAACTCTTAGTAAAGATCAGTTTGATAGTTATTCTACTTTATTATTTTGGCACTGTTAGGGCTTGGTCAATAATGCATCCAGTTAGTTGCTGTAAATATTTTCTGTTTATGATATCCTCCTAGACAGAATTTTATTTTTGGGGTGAATAATATATTGTATTACCAAAACCCAACGGGATTACAAGGCCCAGGGCCTAAAAAGGAACCCCAGGAAAGAAAACAAGGAAAAAGAATTACAAATACAAGGGAGATCCTATCTACACTATAATTGGATAGGTAAGTCCCAAGAAGAAGCAATTAATCTGTTTCTGCAGGTATTAGGAGAGGGCCTAGATAAGGGGAAAATAATCCCTCTGATCTCAAAAGTGATGGAATCCCAGATATGATGAAAAGTTCTGGATTTGAAGACCATGTTTTGATATTCCTCTCCATACAAATGTGAAAGATTGAAGCACAGAAAGCCAGTTTCCCAAGAGTATCACAAATTGACTTTCCCTTAAAACTTCTGCACTCCATGCCCACTCCCTATCTAAACGCAGGCTCCTTCATGGAGACAGCCAGCAACACTGAACAATCCCTTCCAAAGGCGAGCAGAGAAAGGGCACTTGAAGAAGAGGTGGTCTATATCTTCAGCAGCTGACCAGCAAAAACAAAAGCTGGAGAGCATAGCTATTCTCCTCTCGATTAGAAACTCTGGTTGGAAGAGATCTTGTCAAGGCTCTCCAGGCAATAAAACTGTCACGTGGAATGTGACCTTGGAACCAGATGATGTCGCACCATGGAACTACTGCAGCTACCTCCCAAGCTGATCCTAACGTGAATTCCCCAGACACTAATAGGGTCCATCTAACCATACCACCACACCCAGGGTTGCTTCTAGCAAACCGAGAGCCGACCAAGCATGTTTCAGCCTGGAGGAGGATAAATGATCCGTAGACTAGTTGCCATCCAATAGAATTCAAGAGATAATGGCCAACCTGTCACGGCCTGATTCATACCTAATCCTCTCACCGTAAGACTGAACAAGAACACCATGATGGTGCCAATTGTCAATCCAGAGAAGAGAAGTGGTCCATCATCGATACTTGTCTTGATGAAGCCGATAACAAGCGGTCTAAGCCTTAAAATCAGCCTCCAGGCCCATGAAATATGTATTAGCTCTACAGGAGTATATGGAATCATATCTCAGAAATCCGTTATAAATCCATTCCACCCAAATGTTTTTCTTTCGAGTTGCCACCTTCCAGATAATCTTAATGATGCAGACCTTGTGGACTTCTTTAATCCTTCTTAATCCAAGGCTCTCCTTGTTTGGGAAGACACAGTGAAGCTTAACTTCTAGTATGAAATATGGTTTGTTTTTATTGTGGAATTGATTCTTCTTGAATATTTGCATCACAAGTTCTTGATAGTCATTCTAAACCAATTTGACAATGTCCATGTAATGAGTTTGCCTTTTGGGAGTTACATTGGATTTCATGAGCTGGATTTGATTGTCATAGTTTAGTTGCTGAATTTTCCATGTTGACTGTTAAAATCTAAAATGCTCTTATTTAGGACAGTTTGTTAGTGTAATCATTTCATTGCAGTATTCATAATATAATTGTGCATGGGCCTCCTGGTGTGGAATTGATGGGAAGAATTGAATGGTTATTTAAAATTGTAGGTGAATTGTGGTTATCTGATAGTTCTGCAAAGAAGTAGAATAGTGCAGCTGTTGAGGAAGTTAAGGTCTGGGTTCTACAAAAAAATTATGGAGGAAGGAAGCAAGATTGAAACCAAAGCGAAGGTGTTTAAATGCCTGACCATGGGGATGGGCTAAACTCAAGGAGCAACTGGGTTAAAGTAGGGTTTATGATTGGGGCAGTTTCCAATAAGTAATTTGGTCAGCTCTTTATCTGTTTCGGACTATCTGCCCATCACTGCACTCCTATCCTTGATCAGATTCATAAGCAGCTTCAACTTTGGAAAGCAAGGCTGCTCTTCTTTGCAGGTCATCTGGAGGTGTTCTGTTCCGTTCTTCAGGGGTCCTACATGTACTGGTCAGGAGTTTTTGGTCTTCCTATCTCAGTTACGCAGAAAATCGAATCATTGATAAGTGCCTTCCTGTGGAAAGGAAATGACGGCAACGAATTCCTCCACACTTTAAGTTGGGCTAAAGATGAAGAAGGTTGTGTGGGTTTGAGAAGAGTTAGAGAAGTCAATGTGCCAGGCATCATCAAGCTCCTATGGAGACTAGCTCTGAAAAGGAGGAATATTTGGGTGGATTGGATATATACTAGGTGCCTCAAGAATGACTCCTTGTGGACCGTGTCCCCATCCTCAGAATCCCCCTGGGTATGGAAGGCTATCCTTAAGTACATGCCCTTAGTTTCTGAGATCATCAAGTCAAGAAGCGACGATGGCTCCTCAACTCTCCATTGGTTAGACAAGTGGCTTCCCCAGTGCATGCTGGTTAGCACATTTAGAGAAAGAATCAGGTTTATGTTGGGCTTTGGTAGACTGCCCAAGGTTTCAGCTATCTTTCGTGATGAGAGGTGAAGAACTCCCGGATCTTCTTCCCCATCTTTGGCAGCTGCTTGGTGTGTCCTATATGACATCGAGGGAAGACCTAGGGGTAGTGGCAACCTTGTTACAAGGACTCCATCCTCCTCAAGTATGCATTCCCCACTTTCAGTTTGGGAGCTGGTGAGATCCTGAGGCTAGACTGTTCCATGGCATGACCTCATCCGGTTCAAAGGCTCTATCCCCCAGCACAGCTTCGTCTGATGGAGAACCCTCACCTTTTCGCTGCCGACTCAGTCCTTCTTCCTAGAGAGGAACATTTCCCCCACTTCATCTTGTTGCCTGTGCTGGAACGCCGTAGACAATATCCCTCACTTGTTCTTTGCTTGCCCCTTCTCCAACCAAATTTAGGAATGGGTCCTTCAAAGATGATGTCCCAACCGAAGATGGGTTTGAGAATTCCGAAAGGGAGTGGAAATTGACCTCCAGAGCCTTCAAAGGGAAAATTTGTGGTGATGCAACAGGAAAACTTGCGTTCAATGCTTCTGTATACCACATTTGGATGGAAAGGAACCTTTGGAGATGGACGTGTAAATCGAGAACCCTTAATCAGATCTTTGATAAAATTGCCTTTGAGGTCTGATCAAAGTTGTCAACCTCTGATAAAAGGTGTTCTGATTCCGTTAGGACACATTGCTAGAGCTTGGGAATTACTTATCCAATTAGTCATGAATCCCTCTTAATAGCTTTTCCTTCTTTGCCGTTTCTTTCAGTTGCCCTTCTTGGGGACCAATCTGGTGTACTTTTTGGGATTGTCGAATATATTGTCTTGATTCATCCAAAAAAAAAGAAGTTAAACTAGGGTTACAATGTTGTTTTGTAGGTTAGATGTGTTTCCTTTGGCCAATGGCTGAGAAATGGGGGGCTGACTGGGGTTTTTAGATTGAATGATGCAAATACTAATTCAAAATGGATGTAATTTTCAGAAAATGAAGGAAGCAGTTGATGGTCCACAGAGAAAATGTAGATGATATTTAAAGTACATAGAAACTATGCTCTACTCATATAATGGCATCTAGTTCTCGTTAAGCCTCAATCTTTCATGGAAAATCATGATCACAGAAGTTCAGCAGCAAATGACGGTTCGCGAGAAAATGGAGATGATACTTGTAACCATAGATCAGAGTTTCGGCCGAAATTTTGGATTTCGGCCGAAACATATCGGTTTTTAGCAGAACCAATACGAATTTGGTTGGCGGTACAGTTTGTACCATATTTCGGTCCGAGTTGCAGATTTTGGCCATATTTCAGTCTGAGTTGCTGATTTCAGCCAATTTTGGGTGCTACAGCAGGGTTGTAGATGGGGTGAAGTAGGGAGATTCAAGTTTGGTGATAGCAGATGGATGTTAATGGGGTTGTGCAGGCCAGTTAGGGGTTGTGGGTTGTGTTCGGTGGTGAACAAATAGCAAATCTGGGTTGGGTTTAGAGAAAGATAGCAATGGGTTCATGAGGAGTAGTAAAGATGAAGATGAGTTGCAGGTGTACAAGTGATGAGTTGGGAGGGAGATGCTGCGGTGATGAAGGAGAGCAGGGTCAGTGGCTTGGGGGTTGGTGATCAGATGTAGCAATGGCGATGGTGGTGTTCTGGTTCTTGCAGGTGTTGGTGCTGCAAAAAAAAAAAAAAAAAAATGATGGGTGGGGCGGCTTACCTCAGGCGACCTCCCTCTCCTTTGTCTTCTCTTTTCTTCTGCATTCTCCAATCTCTCTCTCTCTCTCTCTCTCTCTGTCTCTCTTTCTCTGTTCCTAGCTCCAAAAAACGATGTCCTAGAAGACTCTGGAGTGAAGACTAACTCCTGTTGTAGAAGACTCTAGACACTAAAGTACAGAAGAGTCACTCTATGTCTCTATTACTGTATCACTTAATAAAAAAAAAAATCACTAGATCACATGACCGACTTAACATTGAACCTTGATGGGCTTTTCTTCAATGGGCCTGATGCTCGATGAACTTTTCTTCAATGGGCCTGATGATGGCCTTCATAATACGACAGGTTATACATTCCTTCAAGCCCTAACCACATCTGAAACTTTTTTTTTTTTTACCATGTTTCGCCGAAATTTTGGCCGAAACCACAGAAATTTGGGTTTCTGGCCTGGCCGAAACTAGGCACGAAACCGAAATTACAATCCTTGCTTGTCCAAAATAGAAAATGAAGGCTACCCAAGCACAGAACCTTGAGAGAGAGAGAGAGAGAGAGAGAGAGAGAGAGTGTGTGTGTGTGTATAAATAACCCCTCCTGAACTGCTGTATATATAGAAAGCAAAGGAGTGAAAAAATAGGACATAGGACTATCTCGTAGTTACAGTCCAACTAGGTGGAAAGACCTAGTCAACAAGACCGATTCCTAGTCTACTTATGACACAGCCGAGAATGGGCCTTTATAATTAGGTTCACTACAAACATAATAAAATAAAGCCAATTGGTGATGGGCTTGATTAGCAAGCCCATTTACATTATTTATTATAATTAGGGGGGGTGGGCCTAAGTTAAGTGGGCTCATTTTCTTACAATAACAACCCTTATATCTTAACATCCCCCCTCAAGCTGGAGCACGATGGAATGTAAGAGCTTCCACTTGAAACAATGTAGCAACGGAAGTAGCAGCAACAATGAGAGCTTCATCTTGAAACATTGTATCAACAAAAGCAACAGTAGTAGTAGTAAAGTAGCACAGTATCAGTCACTGTGAACCAAACAGCAATAGCAACACAAGCTTCACCTTGAACCAATGTGTCAACAAAAGCAGTTGCAACAGTAGTAAAACATTGTATAGGTTACCGTGAACGAAGCAGCAACAACAGCACAATATAGGTCACTGTAAACCAAGTAGTAACAGCAGCACCAGCTTCATCTTGAACAAATGTATCAATGGAAGAAGCAATAGTAGTAGTAGTAGTAGTAAAGCAGCATAGTATAGGTTACTGTGAATCAAGTAGCAATAGCATCATAGTATAGGTTACTGTGAACCAAGCAGTAGAGGTTGCAATAGGTGCAGGAAGTAGAGGTTACATCACGTGCAGGTCGTAGACTTCATCATGAGCATGGTAGTAGTTGGCTAAACTCTCTTCAATACCCTCTCCACCTTACGTGGAAAATTCCAGGTGGACAAAATACGGAGGGAAACATCAACTGCAGGATATCCAAATTTCAAAACCGTCCAACAGTCGAATTAAGAAATATGGTGAAGTCCTAGAGTGACTAGGAATAGGGTAATAAGGTAAGTTGATTTTTCACATTAATTAAAAAGTAAAAAATACCTTCAGCAAATGTGGACAAAAAATGGCAGGCTAGTAATTAATGACAACTAGGATAAGTCATCAAAATTTATGTACAATCCTGTTGAATCAGAAGAAAGGTGAGAGTTATCATTCTCCCACTGTCCAGTTTTTATTTATAAGAAAGAGGTTACAAACTAAGAGACACTAGGAATCCTAGAGAGACTAGTAGTTTAAGTACTAAGGACATAAAGAGTTAGAGTCCTAGTTCACAAAGGAAACAAATAAACCAAAACACATCATATATGAGAGAGTCCTACTAAAGACGACATTCAACACTCCCCCTCAAGTTGGTGCATATATATCAGCCATGCACAACTTGGATAATAATGGATGAAATTGCTTTGCTGGGAGTCCTTTTGTAAAGATGTTTGCCACTTGATCACTGGACTGAACATATGGAACACAGATCTGTCCACTATCCAATTTTTCCTTGATAAAGTGACGATCAATTTCCACATGCTTGGTTTTATCATGTTGTACTGGATTGTGAGCAATACTGATTGCAGCCTTATTATCACAAAATAACCTCATAGGCTGGGTGGTATGGATTCTCAGATCCTTGAGTAATCCTTGCAACCATAACAACTCACATATACCCTGAGCCATGGCTCTAAACTCAGCCTCTGCACTTGAACGGGCAATTACATTCTGCTTCTTACTGTGCCAAGTCACTAGGTTACCTCCAATAAAGGTACAATATCCCGAAGTCGATTTTCTATCTGGATTTCCTGCCCAGTCTGCATCAGTGTAGGCATCAACTTTGGGATGACCCTGAGAGGTCAGTAGGATTCCTCTTCCAGGAGCAGATTTGAGATAGTGCAAAATGCGTAGAACAACATCCATATGAGAAGTATAAGGGTCATGCATAAATTGACTCACCAAGCTCACTGCAAAAGCAATATCAGGTCGAGTATGAGCCAGATATATCAACTTTCCAACTAGTCGTTGGTATTGTTCCTTGTCAACTGGTGTACCGGTCTTTTCTTGCAATTTGACATTAGGGTCAATTGGTGTTTCACAAGGCCGACATCCTAAGAGACCTGTTTCTGAGAGAAGATCAAGTATATACTTCCTCTGAGACAAATAGATACCTCTGGTGGAGCGAGCAACCTCAATCCCAAGGAAATATCTCAGTTTTCCTAGGTCTTTGACTTCAAACTCTTTTCCCAAGAAGATCTTTAACTGTCTAATTTCTTCATCATCACTACCAGTAATCACAATATCATCAACATATAATATAAGAATAGTAATTTTGCCCTCTCTCTGCTTAATGAACAATGTATGATCAACATTGCTTTGTTTGTAGCCTACAGAAGTCATAGCTCTGTGAAATCTCCCAAACCATGCCCTAGGGGATTGCTTAAGTCCATAGAGAGATCGTTTCAGCTTACATACTTTTCCTTCAGTGGCTGATGAGATAAAGCCTGGAGGAACATCCATGTACACTTATTCTGCTAACTTCCCATGAAGAAATGCATTCTTGACATCCAACTACTGTAGATCCCAATCAAAGTGTACTGCACAGGCTAAAATGACACGGATAGTAGTCATTTTTGCTACTGGGGCAAAGGTTTCCTGATAGTCGATTCCAAAAGTCTGTGTGAATCCACGAGCAACTAATCTGGCCTTGCATCTGTCTACAGACCCATCTTCTTTCTGCTTTATAGTGAAGATCCACTTACACCCAACAGTCTTCTTCCCTGGTGGAAGTTCAACTAGGTCCCATGTCTCATTTTTTTTTTAGGGCAGTCATTTCTTCTACCATGGCTGCCTTCCATCTCTCATCTGCAATTGCATCCTACCAATGTTTGGGAATAGACACAGAAGACAAAGTAGAGACAAAAGCAAGATATGAAGGAGTCAATGATTTATAAGAAACATACTGAGATATTGGATGCTGAGTACAGGACCTAGTGCCTTTATGAAGGGCAATAGGTAAATCTGACTCAGTACTACTGCGTTTAGAGGTAAGATTATACGAAGAACGAGTTTGCTTAGCTAGAATACAAGCTTCGCAAAAAAACTCGTCTCGTTTACATTTATTTGCTAAAAAGGGAAAAAGACTTGCTAAAACATTAAATGAGGGATGCCTGAGCCGTTGGTGCCATCGTTGGAGATCGGAGGATGCCGAATAGAGTTGATGTACTGGGTTTGGGAAGCTGAAACTGACCATGGGATACCTTCCTCAAGCAAATACAGACCACCCTGCATCTTACCACATCCAATCGTCCTCCCTGTTTCTAGATCCTGAAACAGACAATAAGAAGGAAAAAATGTCACTTTACAGATTAGAGCAGAGGTAATATGACTAATAGACATAAGGTTGATATTAAATTTCGGAACATGAAGAACAGACTGCAAAGTTAGAGGAGGAGTGCATTGGATGGAACCTTTCCCTGATACAGAGGAGAGAGTTCCATCCGCCACACGAACGTTATTAAGTTTAGGATTAGGGAAGTACTGATGAAAGAGGCTATGGTTACCGGTCATGTGGTCCGTGGCACCAGAGTCAATAATCCAAGGATTAGAGACCATTGACGCACAGTGTCCACTGAAACACATACCTGAATGGGCAAGGTGAGAACCTGGAGTGGTGGAAGTAGGAGCAATAACAGATGGCGGTGCGGAAGTAGCAACAGGGGGTGGCTGGAGCAAACGACCGAGTGCCTGAAGGATCTGATTGTCTTGCAGTGGAACTGTGGGATCAGCAACCTGATGAGCTTCAGTCTGATGTGCCTGGGAACCCTTAAAAGGCTTATTTGTTTGCATAAGTTTATCACGTCTCTTGGCTTCAAAGTCTGCTGGTTTCCCATGGAGTTTCCAACATGTATCTTTAGTGTGCCAGAGTTTACCACAATGCTCACATTTTATTGTATCTCTGGAGGTTGCAGGGCCCTTAGGAGGTGTAGTAGATGTCTGGAGGGCAGACCTATCAGGAACAGAGGGTAATAACATAGTAGCTCTCCTTTGGTCTTCAAGTTGAACCATAGCATATGCCTGCTCTAGAGTAGGGAAAGGATCCTTGCTGAGGATTTGTGAGCGAATAGGATCAAGCTCAACATTCAATCCTGCCAGAAAGGTATAAACTCTGTACTTTTCTTCCCGTTTCTTAAACAATGTAACATCTTCGTCACACTTGGCATGTATGGAGTCATAAAAGTCAATGGCCTGCCAATGACTCCTCAACTGAGTATAATATTGAGATACTGTCAACTCTTTTTGAGTAGTTTCATGAACCTTTTTTTGCAGAGCATAAATTAAGGCATCATTCCCAACCTGGGAATATGTGTCCTTTGCAGACTTCCAGATCTGTGCAGCAGTATCCAATAAGAGGTATCCCTCGGCTATGGCAGGTTGCATGGAATTAAGGAGATATTGCATTACTATGGAATTCTCAGCGTTGCATTTGTCTAGAGTAGCATCTTCAGTAATGGACTTAGTTTTGGCTCCTGTGAGATAGCCAGATAATCCTCGAGCAGTGATAGAAAGTTGTGTGGCACGAGACCACATTAGATAGTTACCACCATCAAGTTTTGTGGTATTTGTTGGAATGGTGAGATTTTCCATCTTATAAAAATCCATTCCAGCAGATGTTATATCAGAAGACATTGTAATCACAAGAAGAAATAATCTTGATTTGGTTATGTAAAAATAATTTCAAACAAAACAATCAAGAATAATGTTGAAGTTTTCCCTTACATAACCAAATAGGCCCTTGTGGCAGAAACGTTAATAAGTCAAAAACTCAACCAGTGAAGGATACTATTAGTGGCAGAATTATAAATAATCAGAATTTAACAACTGTAGAGGAAACAAACAGACCTTCAGGATCCCTTAGGATAAAACTGGAAACAAATTATTTATTTAAGGGCAAATCTGGAAAGAAAGTTATAATATAACTTTACCCTTTCAAAACAATTTGGCAGTCTTCATCCTCACGACAGAAAAAAAAAACCGAAGCAGACAGCGGAAACCAGAGTTGGTTGAAGGAAGAAGAACTTCCTCAAATCAGGTCGGTTGGAGCTGAAACTTTGAGGGAAGATTGTTAACTCATATACCTACTGATTGCACATCATATTCAGTCAAATATGAAGCCAAAGGGATCATATCGAGTTCTAGGAATATGACCAGGCGGTAGTTGCAGGTTCAGCAGTGCTTCGAGGCTTGGTTCTTGCAGCATAGATGGTTTCACCAGGTAAGAACTTGGGAGTCAAGTCGCCTAGGGTTAGGGAACTCTCCTTCAGAGTTTCAGGGGAAAAGAAGAGGAGGTGAGGGAGGTCGATGGGTTTATGTGGGGTTGAAGGTACCGCCCAGAACAAAGGGACGATAGTTCTAGGGCTTTGATACCATGTTGAATCAGAAGAAAGGTGAGAGTTATCATTCTCCCACTGTCTAGTTTTTATTTATAAGAAAGAGGCTACAAACTAAGAGACACTAGGAATCCTAGAGAGACTAGTAGTCTAAGTACTAAGGACATAAAGAGTTAGAGTCCTAGTTCACAAAGGAAACAAATAAACCAAAACACATCATATATGAGAGAGTCCTACTAAGGACGACATTCAACAGATCCAATGGTGGATATGAGAGATATGATGAAGTCCTAATTGCGGTGGACTTCCTTAAACCAAAAAACAGCAAGTAGACAGCACTTGAATGTAATGGATCAGATCTGAAGTTAATGAACTTAATTAATGGACTTTGAGAACCTTGGAAAATAGAATAGAAAACAAAACCAGAACTTCAGATGTAGCAGAGGCAGTATGGGCCCACTTGGGCCCATTCCCTTACAATAACAACCCTTATATCTTACCAATACTGAAAGTACATAGAAACTATGTATTACTCCCTAGAATGACATCTAGTTCCCGTTAAACCCTCAATCCTTCATGGAAAAATCATGATCACAGAAGTTCATCAGCAAATGGGCTTCTCATAGTGAACGGGGTTGCAGTGCCTTGTCCATGTGGTTGGGCTCCTCTCCTTCGCTGTTAGCAGTACTACTATCCACTTTTGAATCAAGCTAGAAGGCAGCAATGAATCTAAAGATTCTTAACCTGGATAATAAAATGAAAGAACCATACCTGTATTCAGAACTACAAAATAGCCCTATTACCTAACCTTGAGAGGAATTGAAATGTTATCAAACTGATGGATGGAATTCCAAAATATGGATTGCTACTGAATCGAATTGTTATCAAACTAATGGATGGAATTCCCAAATAGGAATAGCGACGGCAGGTTCCTGATTTCACGAATAACGTAGCTGACCCTTCTGTAACTTTTTTTTAAGAGACAGATATTTTTGTATTGATATTTACCAATAAATAAATAATAAATAAATAAAAACCTCAGGAGCTGTACAACCTACAGCTGCACAGGACCCACTACAAAAAATATAGCATGAAACTCCTTACATGATCCCCAACAAAAGGAAAAAGCACACCGATACATGCAGTGAACTAATAATTGGAAAATCCTCCCATCTATCTCATATTGAAAAGGTATTCACCCCTCTGAGATCAGGGACAACCAAACACCAACTAGAAACCATTCTCATTACCTTGAATGCCGTTCACTCGGGTATCTCTTCCTTTCCAAAAAAATGCTCACATTCCTCTCCTTCAAAATGCACCAACAGATTGCAAAAGGACAGGTTATTCAACTAAAACAGAAGTTTGAATATACTTAATGGTGATAATAATGCAGGTCCAAAACAGGAAATACCAGGTTTCAAGGATAGGTGGTGTTTCAAAAATCTAAGTCACCAAAATAGGGTCCTACAAGCCTGCCATAGTTTTTTTTATCTGCCTTAAGGCTTGGGAGAGTTATCTATTTATCTGGTTGTTCCAAGAAATGAAAAATAAAATCAGTTGTCTTATTATTTTCTTTTGGGTTTTTCTTTATATTTAAAGATGTATAGCTCTTGCATGAGCTTCAGAATTGGTATTTGGTACGGTAGTGTCTTAGGATCTATGGTGGCCTTTCCATGTTATAGGTATAGATGTTTGAATGTTCTTATCCTCAATTGCTTGCAGTATGATAATTAAGATCTGACTAGTAGTAATAGTTGTCATGTTCCTTTTTCCTTGAGTTCAGTAATCAAATTTGGTTGTTTTCTTTTTTTCATGTAGATAAGGAAGGAAGCACTTTGGGCGTGTTTCGCAATGGAGCCTAGTTTTGAAGCCATGATTTCGGTCAGTACGTAATTAGTTCTTATTTATTAAGCTGTTATATACTATTTTCTGGTGCTGATTTGAAAATTAAGTTGAGAGCCAATGATGTGGTCCCGGGTTGCAAAACCTTATTTTGGGATCGCTATGCGTCCACGAGACTGAATAATAATTCATAATAATTCTAGTTTCAAGTTCAATGCTAAATAATGGATAGTCCAGAATCCTTTAGTAAGGAACAAGGGACCATGATTCAAGGTGCTGATTGAAACCACTAGTTTTGACCGGCATGACTTGGTTATGAACACGGTCGAAACCATGTCATAGGTCGGTACTGAAAAGTACCAGGTTTTGATTGATACCTGGTCCAACTCGACCAAAATTCGGTTGAAACTTGGTTTCAACTTGGTTTTGGTCTACCCAGACTCTTATAAAAGGTTGGGTTTCGATCAAACCTGTCCATTTTGACAAGTTTTGACCCAAAGTCGACCAGGTTTCGACTCAAAAGCCCAGAACAGCACACAGGAACAACATTTATTAGGCAATACTTTTTTATGACTAATATTATTTAAGTAAATGCATCTTTAACTTTATATATCATTTGTTTGTCATATTATTCATAAATAAGCAAACACCTCCCATTTGAATCCAATACAAATAATCTAAATATCAAATTCCAAAAGGGTAAAAAAGTCAACCCTCCAGTTCAAGAACGAAAATCGGATTTTTGGGTGTAGGGACGATTTTTAACTTCCAAATACTAGGGTTTTTTCCAAATATAAAAATTTCATAAATCTTATTACAGTAAAGAATCACTAAAAACCAATAATGCACCAAAATAATCTCTTGTTTTGATGCCCAAAAAATTATTTTCATTCAGACGATCTTAAATAGCTGTTGTGTACTCCGAACAAGGTTTGATTAGAGTATAACTTCTTTATAACTCGGATCCAAGCAATCTCGGATTTGTTGGAAAGCTGATTATGCTAGCTTTGCAACAAGTCTGAGATTGCTTGGATCCTTATTTTATTGAAGGAGTTACGCTCAAACCTTGTTTGGAGTATGCGAATGCTGTTTAAAGTCACCATGGATGAAAATAATTTTTTGGACATCAAAGCAAGAGATTATTTTGGCGCACTATTGATTTTTATTATTGCTTTACTATAATAAGATTTATGGAATTTTTAGATTTGGTAAAAAGCCTAGCATTTGAAAGTTGAAAATTGCCCACACACCCAAATATCGATTTTTGTGAACTGAAAAGTTGACTTCTTATCCTTTTGAAATTTGAATTTTAAAGTATTTTTATTGGATTCAATTGGGGGATGTTTGCTTATTTATGAATACTAGCTTAATTAAATAAATAAAATTAAAGAAACATTTACTTAAATGATATTGGTCATAAATAAGTATTGTTTACTTAACTCTGGACACAATCCTAGGTCTCAGCGTACATTATCAAATTTGGGTCCACACCGCTTATTATCATTTTAGATGTTTTTCTTTTAACTTAATGTGGGAAATATGTGTAAAATGGTTAAAATCTCAGCTTACATTATCAAATTTGGGTCCACACCACTTATTATCATTTTAGATGTTTTTCTTTTAACTTAATGTGGGAAATATGTGTAAAATGGTTAAAATAGACTACACACACCAAAAAAAATAAAATAAAATGAAACTGATAAAAAAAATTTTTGGGCCTCGAAACTAAGGTTTTGAGATGTTCAGGGAAAAATCCCAGGTTTCAACCGAAACCCAAGACAACTGGGTTTCAAGGCTGGTCAAAACCAGCCGGCACTTTGAACCTTGTACGGGACGAACCAGGAATTAAGTCCAAGTTTTAAGGGCCAATCTGGAGGATAAATAATGGTGGGAAATAAACAAAATCAGTAGCAAATAAGAATGAAGTTTATGTAATTTTTGTAATGAACAGTTGTCTCAACCCTACGGTAATAGAAACCAGCGGAAGACTCTTGCTGGTTCAAGGGATAGAACCCAGCCAATAGGAAATCAATCGAGCTTAATCTTCATGGTTAGATTCCACACCCTTAGATTTTCCAAATACAGCAAATAGAAACTTGGAAGGTCAATTAGCACGACAATTAAGTGAATCTGAAACTAGGTCTGGCGAAAAGTTCAGAACCAGACCTGAGTTCTGGTTTCAACCTCATGGTAGGGAAGCTGATAGAGGCTAGGACCTGGGGATTTGAGTCACCTCAAGATAGCAATCTTTGAAGTGTTGGTCTTTACCCATTTAAAAAATAATTATCGTTTAAGCTTTCTTATTTAAGTCGTTCCATGGTCTAGTGGTTAGGAAATTGGACTCTGAATCCAGTAACCCAAGGTTCAATTCTCGGTGGAACCTTTGCTTTTAAGTAATCCAGCAGGAACACAAACTAAAGGAACTGTGGAGTTATAACACCTTGTTTCTTAACCCACAGTACCGCCAATGACAGAAATAGAAAGAGAGAGAAAAAAAAAGAAAAAAGAAGAGGAATAAGGTAGGAGGGAAGAATGCACCTGATATCAGGGAAGAGTTCACGAACATTAGAGGAAGAAAAGCCAGTAGTCGAATCATCTCTCGACTCTTACAACGACCAACGTAAACTCAAACCCATTCTTTGCATATTCCAGGATTGAGGAGTCGGTTTTGAGGTCGGTTTCAACCAGCCTCGAAATCAAGTGTCCCAGGTTTCGATATGGTTTTGATTGAAACATGGGATTTTTCCAGGGTGATCTTGAGCTTAGATTACGAGGCCCGAAAGTGGTTTTTTATTTTATTTTATTTTTATTTTTTATAGCATATTTGAACCATTTTACACCTATTTCCCATATTAGTTTAGGAAAAAAAATATAAAAATGGTATTATGTGGTGTGGACCCAAGTTTGGTAGCGTACACTGAGACCTGAGATTGTATCTAGAGTTAAGTAGACATTACTTATTTATATCTGATATTATTTAAGTAAATGATTTCATTTACTTAAATTATTCTCTATAAATAAGTAAGCACCCCCATTTGAACCCAATAAAAATAGTCTAAAATTTAAATTCTAAAAGGATAAGTCAACTTTCCAATTCAAGAACAAAAACTGGATTTTTAAGTGCGGGGTGATTTCAATTTTCAAATGCTACACATTTTCACAAATCTAAAAATTTCATAAATTTTATTATAGTAAAGCATCACTAAAAACCTAGAAAGTACCAAAATAATTCTTGCTTGGATGCTCAAAAAAATTATTTTCATCCAAGTTGACTTTAAACAGCATTCGTGTGCTCTAAACAAGGTTTGACCGGAGCGTAACTCTTTGAATATAATTCGGATTCAAGCAATCTCGGATTTTTTGCTAAGCTAGCATAATCAGCTACCATAGGGTTTCTAGTAGAAAAGTTTCTTCTTCTTTTTATTCCTGGATCTTGATCAAATTTGGGGCGGATTTTCAATTATTTTCCTTTTTTTCAGGATGTATGTGTTCCTTTATCACAGCTTGCAGAATTGATATCAAGATCTAAGCAGGAGCTTGATGCATCACCATTGGTGTGGTATGTTGTTATGTTTTGAATATACAACCACTCAGAAAGCAGTTGCTATGGTTTATATTGTCATTTTGTTTTCTGAATTTTCTATTATGAAATTATTGCTGCATCTACTGGTGTGGTATATTAGGCATCTATGTTTATGGTCTTACAAATTAATGCTAATGATATAATGATACTTTACGGTAAGGAAGAGAGATAAACACTGAATTTTTTTCTACATTTCTGATGTCAGTACGGTTATTGCTCATGCTGGTGATGGGAACTTCCATACACTGATCCTCTTTGACCCCAACCAAGAAGAACAAAGGCAAGAAGCAGAGAGACTAAACCATTTCATGGTACATACTGCCTTATCAATGGAAGGTACTTATGGTATTTGCAAACAATCTGTAGTAATTGTTTCTTCTTGATTGAATGCGGGATGATATGGTTATACCTAACTCAACTCAACTTAGCCTTTTCCCTACTGAAGGGGGTTGGATACATGCGTTCTGTTTCATCGTTCAACTTTTGTTATTTTAAAGTTATGTTTGAGGGATATTGTGGTTATGTTATACGAATTATTATTGTCCTTTGAATATCTCCACCTGTATCGGTTCCTCAGGTTTTAGTAACAATAATTGTGACCTATTTAATAAAAAGTCAATGGTAGCTCTGTCCTATGTAATAAAGTCAGTTTTTTTCAAAATTTGTCCTGTGAGATACCCTATATCAATGTTGGACATCAACCGTCACTTCTTCCATGCCATATCAGTCCTTGATCCGGATGCAACCCATTGCCCATGCATATTGTAAATTGGCAATAGTTTCACTCATGTGAACCCTGTTTTGAAAAGAGTGTGTGCAACATGGTAATTTTTTTAAAAAACATCCTCAACATGTGAGTCCATTGCTTATGTAACAAGAGCTAGTCATAGGAATAGGGTTTTTTCAATGATGTTATTTGTTGTGTATTTAAAAGAAAAATCATTGTTGCTGCTACCTTATTGCAGAGCATACGAGCATAGTTCTATACAATTATAAGCTCCTTTTTTTTTATTTTAAATATCCTTCATTTATGAAGTCATTAATGTTTGAACACAATAATAAGCTCCTTTTTTGCTTTTAATTGAACAGGAACTTGTACAGGGGAACATGGTGTTGGCACTGGGAAAATGAAGGTATCTCTTTCCTGTCATACATTAGTTGGGTGCCATTTTGTATAACATAATCCTGGTGCACAACCTGAAGAAGCCCATAAGCCAAAATATTAAACATTATCATGATCATTTCTTCCTAAATAGCATCAAGTGTTTATACCAAGAAATTCACCGTCTTTACCCTACCTTTAGCTTTTACCACATCGAATTGATCTCCAAACTACAAAAGATATGCATAGATGAACCATGTCCTCTCATATTTATTTCCTGTAGATTTCTTTTGGGGTGTATGTCAAGGATTAACTTTTTAAACTTAAGCATTGAAGAAAGGTGGGTAAAAGAATAAACAGATCTTTTACCTGTATATTAAAGATTTGCATCAATAGAATACTATGCCTTGTAATAGCCGACATTCTGATGCACATTCAACCATATATATATATATATATATATATTGGAGGGGGGGGGGGTACTCCAATACTCTTATTCCTGAACAAGTTAAATGTATGTGCTTTTCTGGGGAATTGAAGCCTTTTCTAGTGGCAGTTTATAATTCAAATGACCTAATGGAAGTTTCTTTGTTTTTTTCTAGTACCTTGAGAAGGAACTTGGAATAGAGGCTTTGAGGACAATGAAAAGAATAAAGGCAGTCTTGGATCCCAACAATATCATGAATCCAGGGAAACTAATTCCCCCTCATGTTTGTTTATAAGCGATATCCATCTCCGGATTGCAGAAACTGCATGTCCTATAGTAGGTGAAGGTCTGTAAATTTTTAATTTATACTTCATATCGTGGATGAGAAAATCATGAGAAGCAATGTGAACTTAGCTGTTATACTTCGATTATCCCTAATAGCACCCTTTTTTGGACTTATTATTTGGGTTTGTTAGGAATCAATGACCCGGAGTTTCATCCTTTCTGTATTTTCCTTTTTACTTTTTCTATTGGCATTCATAACCACTTGTATGAAGAAAATACATTTGAGAGCCTTTCCTAGGTGGGCAAGTATGATATAGAATTGGTCCTGACCTGAGTGAGAAGATGTCTTTGGTGTCGAAAGAGCGTTCGCTCTTAAACCAGCAAGTTAAAGGAGGACGAGAAAGAGAGAAGAAGAGAAGAGAGGAGAGGCGTGAGAGGAAGAGAAAGGGAGCTGGTTTCATAATTAAGTCAATTAGACCACCACGAATTCTATCAATTGAACATAAGACATTACGAATAAATTCGGGAGTTGGAGATAAAAGTTAATGGTACCCCTCCCTCCGGCACCAACACTTGGATCCAGTTGTCATGGGCATGTCCATGCATGGAAGACTGGGGAAAGTGTGAATAAGATCTCACAAACTAGAAACTGACGTTGACATGATCCCAATCAGTCGTTCTAATTCAATGGGAAATAACGAGGTATACGTCATGATTGAATGAGTATATTCCATAATAGGAGGATCACTTCTGGAGCTGCTGGATATGAACAAAAGAAAACTGGAGTAGGGAAGTCAAGCCAATCTAGTCTGATTATTGGTGTTTATATGTATGGTTTGTTTTAACATATATTTAAGAGAAAATGATGTATATTTTTTTATTGATAAAAACGAAAAATAAATAAATAAATAAAATATATACGTGGTAAGCTTCTATGTACATCCTAGATTGAGATATATTGGAGTCTTATATAATAGCAATTATTGACCGTTGAATGGGATGGTTTGATTCTTGAGGGATCAATCCAGGATGCCACTGCATCATATACACCACTTGAAGCTCTATCTCTTCCTCTCATCACCGCTTCCTTGTACTTCTCTGTTGAAGAAACTGAAATTCTATTTGACCTGTAACAATTACAAGAAGAAGAGGAGGAGATGAAGGGTATGAAAGATACCTAAAAAAGGCAAACAAATCTGATTGTGCTTCTCTCTGCGTGGGAGGTTTCTTCGCAAACTCCTCTCATCGTTGCAGCGCTCATCAGGAAATCAATTCAACAGAAACCAGGAACTACATTAATATATTAAGACCGCCATCCTTGAAATTAGAAAACAAAATGAAAAACTCCTTATAGTCAATTGAGGTTGGATTTTTTTTTTTTTTTTTTTTTTGGGTAAACAATTGAGGCTTGGATGTTAGAAATATTAATTAGTCGAATCAAATAACATTGCACATACCTGGATTCATTGCAGTTGTAGGAAAGTTGTCCACTTAGCTTTACGAGTGTCCAAGTCTTCTGTTTTGTTTGCTCCCTTTTTTCATATATGTTGAACAACAACCATTTATGAGAATAACTGTCTATATATATAGACAGGGAGTACGAACCCTAAAAGGATGGTAATTTGGTCCTTCCCCTAATTGGGCCAAATTACCAGAAGGTCTCCAATACATTACATGTTAAGGTTGATTAATTGGGACCCCTTTCCAAAAGAGTATCATCCAATCAAGCCTGTCTTTCAACACCCATCCATTAATCCGAATCCTACAATGACTAATGTGTGTCCATATATGATGAAAACATTATATTCTCCCACTTGGGTTGCATTAGATCATTGCTTCAACCATGGATTAAAAAATATTGTGATCACATATAGGAAGTGTTGAAAATTGTTCACTTTAACCATTACACCCTTGGACCAAGTAAAAAACACAACACGCAATCGTAAGCATCATCACGTCTTAAGTCAACGTGGGACACTACATGCCAAAGTGCTTGCACCCTTACCCGGTTTTGGGCTACAAAAATGTAAAGCTGAGATATGAAAGTTGCATGTCTCGATCATTGAACATGTGAAATCCAAATTAGTCCAGACTTCCGCTTGAAGTCATTAGATTCTCCATCCTTTGGAGTTCACTGGAATCATTCTTCACATGGAAAACTACCACAAGAACTACCATAGATAGCTACTTCATACAGAAGCTCACTATAGTTGTCTCATACTAAAGCACATTGGGACTGGATCTGTTGTAGCCCATTTTCGGATACGGGTGTAATACTCGGGTCGACACATAAGATGACCCGAATCTACCCAGGATCCACTAAACTGTTGTGATTCATCTAACCAACCCACAATCTACATATGCATTATCCACAACAAATCAATAATCAAATCAAAGTAATAGTAGTGAAAGCAATGTCATAAGTGAACAGATGACATCTAATTGTTGTAATAAGTAAAAGTGTTGTTATGTTTACATTTCCAAATGTGTGTCCCCAAAACAATATACTGTATCAAATATACACATATAACAAAAAAGAATAAATCTGTATTAGGACTGACAGATAAAATGTACATTTATCTACAAAATAATGTGATCCAGGAGAGAGAGAGAGAGAGAGAGAGAGAGAGAGAGCTACATCAAGCGTAGACATAGTCATTGTAAACGCAGCCATCGCAGTGGCCGTTGGAGTAGTCCTCTTTCGCCGAGGCATCACTTACAAGAGGAGACTCCATAAAATCAACAATAGAAAAGTCTCTTGCATTAGAATCTAAAAAGACGTATCGATATGAGGGATGAGCTCCCATCTTAGCTCAATAAGGAAATCGGGTTTCACATGCCATGCACAAATGAAGGATGATGTAATCTAATGTTAAGTCATTGGTATTGGTTCTATAAGGTAGCATAATAAGATATTTACCACAGCTTTTGGTCCCACCTACGGATTAATAGTTTCAATTCTCATGTACTGGGCCAGGTTAGAACCAGGATACCCAAGTCTCTTTTCTCAAATTGCTTCTATAAGTGGATACCCTCAGACCTATGATCCAAGGGTCGCCACCTCCCATAATAGACTACGTCTATTGCCAACATGTAACCCTCTTCTGGCAAGGGTTTAGAACCATGGGTGATGCAATCACCTAATGTTTAGCATATGCATATCATGAACATAAAGAGGGTCGAATCCCAATAGCGATCCCTGGTCCCTAGTCTCTTTGGTCCACCGTGTCCCTGCTATGATGCTAGCAACATAAGCAGGATTCGTATGATCATGTGTCACCGATCCTTTTGGTGCGCACATGTCACACAGAAAAACACATTCATCCATCACAACCAACATACACAGTTATATTGTACACAAATGCATGCTCAGATAATCATATAATATGATGGCATGTTATTTCACAACAAACATAGACATACAAGTATGGAAGCCAGCAGTAAGCTTCATCACTACCCACATCGGTTTACCTATTCATTTGAATAAGTTTTATTATGTATGTTAGATAATTTTAAACTATATTGGACTTGTTCTAAATGTCTCAATGCAAGTCCCAAGGCTTGTCAGAACCCTACATTTGGTCCTTGAAGGCTTAGACTAGTCAATTAGGCTATCAGTAGCCAAGGCGGCAGATGAGTTACCAAGGTAGGTGCTGCCGGTTTGATCTGTCGGTTGGGCCTTGAAGCTCTCTATTAGTGAGCTGGCAGACCAAGTCGGCAGATCAGTCCACTGGCTCTACGGTGCCATCGGCTCCCTACCAAATAGCCTAAGCTGGCCCCTTGATGCAAGGTGGCCCCAAGAGCTTAGCCGGGGGAGCTATCCGGCGAGTGTGCCACCGGCTATGTTCGCCCATTTTCGGATACAGGCGTGATACCTGGGTCGACTCATAAGGTGACCCGAATCCACCCAGGATCCGCAAAATCATTGTGATTTACCAAACCAACCTATAGTCTACAAATGCAATATCTACAAAAAATCAAGTAAACTAATCAAAGTAATAACAATAGCGGAGGCGTAAATCAATAATTAAACATATGCCATCTAAATGATATCATAGCATAAACTAAAGTTATTATAAATATACACTATTGTTCCAAATATCATATTCATATCCAATATACAAATACGTCCCCAAGAGTGAATAAATCAGTGTATCAAAATCCTATATAGATAGAATGTACAAGTATCTATCTATCAAAGATATAATATCTAGGAGAGAGAGAGAGAGAGAGAGAGAGAGAGAGAGAGAGAGAGAGAGAGAGAGAGAGAGAGAGAGAGAGAGAGAGAGAGAGAGTGATAGAGATAGAGAGAAGCAGCATTAAGCGAAGACACAATTACTATAAACATAGCCCTCAGCATGCTCGCAAGAGAATTCTTCACTAGCAGAAGCATCGCCCGTAGTGGGAGGTTCCATAAAATCTGCAACCGAGAAATCCCCTGCATCAAAATCTGAAAATACGTATCGATACTAGGGGTGAGCTCCCATCCTAGCTTAGTGAGGAAAATAGGTATCAACAGGCTCACACAATGCATGATAATGTAGTTCAATTATTTAAGTCATTGGTTATGTGATTCTGAAGGTGTCATATTGAGATTCAACCACAGCTTTTGGCCCCACCTATGGTCAATGGCATCCAACTCTCATGCACAAAGAAAAGGTAAAAGCAAGGTATACGATCCCAGATCGCTAGATTACTTCTACAAATGAACCCCCCTTCGATCCTCGATCAGGACTCATCACCTCCCAAGTGTAGATTTCGTCCTGGCATCAGAGACACAAGCCAATCTGATTCCTTCATGGCACAGTACATTCAGCATATCTAGGGATATGAGTCTATACCAACACATAACGCCCTATTGTCAAGGATACAAAAACACGGGTAATGCAACCACCCATGTCAAACATGTGCATAACATAAGGTAAAGGGGACCACACCCCAGCAGAGACCCTCGATCCCCAGTCCCTTTTGAACAACCGTGTCTTTGCTAGGATGCTAACTATGTAAGGCAGTGTCCAAGTGCCCATGTGTCACCGATCCCTTGGTACCCGCATGCCACACATACTAAACCATCTACATCAAACATACATAGTTGTTATGCAAATGCATGAATAGATATCACAATATTGGATGACATGTTGTATCACAAACACAAGCAACCTATGATAATGTCCTAATTACTATGGACCCGTCCCCTCACTTGTAGGCACCGCAAGTGTTGTAGAACCTAGAAGCTGGCAGTAGGCTTCGTTAGCTACCTATATCGGTTTACCTATTCATTAGTGTAAGTTTCATTAAGTGTATGAGATAACTTTTAAACCGGCATGGACATCTTCTAAATGTCCCAATGGGGTCCCAAGGCAAGCTGAGAACCCAACGGTTGGTCCTCGAAGGATCTAACTAGGCAAACAAGTTTTCAATTCTTAAGGCGGCCAATGGTACAGGTGGTAGGATGCGTCCGGTTTTACCCGTCGATTGAGCCTTGTAAACCTACTATGAGTGAGCCAGTGGACTAAGTCGGTGGATCAATCTGTCGGCTTTGGGGTGCCGCCTGCTCCCTACTAAATGGCCTAAGCCGGCCCCTTATCGTCAGCCGGCCCCAAGAGCTTAGTCGGGGGATGCTATCTGACGGATCATGCAACCAACCACCGAATGAGCTCAGACAATAATATCTTAAGTGAGGGGGTCTACGGGTAGATGAGGGCCTTGTCGGCTCCAACCGGCAACCAGACCAACTTGGTCAACATACCAGAGCTAGGGGCAAGGGTATTGCCCCCATCTCGGGTTTGTCGGCTGAGTCTAAGAAATCGAACTCTGCAAGGAAGATGAAGTCTTTTTGGGGAGTTTTGCCTCCCCAACATCTTTAAACCATATAAACATGGTGGGGATCATATTTTCAACCCTTAATGGAGTTATTAAGGCCAATAGCACATTCCTTAAAGGCATATGGATTCCCAACTATAAACTAGTGTTTGGTGGCCACCACCATCAAAGGTTCCTTCCAAGTCTCCAAGCCTTCTCCTCTAATATTTCTCACCAACCCTTAAATGTCTAAAAGGGTTAAATAATGGTTTGGTCTCCTACTTATAGGAAATAAGGAGAGAGTGTGTTACATCTACGGATTAGCCGAGGGCAGGGAGCCAGGTGACTCATCTGCCAGCTCTGTCATCGACAGGGCCAAAACATAGCCCCGATATCAGTTCTTCAGGCACCATGCATTGGGACACATGCTAGGCCCCTTTAAGGTCTACTATGATGCTTAAGGTTCGGATAGGAAGACTCACCCATACTCTGGACGTATCCATCGGATCCACATCAGTTACGTCTGCTGATGCTATAGGAAAACCTAGCATAAGAGAAATCCAGTTCAATTGGGGATTTCAGGTGCAAGTTTTACAATCCCCCAACTTATAAGAATTCCTTCCCCAAAATTATAATGTACTTGGATCTTTGAACAGATGCGGATACTTCTCTTGCATTTTGTTTTCGCTCTCCCACGTGGCTTCCTCAATGGCATTGCCAGTGGACTTTCACATATGGGATGGAGCGATGATGTAACTGCTAGATTTTCCTGTCCAAAATCGCCTTAGGCTCCACAGTATAAGATAAATCTCGATTTATCTAAGGGATCTCTATACTCAACACATGTGAAGGGTTTGAGACGTACTTCTTTAGGGAGACGTGGAAAACATCATAAACCTTCAACAATGCTGGGGGCAAGGCCAGTTGATACGCCACCTTCCCACTTCTCTTCAGAATCTCATAAGGACCAAGGTATCTGGGACTGAGTTTCCCCTACTTGTCGAAGTGCCGGATGCCACGGTGGGGTGACACCTTCAGGAAAACCTTGTCCCCAATCTAGAACTCTAGTTCCTTATGCCATACATTCAGCATAGCTCTTTTATCTACTCTAGACCACCTTAATCCTTTCTCTGATCAATTCCACCTTATCATAGGTGTCTCGAGTAATATCCGGTCCAAGAATTCTTTGCTCACCTAGTTCATTCCAATATAATGGAGTTCGACATTGCCTCCCATACAAAACCTCATACAAGCAATGCTAATAGTAACCTGGAAGCTGTTGTTGTAGGCGAACTCCATCAAGGACAAGTACTTATCCCAACTGCCTTTGAAGTCTAAGGCACAGGCTCTGAGCATGTCCTCCAGAATCTAAACAGTGTGTTCAGACTGTCCATATGTCTGGAGGTGGAAAGCGGTACTGAACTTCAGTTATGTACCCATTGCTTTCTGCAGGCTCTCCCATAGCGCGACATGAATCTCGGGTCTCTATCCTACACAATATTAATTGGCACCCCATGAAGCCTCACCATGTTATCTACATACAGTTTGGCCAATCTGTTCATGGTGTATTCGGGTCTAACAGCTATGAAACGGGCCACCTTGGTGAGGCGGTCTACACTCACCCAAACTGCATCGATGGAGGTCGGTGTCAATGGCCGCCCTGTCATGAATTCCATAGTAATTTGGTCCCATTTCCATTCTGGCACTGGTAAGAGATGAAGTAACCCTACTGCCTTTGACAATTTGCCTTAATTTACTAACAAGTAAGGCACTTGTAGACGAAGCTGGCTACGTCTGCTTTCATGCCTCTTTACCAGAACTCTTTTTTTAAATCTTGGTACATTAGCCTTCCCCGGGTGATACTGGATGTTGTAGTCATAATCTTTTAAGAACTCTAGCCATCTCCTATGTCTCATGTTCAACTCTTTCTGAATAAATAGATACATCAAGTTCTTGTGATCCTCAATCCCGTTAACGGTACTGCGATCTGGGAGAAGTCCTCAATGAATCATTGGTAATATCCGACCAGCCCAAGAAAGCTCCTAATCTTTGTAACTATCTTTGGTGTAGCCCAGTCTATCACTGCACTAACCTTACTTGGATCTACTACTATGCCCTCAGCAGCCCAGTCTATTACTGCACTAACCTTACTTGGATCTACTACTATGCCCTCAGCAGAAATGATGTGACCCAAGAAAGCTACCTTGTTGAGCCAAAATTCGCACTTCTTAAATTTAGCATACAATCTTTCCTGTCTTAATTTCTGTAATTATGAGGTGTTTTGCATGAGTAATGCTATCTAGTGAGTAGATAAGTATGTCATCAATGAAGACGATGACAAACTTATCTAGGAACTCTTGGAACACTCGATTTATCAACTCAATAAAAGGTGCTGGTGCATTTATCAACCCAAAGGACATTAATAGGAATTTGAAGTGGCCATATCTTGTTCTGAATGCTGTCTTGGGAAGGCCGTTCCCCTTTATCTTTAATTGATGGTAGCCTAATCGAAGGTCAATCTTGGAGAATACACATGCACTTTTCAATTGATTGAACTAGTCGTCGATCTTGGGTCAAGGATACCCATTTTTTATGGTGAGCTTATTTAACTCCCGATAATCGATGCATAAATGAACACTCTTGTCCTTCTTCTTTACAAACACGATCGGAGCTCCTCAAGTTGAGATGCTCGGTCTGATGAAACCCTTATCCAACAACTGTTGGAGTTGTATTTTTAGTTCCTTTAACTCTATGGGAGCCATCCAGTACAGAGCCTTGGAGGCCGAAACTAATTCTGGGAGTAAATTGATCACAAACTCCGTCTCCTTATCCTGTAGTAAGCTTGGAAACTCCTCTCGCGGGACAAATCCAGAAATTCATTGACAATAGGCATGTTTTCCAATTGGGGTGTCTAGGCCTTTGTATATAAAACTGACACCGGGTAGCTTTCACAACCTTGTTGTAGTAGCTTTTAAGCTTGAAGGGCTAACAAGAATAGTTTTCGTTGCTTCTTGGTCTTGACACCTATGAATACGTATACTCCTCCATTGGTGGGCTGGAACAAGATCTAACGTTTAGCATACAAGACAATGGCTTGATGCTGGGACAACTAATACATGCCCAAGATGACATTAAAAATCAATTATCTCCAACCCGATGAGCTTTGCCTCCATCATCTTGTTAGCCACCATCACTTGACATGGTCCAAAGTATGTGTCTAATACTACTTGAGAACCCATTGGTGTGTGCACCCTCATGGGATAGTCCATCTTACTAGGCATTATTGCCAATTTCTCCGCAAACGTAGGAAATACGAAGGAATGGGTTGTTCCTGAGTCAAATAATATTCATGCGAGAACTTCGAAATAAGGAGCGTACCTACACCATGACTCAAATTAATGCTATGAGATGCCATGCAGGGTACTAAATTTTACCAAAATTTTAAAATACCTGACTACTCTTGGAGAACTCTCTGCGTCCTCCACTGTCATGGTGAAAACTTTGCTTGCTGCTGGTAAGGGTGCTCTTTGACACACTATGGGACATTCCCTAGCAAAGTGGTCCATCTTTTTACACGAATAGCATGATCCATATGCTACTGGCTGGGCACAGGAAGTAGTAGCTTGAGGTTGAATGGCCCTCGGTGATGAGACTGTTGGTCGAGCTTGAATGGGTGCCGGATTGCTAACTATCAGCCTGGCCACTGGGGGTGCAGACGAGGCGGTAACAGAGGAACTCGGATACTACACCTTGAATAGCCTAGTAGTAGGGCTATTGTCTGAAACTGGCAGCCCACTTCTTGCTTTGGTAGCTCTGTTTATATCCATCTTCCACTGTCTTCACTGCTTGTACGATGTCACTATACTCTATCAGCCTCATGGAATCTACTATAACCTTTATCTCTCCCCTCAGCCCTTATACAAATCTCCTCAATTTGGGTTCTTCCTCTCTCATGGAAGTGGGGGAGAAGTAAACAGTTCTTCAACTTCTGTTGATAATTTTCCACTTTCAAAGCACCCTGAGTATGATTAAGATATTCCACCTCATTTTAGTCTCTGAAACTCTAGGGGGAAGAAGTTCTTTAAAAATGCCTCCTTGAACACTTTCCATGTGATTTCTCCATGGCGCCTTTGTAAGGTTGGCTAGATTCCCTTCCACCGGTCATAGGGTACTCCTTCCAATTGAAAGGTGGCACACACCAACTTCTGTGCCTCTGAGCACATGAGATATTCCCGTTCTAGGAGCCTAACTAGACCTCCTATCCATCAGTTGAGTGAGATACCTTATCATCAAAGTGTGATTAGGCTCAAAGCCTATCCAATCATCTCATCAAATTTTTGTAAGTTAGTTATGAATAAAGACCCTGAGCAAATGCCAAATCCTAGATAGGATAAGACAACCAGATTGGAGAAAACTATCAATATCCTAGTAAACCTAGTTTAATCGAGAATTTAATTTGGGCAAGCACAGAGGCCTATTCTTGAGAAAATATCGGAGGGTACATTGAGTAAATACTCTTAAGCTTATTCAACCATTTGTAAGCACCTCATTTTTGCCATCCCTAGTTGAACAAAGTCTTACTAGAGAGTAGACATCAAAGTGGGAGAAGTAAGATAAAATTTGGAAAATACAGGGGAGGTGAGTGAAACTCTCTAAAAAATGACAGTCGATTAGCCCCGGCATGCTCTCTATAGTGTTTTGAGAATAACTGAGATGGTCCATAGTGTAAGACCCGCACGCCACGAACCGGCCTAACCTTACATTTCGTGTCGGGACCCGTTTACATATCATGGTCGAGCCAAGTGGACCAAGTGTGTGAAGAAACCCAAGACCAAATATGAAAATTTATCCAAAAATAGTCAAAATGAGGGTAGGGTCGCATGTTTTAACAGGCAGGTCCGACCCTCCCATCGACCCTCGCCATCGACCCTCAACCATGGGTCGCAGGGTCTATGAGTTGTCCGACTCTCCCATCGACCCTCAACCATGGGTCGCAGGGTCTATGAGTTGTCCGACCCTCCCATCGACCCTCACCATCGACCCTCGGCATTCGGGAAAAACAGCACGACCGAAAATTGAGAAACCTTCCTAATTTCAATTGGAACCTTTCCTAAACTCAATGGGACTTATTTTGGGAGGTTTTACCCTATAAATAGGACGTCCCTAAGCCTCTTTCACTCCTTTTACAAACCTAATTGGATTGAGAGAAAGAGAAGAGAAGGAAGAGAAGAAGAGAAGAAAAACATGAAGAAAAGGCGAAGGAAGAAGAGGAAATTCAGAGGAACTCTGAATCTCAGCAAACCTAAGGTATAAATACATTCCCCATGATTTATTTAAGACTTTAAAATGGTTTATGAAAGGGGTATGACTTATAAGAAACCCAAATCATCCATCCATGGTTTCGTTTGAATGGAAACCATGGAGGAGATCATTAAAACCATGTAGGTGAATAAAGTATAGTTCTAAACCATAGAACATGTATAGAATGGATTGTGGAAGTAAGCCATAGGACCCAACCATGAAAGAGAGAATGAAATCTGACATTTTTGACTCAAACCATGGAGGGTCGCACCCAGGGTCGATCATGACTCCGACCCTACCTCCGACCCTCAGTTAACAGAATGGTTTTAAAACCTAGAATAAATTCTAATTAAATTTTATCGACTTTGTTAGGTCTTCTAGCAATATAATAACATTATAAAGGTGATTCTAAAGCTTGGAAGAGTATCTATTAGCAAGCTAAGGTGAAGAAACAGAACTCTAAACTAATTGGTTAATAACAAACTGTTTTCTATTTCTTGAGTCCAATGCCATGCTTGATTTTATGCGAATATGTTTGTAATGTGCATACAGCATGCCATCCAATAATTCTATTACTTGTTCATGCATATTTACTTTATTGTTTATAACATGATGATGATGATGATGATGATGATAGGAATAGGCATGTGCTTGTATGTGTGTGGTTGGTGTACTTGATGCGAGCGAGTATCAGGGGAGGTGTGATGAGAACGTCAATAAACGTTAACCTTTGGCGGGTCTCAGCACTTTAGCTCTATCTCTAACTCAAGTCTTGTGCATTAGCATCGTCGTATCGCCATTACTTTAGTAGAACTATTATGTCGTAGAGTATCAGGGGAGGTGGTCTCGGTCCTTGTAGTCTCTGACTCTACCGGGGGGCCTTAGCTCTATCTCTATGGACATTCGAGGGATCTTTGGGGTGAGGCCTTGGATACACTGTTTGGCATTAGGATTGGTTAGTTGCGAGCCCAGTTTGTAGCCCTCGCCAACAGGGGCTTACGTGTTGGTATGACACTATATAGCAATAAACGTAACCTTTGTTATACAATGTTCATGATTGGGTGCATATGAGTTGACGATAAACGTGATCTTCGGGTAACGTCACACACTCGTGTATAGAGGCGGAGTCAATAAACGCGACCTTTGGCTACCTAAACCTTTCTATTGCATACTGCAAACTTATAAACTAGACCAAAGATATAAATTGACTTTTTGCATGCATATGTACTGTTGCATTGTTTTGTTTACTCACTGAGCTCAAGTTGGAGAGCTGACCCTCGCGCGTGAAATTCTTTTTAGTTTCTGATATTGCAGGTACTATGATTGAAGATTATGTCTACTCGCCAACATATGCACGGGTGGAGGCTATGAATGAGCAAGTTGTGGAGAACGAACATGGTTCGTTACGCGAGCGTTTCAGCGATGGATACGTTTAGTGTTTAATTTTCGTATTTGGATATTGTAATATGTATTAAGTTATGTTTTGGTTACTTGGAAATAAATGGAATATTAATTATTTATCATGTTTAGACCTCAGTTCATTATCTGTAAGACTTCCGCTATTTATTTTATTACCTCTGATTAATGTGGAATGTGTTTTGGTTTATCATATGTGGGATAGCCTATTTTGAGATCCTGGTTGAACCGTTGGTTTGTTGACGGTTCATCACACCGTTCTGAATGGTGTGGAATTGGGGTGTGACAACTTGGTATCAGAGCTCTCTCAGGCCTTCCCATGAAACCTGAATACTTCCACTAGAGTCCATGAACTGAGTTAGGATAAATTAAAAGCTTTAATATAAACAAACCATAAGCACCTGTGTTGGTTGAGACAGAAATTAAACAAGACGATAATGTACATATAAAAGGTGGAACCATATATATACACTCACATAGAAAGAGAAGACCAAAAATTATCCTAATAAATAAATAATTTAGGGTATTATCTATAAGTTGGGTAGTTATCCAAGTATACAAGGATATAGTACAGTAGCAAGAAGGGAGCATCTGTATAGTAGAAAATTGGAATATCGAGTTGTTACTCACATGATGTGAAACTCGATGTAGGACAGAGGAAGAAGGAAAATGGCTAGTAATGCCAAAACCCTGTAGAGATAAAGGAAAAGATCTCGGGCTAAATCCAACAGAGATAAGAGAATAATGGCCAAACATTAAGAATAAGAGCAACTATAAAGAAGCTTAAGCTATACTCTTGGGTGACGTGGAGACTCAGGGTGAGATCCACCACAAGCTGATCCATTACCCGCTGAGCATTAAGAAGAGGTTGAAACTTGACCCCACCACTAACTGGGTCGAGAACGGGTAATGAAAACTCATCTGAGTTGATAATCGGATTAGAGCAAATAAGATGAGGTGAACAACCAGGCCACTCCAGCCAACCACCTGGACTACCAAATACCTTGGCTATGGTTGTAATAAACTTGGCCCAATAAGATACAAGAGCAACAACAGATGAGACCGACTATGCAAGTTGCTATGTAAATCACTACCCAAGTTGCCGATGCCACATCAACACCTCCGAGTCAAACCAAGTACGGTACCAATTGGTAGCATCACTGTACCCCAACACCTGTTAGCTATAACACAGTGCTTGCCATACAGTAAGTCCCAGTAATGCATACCCCAGTGTAGAAGTTTGGTGCACAACAAGCAGTATATCAAGGTGGTTAACCTTACCAGCCACCGATGTATGGGATAGTTGTAATGATCCAACCAAGGATTAAAGAATATTTTCTGAAGACGAAACCTTAAACGTTTTCAGTAGAGGATCAAATCTAATTGTGGCCATATAACTGGATATGATTATATAGGATGCGGTGCATTATTGATTTACTCTTATGATTATAGAGGATGCACATACCAGATTTTAATTTCTCGTGTCTTGACAGGATACCTTCTTGATTTAACCTGTCAATTGGAGTTATAAATATTGTTTCTTTAGTATTAGTCCTGATTATACCAATCTGCACCATTCTCATGATCGACAACATAAACAGAGATACGAACTGAATGAACAGTTAAATGCTTAATCATGTTGAGCGTACATCTACTGATTTATACCTGATTTACTGATGTACGAAAATTTTCTCCAGATTTATACCTGATATACTGATGTATGAAATCTTCTCCAGATTTATTCCTATAGTGCCTTGACCAATGGCATTATATATACTCAATAGAACCTGTAACCATGAGGTCAAGAACTGTAGAAACTCTATTTTCATATATTTGAACCACCGTGTAATTTAATGATCTTTGATGCCGGTTGGATTACCACAGATTTACTCATGAGCTTTGAAACCTAGATTCGCTAGATAAAGCAAGTGGTTGTCATTATGATAATTGAAAGAAGGAAAAGAATTATTTTGGATGCACATTCTGATTCATAAACTCCCTGACCTTTGTTGATAAAGATGTTTAGTGATAATGGAATTATTGAAAGAAAGATGATTGGATTCAGATTAAATGCTATAGCCAATGGAACTCAGATGAAGTGATGGAGAATTTGTTTTGAGATTGCTAAATGGATGGATATGAATCATGTCTGTAAAAGTGTGCATGAGAAAATGTGGGAACTATTAAGAGTAGCCAGTAAAGAAATAGATAGCACTCAAGTAGAGTTAAGGATGGTTATATCGGTATGAATTTGGACAAGGTAGAAGATTCCTAAAGGCAAATTTAAGAGTGGATACAAGGATAAAGTAATGGCATAAGTAGTACTCGATTTAATACAATGATAATTGATTTATGCCCAATGTTGAGTGATTGATTAAGAAAAGACCAAAAGAGTTTAGAGGAATTAATGAATTTATAAGCATATACCCTAATGCTTATAGATAGACTTGGGATATGAGGTAACAATCACAAGATATTTTTCGAGGTATATGGAAGAGAGAGCAAGGTAGAACAGCAAGGATAAAAGAAATACAAGCTAATAAGTGCAATATGAGATTTTGACGATAGTCTTCGAGAAATCATAAGAGATAAAGGAACTAGACAAGCTCCTTAGACCGTTTCACCAAATTTTGCTAGTTCAAGCCCTTTTTGGACTAGATGTTCAATTGGATGAGTGTTATGAATGAAGTCCAAATCGTATGGATGGAAAAAATATGGACACAACCTAATTAGACTTGAGATGGCAGACCTTGACGTCATCTTGGGAATAGACTGGTTGTTTCAACACTCTACAAGTGATTACGTGCATAGAAGAGGTTGTCATTCAAGAATAAAGACGGCACATAATTTGGTATTATTGGAAGCATGTTACCTAAGAAGCGAAAGCTGATCTTCTCTATGCTAAAGGCGAAGAGATGCTTTGAAGAGAAAGAAGTTGGATATATGGTATCTTGTGGTATACGTTACCAAAGAAGCACCACAGATGGAAGATATTGATGTGATGCGTGAATTTTCTGATGTATTTCCAGGAAACTTATCGGGTTACCATCTGATTAAGTGACCGAGTTCGTCATCGACTTGTTACCCAAGGACGATACTTGTGTCAAAGGCACCTATGAATAGCTCTTATAGAATTGAAGGAATTGAGACTCAACTACAAGAGTTACTAGACCAAGGTCCTAATCAGCTAAGTATTGTATCACGGAGAGCGCCAACGCAACTCATGAAGAAGAAGGACGGTAGTGTCAGATTATGTATAGACTACCGGGAACTAAACAAGCTCACGAACAAGAATCGATATTCACAACCTCAGATTGATGACTTGTTTAAACAGTTGCAAGAAGCAAAGGTATTTTCTAAGGTTGATCTTCGATCAAGATATCCTCAGTTGAAGAATTTGGACAGCGATATCTCGAAGATAGCTTTTAAAATTGGGATTAGCCAATTATGAGTTCTCAATTATGACGTTTGGATTAACCAATGCCCTTACATCTTTTGTGGAACGGATGAATTGGGTGTTTCATGATCTGTTGGACACGTCGGTCATAGTTTTCATAAATGATATTTTGGTTTATTCCAAGAATGAAGCAACTCATACAACGGACTTTAGAATAGCTTCACAACAACTGAGAAGTGAAAAGCTTATTGCCAATTCCAAGGAATATGAGACCTGATTAAACAAAGTGATCTTCTTAGATCACGTAGCATAAAAAAAAAAGGGATTAAAGTGGACCCTATTAAGATAGAAGCAATTGTATGGTGAGAAACACCTGAAGAATATTGCGAAGATCAAAAGTTTCTTGAGTTTAACTGATTATTACAGACGATGCTTGGAGGACCACCCTAAGATCGCAAAGCCTCTTACCAAGCTAACTAGGAAGGGAGAGGAATTTATTTGGACCTACAAGTGTGAAGAATGTTTCCAGATTCTAAGGTAAGGTTGATATCAACTGCCATATTGATCATTTCGGTACCAAGGGAACCTTTTACCCTATACATTGAAGCTTTTGGATTGGATCTAGGATGCGGGTTGATGTAAGGTAAATAAGCGATTTCATATGCTTTAAGAAAACTGAAAGAGCATGAGAAGAGTTACCCAACCCATGATTGGAGTAAACAATTGTGATTCATGCAATCAAGACTTGGAGACATTATTTAAACGGAGAAGAATTTTAGATTAGATCGGATTACAAGTGTTTTATTTATCTCTTCATTAGAAAGAGTTGAACATGAGGATAGGAAAAATGGTTTGAACATTGAAGGATTAAGACCGTGATATTCAAGGTTACTGAGCAAGGCTAATGTAGTAGCTAAGCCTTAAGCAAAAAAAAAAAAGGGAATTATGAAGTCCGAAGAAGGACCTAGTATAAATGCTGCCTCATGTTCCGCAGCAACAGATTCAGATTTGGAAGAAGAGTAACATATAACAGAAACTCGTGATGATCCAATTGAGCGAGAACTTAGGGATGAAGAAAAAGTAGTAATTTTGTTATATCTGTATATAAGAACGGTACAAGAAGACTTAGAGAAAGGAAAACCCAACCCTGAGTTAATTTGGATGCGGAGACGGTACTCAGATACGAAGGTAGATTCTGAATACCTAAAGATAAAGACTCGGATATTATGAAGAGGATAATGACAGTAGTCCATTGTACCCAATATTCAGTACAACCTGGAGTACCAATATGTATCATGACCTGAAGAGATAACAAATGTGGCTTAGTGCGTGTTCCAGTGTCTGAATTATTACTGAAAGACAAAGACCACCATGGCTTACAATAAAAACTATCGGAGCCAGTCTGAAAGTGGAATTGCATTACAATGAATTATGTCACTAATTTTCCACTAACTATCAGATCGATTGACGAAGGTGGGTGATTGTTGATCGCCTTATGAACATAGCTCATTCCATTGCTATACGACCTCGGTATGCTTTGGAGCGGCTAACTAAGCTATATATGGATAATGTTGCTAGATTGAATGGTATGCATGAGAGCTTAGTGTCGATCAGAGGCTTATGCTTTATCTCAAAGTTTTGGAAGGATCTACATAAGATAATGGGAACAAAGTTGAAGTTTAGTATCGCACTTTACCTCAAACCGACGGACAGTCGGAGTGGACTATACAGATCCTAAGAGCTATGCTCCGAGCTTGTAAAATTGATTTCAAGGAACTTGAGTTGAAAAGTTACCGTGAATTAAAGTTGCTACTAAGCTACCATGTAAATGTCACCTATAAAGCATGGTACGGTAGAAATGTCAAACCCCTCAGTTTTGGAATGAAGACGGTGAATGAAGAATTTTAAGACCTAAGTCTATGGAGGAAAACTATCGAGTGGTAGACAAGATCAAAGAAAAAGGGCTACGACAGCTCAGGATTGTCAGAAGAGACACCAAGACCATGAGTTCGCCATAAGTGACAAAGTGTTTTTGAAGATATTATTTATGCGTAGTTTGAAACGATTAGACAAGAAGGGAAAGTCATAATTTATATATATGTTGGATTTTATAAACTTTGGGAGACATAGAAAAGTTGTAAATCAATTAGCGTTACCGCTATCCATGTCTAGTGTGCATGATGTATTTCGTGTGTCTCTATTGAAGAAGTACATTGGAGATCCATATCAAAAGAATTGACCACGGAGTCACTAGATTAGATAGAATATTTAACTATTGAAGTGGTACCGGCCTAGTTCACTAGTTGAAAGGTACAACACCTTAAAAACTTGCTATCAATTATACGAAGATAACCTGGCAAAGACAATACGTGGAGAAGAGTGCATAGGAGGAAGAAGATGCAATGCAGAAATAGAATTCCCACCTATTGACTCCGAAGTAAATTCAAAATTTTGAGGACAAAATTTATTTTACGGATGGGGGAGTTGTAAGATCCGTACTTTCAAATTTCGAGGACGAAATTTCTTTTAAGGGTGGTGGAGTTGTAAGACCCGCACGCCACGAACTGGCCTAACCTTACATTTCGTGTCGGGACCCATCTTCATATCATGGTCGAGCCAAGTGGACCAAGTGTGTGAAGAAACCCAAGACCAAATATGAAAATTTATCCAAAAACAGTCAAAATGAGGGTAGGGTCGCATGTTTTAACAGGCAGGTCCGACCCTCCCATCGACCCTCGCCATCGACCCTCAACCATGGGTCGCAGGGTCTATGAGTTGTCCGACCCTCCCATCGACCCTCACCATCGACCCTCAACCATGGGTCGCAGGGTCTATGAGTTGTCCAACCCTCCCATCGACCCTCACCATCGACCCTCGGCATTCGGGAAAAACAGCACGAACCGAAAATTGAGAAACCTTCCTAATTTCAATTGGAACCTTTCCTAAACTCAATGGGACTTATTTTGGGAGGTTTTGCCCTATAAATAGGACGTCCCTAAGCCTCTTTCACTCCCTTTTACAACCCTAATTGGATTGAGAGAAAGAGAAGAGAAGGAAGAGAAGAAGAGAAGAAAAACTTGAAGAAAAGGCTAAGGAAGAAGAGGAAATTCAGAGGAACTCTGAATCTCAGCAAACCTAAGGTATGAATACATTCCCCATGATTTATTTAAGACTTTAGAATGATTTATGAAAGGGGTATGACTTAGGTGAATAAAACCATGTAGGTGAATAAAGTATAGTTCTAAACCATAGAACATGTATAGAATGGATTGTGGAAGTAAGTCATAGGACCCAACCATGAAAGAGAGAATAAAATCTGACATTTTCGACTCAAACCATGGAGGGTCGCACCTAGGGTCGATGGCAGATCTGACCCTAGCATCAACCCTTAGTGTTCGGGAAGTTCAGATAAGGGGGAGGGTCGCACCCAGGGTCGATCATGACTCCGACCCTACCTCCGACCCTCAGTTAACAGAATGATTTTAAAACCTAGAATAAATTCTAATTAAATTTTATCGACTTTGTTAGATCTTCTAGCAATATAATAACATTATAAAGGTGATTCTAAAGCTTGGAAGAGTATCTATTAGCAAGCTAAGGTGAGGAAACCGAACTCTAAACTAATTGGTTAATAACAAACTGTTTTCTATTTCTTGAGTCCAATGCCATGCTTGATTCTATGCGAATATGTTTGTAATGTGCATACAGCATGCCATCCAATATTTCTATTACTTGTTCATGCATATTTACTTTATTGTTTATAACATGATGATGATGATGATAGGAATAGGCATGTGCTTGTATGTGTGTGGTTGGTGTACTTGATGCGAGCGAGTATCAGGGGAGGTGTGATGAGAACGTCAATAAATGTTAACCTTTGGCGGGTCTCAACACTTTAGCTCTATCTCTAACTCAAGTCTTGTGCATTAGCATCGTCGTATTGCCATTACTTTAACAGAACTATTATGTCGTAGAGTATTAGGGGAGGTGGTCTCGGTCCTTGTAGTCTCTGACTCTATCGGGGGGCCTTAGCTCTATCTCTATGGACATTCTGAGGGATGCTGGGGTGAGGCCTTGGATACACTGTTTGGCATTAGGATTGGTTAGTTGCGAGCACAGTATGCAGCCCTCGCCAACAGGGGCTTACGTGTTGGTATGACACTATATAGCAATAAACGTAACCTTTGTTATATAATGTTCATGATTGGGTGCATGTGAGTTGACGATAAACGTGATCTTTGGGTAACGTCACACACTCGTGTATAGAGGCGGAGTCAATAAACGTGACCTTTGGCTACCTAAACCTTTCTATTGCATACTGCAAACTTATAAACCGGACCAAAGATATAAATTGACTTTTTGCATGCATATGTACTGTTGCATTGTTTTGTTTACTCACTGAGCTCAAGTTGGAGAGCTGACCCTCGCGCGCGTAATTCTTTTTAGTTTCTGATATTGCAGGTACTATGATTGAAGATTATGTCTACTCGCCAACATATGCACGGGTGGAGGCTATGAATGAGCAAGCTGTGGAGAACGAACATGGTTCGTTACGCGAGCGTTTCAGCGATGGATACGTTTAGTGTTTAGTTTTCGTATTTGGATATTGTAATAAGTATTAAGCTATGTTTTGGTTACTTGGAAATAAATGAAATATTAATTATTTATCATGTTTAGACCTCAGTTCATTATCTGTAAGACTTCCGCTATTTATTTTATTACCTCTGATTAATGTGGAATGTGTTTTGGTTTATCATATGTGGGATAACCTATTTTGAGATCCTGGTTGAACCGTTGGTTTGTTGACGGTTCATCACACCGTTCTGAATGGTGCGGAATCCCGACATGCTCTCTATAGTGTTTTGAGAATAATTGAGATGGTCCATAGTGTCTAGGAGCCTAGGTGAATACATATGGTAGGTTGGTGAATCCCAATGCAAGGTTTGGATTTTGACTGTGACTTTGAAGAGGTTTTTGGTGGGCTCCATAGTAAGGAAATGGGTTGCAACCTACATGGATGCGTAGGTGTTGGAAATACCTTCGAAATGAGACCAGAATCGCTCAATTCTGATGTCAAATGAAGAAGATATGACGATTTTAGTCTAGGAATAAGAATAAGGGTATTTTTTGAAGATTAATAATATCCAGGGGCTTGCATGCAAATTATCGTACGTTTAATTATTTAAACTTCATCTTCTCATATCTCGCTCATCTGACGTCCAAATAAAGTGATTCCAGTGCCATTATTTCTCATTTTTGGTGCTCTACAAAGTGAACATGGAAAATTTGGGATAGAGATCTCCGAGGGATCTCATGCAAAGTTGTAAGCCGATATGCCTGTTTAAACTTCAATTCCTCATAATTTTACTATCCGATGTCCAAATCATGTGATTCAAGTCTCAATATGTTTCATTTTTAGTGCTCTACAAAGTGGACGTGAGGATTTGAGACAGATCTCTGAGGCATCCCATGCAGAGTTGCTAGCCGAATTATCATGAATTGGCCTATTTAAACTTCAAAAATTAATAAGTTGACCATTTTACGTCCAAATGAGGTGATTCAAATTCCATATTTCTCATTTTTAGTGCTCTATAAAGTGGACTTAAAGAATTTGAGACAGAGGTTTCTGAGGCATCCCATGCGAGTTGTTAGCCGAATTATCGTAAATTGGCTATCTAAACTTCAGAAATTCATAAATTGGCCATTTTACATTCAAATGAGGTGATTCAAGCTCCAATATTCCTCATTTTTAGTGCCTTACAAAGTGAACGTAGAAAATTTGGGATAGAGGCTGTAAAAAATTCCATGCGAAATGATGGCGGAAATGGTTTATGAAATGATAGAGAGAATAAACCAATCTTGGCCCAACCCAGTTCAACCCATATTAGTTTAACTCAGTCCAACCCAACTTAGTCCAACCCAACTTAGTCCAGACTAGTTTGGACCAAATATGTTAAATCCATGTGCATATACGTTATGGGTATTATATATATATTATCATATATTATTATAATATGTATACTATTATATATATATATATATATATATATATATATATATATATATATATATATATATATATATATATATATATATATATATATATATATATATATATATATATATATATATATATATATACATACATTAATAAAGAGGCCAAAAGGTGCAAAGAGTTGGCAGCTGGAATTTAAAAAAAAAAAGAGAAATAAAAAAAAAAAGAGAACGACTCTAGGAAAAAAATAAGGAAAGAAGAAAAAAGAAAAAAAGGAAAAAAAGAAGAAGGAAAGAATAGAAAAGAGAGAGCAGTGAGACTCTAAAAGAAAAAAAAAGGATGGAGAAAGAAGGCGGTTTCTCAAGAGAGAGGAAGAAAAAAAGAAAATAAGGAAAGAAACAAAAAAAAAAAGAAAAGAAAGAATAGAAAAGGGGGGAACGTGAGTGGAGAAGGAAAGAAAAAAAAAAGGAAAAATGAAAAAAAAAAAAGGAAAGAGGGGAGAACATGAGTGGACTCTGTAAGATCCGTACGTTAAAATTTCGAGGACGAAATTTCTTGTAAGGGTGGTGGAGTTGTAAGACCTGTACACAATGAACCCGGTCTAACCTTACATTCTCGTGTCGTGACCAGTCTACCTATCATGGTCGAGCCAAGTGGACCAAGTGCATGAAGAAACCACAAGACCAGGTATGAATTCAACCAAAAAATAGTCAATTATGAGCGTGTGGTTGCATGCCTAAACAGGTGTGACTGACCCCACCTCAAAAGAGTCCAACCACACAAAATTAGGTCGTGGGGTCAGACATTTTAAAAAGGTAGGGTCACGGATTCTGCGACCCCACCTCCGACCCCACGGAACCAGTCAAAACCAAAAATTAGGAAACCTTCCTAATCCAAAGGGGGTCTTTCCTAAACTCATTAGGGCATATTATGGAGGGTTTTTCTCTATAAATAGGACGTCCCTTAGCCTCTTTCATCCTTTTAGAACTCCAATTGAAAGTGAGAGAAAGAGAAGAGAAGGAAGAGAAGGAAAATTGAAGAAGAAGACTAAGGAGGAGGAAAATTCAGAGAAAACTCTGAATCTTCAGCAAACATAAGGTATGAACATATTTTCCATGTTAAATTGAGAGCCTAGGATAGTTCATGAAGAAGATAGGATTAGGAGAAACCTAAATCATCCATCCATGGATAAATTCCAAGAGAATCCATGGAGAAAATTATGTGGACAATGGATGGTGTACAAAATAGTAGTTTTGAACTATAAAACAATCATAGGAAGGACCATGATGATAAGCCAAAGGATTCAAACATGAAGGAATAGAATTAAGAGTGAAAGGTCGACCATAACACGTGTGGTTGCACGTGGGGTCGCATGATGTTCGACCCCACAAGACCCACATGTCCGACCACATGCCCTTGGGAAGTTTCCAGGGAGGGTGTGATCGCACGTGGGGTCAGAGTATGTATGACCCTACCCTATGACCCCACGCCCTATGGTCGCAGAAAATGAGACCCCAGGTGCTGCCCCACCTGGGACCCCTCAGTTTCTATTAGTCTAAATATATGGGAATTAATTCTAATTAAAAATCTATGAGCTTGTTAGGTTTCCAAGTGGTTTAAAAGTGAATTGCAAAGCTTAAACGAGGATCTACTATCAATCAAAGGTGAGGGAACAAGACCTAAACTAATTGGCTAATAATAAACTATTTTTGTTTACTGAGTCTGATGCCATGAATGATTCTATGCTTGTATGCATGTAATGTACATTTAACATGTCATCCAATATTCCTGCTATTACTGTTCATGCATATTTAATTTTCGTTTAATTATAATATGATGATGATGATGATGCTAGGAATAGGCATGTGAATGTTTGTGTGTGGTTAGTGTACTTGATGCGAGTGGGGCATCAGGGGGAGGACGTGACACTGTGGTTCATCCTGGTCATCAGACTCTAGCTCTATCTCTACTCAAGTCTTGTCCACTAACATCATCGTATCGTCATTACCTTAGCAGAGCTATTACGTCCTAGGGCATCAGGGGAGGTGGTCTCGGACCTTGTAGTCTCTGACTCTGCCGGGGGGCTTTAGCTCTATCTCTATGGACGTATTGAGGGATGTTGGGGTGAGACCTTGGATACAATGTTTGACATTAGGATTCGTTAGTTGCGAGCCCAGTTTGCAAGCCCTCGCCAATAGGGGCTTACGTGTTGGTATGGATAGGGTATCAGGGGAAGTGTGATGCGGTGCGGTCCTAAGCACTTTAGCTCTATCCCTATTCCATGATGGGTGCATATGGGATGGCATTGGTGTTTGATCCTTTGGAAGGCTTCACACACATGTATAGAGGTGTGGTGGCCACCAATCCTTTCTATTGCACATTACAAACTTATGAATCAGACCAAAGATATGAATTGAATGCATGCATATGTTTGTTGCATTGTTTTATTTACTCACTGAGCTCAAGTTGGAGAGCTGACCCTTGCGCGCACAATTCCTTTTAGTTTCTGTTGTTGCAGGTATTACGGTTGAAGATTATGTCGACACGCCAAATTATGAATAGGTGACGGCTATGATGAGCAAGCTGTGGAGGACTATTGTGATTCGTTAAGCGAGCGTTTCAACTGTGGATACGCTTAGTGTCAAATTTTCGTATTTGGATATTTGTAATATGTATTAAATTATGTTTTGATTACTTGAAGATAAATAGAATATTAATTGTTTATCATGACTAGACCTCAGTTCATTATCTGTAAGACTTTCGCTATTTACTTTATTATCTTTGATTAATGTGGAATGTGTTTTGGTTTAACATGGTGGGTATAGCCTATTCGAGATCCTGGTTGAACTATTGGTCTATTGACGTTTCATCAAACCATTCTGATTGGTACAGAATTGGGGTGTGATAACTTGGTATCAGAGCTCTCAGGCCTTGCCCATGAAACTTGAATACTTCCACTAGAGTCCATGAATTGAGTTAGGATAAATTAAAAGCTTTAATAAAAACACACCATAAGCACCTGTGTTGGTTGAGACAGAACTTAAACAAGACAATAATGTACATATAAAAGGTGGAACCATATATATACACAGACAGAAAGAGAAAATTCAAAATTTATCCTGATAAACAAATAATATAGGGTACTGTCTATAAGTCGGGCTGTTGCCTAAGTATACAAAGGATGTAGTACAATATTAAGAAGGGAGTATCTGTAAAGCAGAAAATTTGAATACCTAGTTGGTACTCACAAGATGTAAAACTCGATATATGACAGAGGAAGAAGAAAAATGGCTAGTAACGCCAAATCCCTGTAGAGGTAAAGGGAAAGATCTTGGGCTAAATCCAAAAGAGATAGGAAAACAATGGCCATACACAAAAAATGAGAGTAACTATAAAAGAAGATAAAGCTATACTCCTGGGTGATGTGGAGACTCAGAGTGAGAACCACCACAAGCTGATCCAGTGCCCATTGAGCATTAAAAGAGACAACAATTTGACCCCACCACTATCTGGGTCGAGAACGGGTAGTGAAAACTCATCTGAGTAGATGCTAAATAATGATAATCAGATTGGAGCAAATCAAAGGAGGTGAACAATCAGGCTACTCCAGCCAATCATCTGGACTACCAAATACCTTGGCCACGGTTGTAATAAATTTAGTCAGACAAAATACATAAGCAACAACAAATGATATCGACTATGCAAGTTGCCATGGGAATTACTACCCAAGTTACCAATGCTATACCAATACCTCCAGATCAGGCCATGTACAGTACCAATTGGTATCAACACTGTACCCCCAGCACCTGTTAGCTATAATACAGTGCCTACCATATAGCAAGTCCCAGTAATGCACATCCTAGTGTAGAAGTTTGGTGTACAACAAGCAGTGTATCAAGTTGGTTACCCTTATCAGCTATAAAATCCGTATCGAGCTAACTGGTCGTACCACCTTGTACCATGTCTACCTATCATGGTCGAGCCAAGTGGACCAAGTGTGTGAAGAAATCACAAGACCAGGTATGAGTCTAACCCAAAAACAGTAAATGTGAGGGTAGGGTCGCATGCCTAAACAGGTAGGGTCGACCCCACCTCAATAGAAGTCCAACCCATGACTTTTAGTCGTAGGGTCGGATGACTAAGAAGGTGTAGGGTCGACGGATCCTGCGACCCTACGTCCGACCCTACGATGACAGATAGAAACCAGAAATTAGAAAACTTTCTTAATTCTAAGGGGATCTTTCCTAAACTCATTGAGACTTATTATGGAGGGTTTTCCTCTATAAATAGGACATCCCTTAGCCTCTTTCACTCCTTTACAACCCTAATTGAAAGTGAGAGAAAGGGAAAGAGAAGGAAGAGAAGAACAGAAGGAATTTGAAGAAAAGACTAAGGAAGAGGAGGAAGTTCAAAGAAACCTCTGAATAAAGGTATGAACCTAATTCCTTACCTGAATAAGAGATCATAAAATAGTTATGAAGAACATAGGGTTAGGAGAAACCCAAATCATCTATCCATGGACAAGTTTCAAGAGATTCCATGGAGGAAATCATTATGGATAGTGTATAACTTGTAGTTTTGAGCCATAAAACAATCATAGAATAGACCATGAAAGTAAGCCAAAGGATCCAAACATGAAAGAATGGACTTTAGAATGAAAGGTTGACTCAGAATACGTGTGGTCGCACGTAGGGTAGAATGGTATCCGACCCCACGTCCGACCCTATACCCTAGGGTCACAGAAACTGCGATCCTAGGTGCTACCCTACCTGCGACCCTACGATTTCAGTTAGTTTAAAATATATTGGAATAAATTTTAATTAAAATCTATCGACTTGTTAGGTCTTTCTAGTGATTTAAAAGTAATTCATAAAGCTTGAACGATGATCTATGCTCAATCAAAGGTGAGGGAACAAGACCTAAACTAATTGGCTAATAATAAACTATTTTCGTTTATTGAGTCCAATATCATGTATGATTCTATGATTGTATGATTGTAATGTGCATATCACATGTCATCTAGTATTCCTGTTATTACTGTTCATGCATATTTAATTCAGTTTATTTATAACATGATGATGATTATGATGCTAGGAATATGCATGTGAATGTATGTGTGTGGTTAGTGTGCTTGATGCGAGTGGAGCATCAGGGGGAGGACGTGACACTGTGGTTCACTAGCTCTATCTCTACTCAAGTCTTGTCCACTAACATCGTCGTATCGCCATTACCTTAGCAGAACTATTACATCGTAGGGCATCAGGGGAGGTGGTCTTGGACCGTGTAGTCTTTGACTCTGCTGGGGGGCCTTAGCTCTATCTCTATGGATGTATTAAGGGATGCTGGGGTGAGGCCTTGGATACACTGTTTGACATTAGGATTGGTTAGTTGCGAGCCCAGTTTGCAAGCCCTCGCCAACAGGGGCTTACGTGTTGGTATGGGTAGAGCATCAGGGGAAGTGTGATGCGGTGTGGTCCTAAGCACTTTATTCTATCTCTATTCCATGGTGGGGTAGATGTGGATGATAATGGTGTTTGATCAATTGGGTGGGCTTACACACCCTATGTATAGAGGTGAGGTGGCCACCAAACCTTTCTATAGCACATTGCAAACTTATGAACCAGACCAAAGATATGAATTGAATGCATGCATATGTTTGTTGCATTGTTTTGTTTGCTCACTGAGCCGTGATGTGTGCTCACCCTTTCTACGTTGAATATTTTTAGTTGATGATGCAGGTACCATAGTAGAAGATTATATAAATGCTCCGATGTATGTACATGCGGCGGCGATGGATGCTGAAGTTATGATGGAGTCGCATGATTCATCATGCGAGTGCAACTCTTGTGTTTTCGATTAGATTTGGTTTAAATTATACAGACAATGTAATTGATTTAATTATTTTAATTTATGTCTTAGTCCTTGTGGAGATAATTGGATAATTTATTTACTCTATCACAGTTAGACTTTCAGTTCATTTAATATATAAGACTTCTGCTATTGTTTATTTACTCTGATTATGGTTGTGGATGTGTATGGTTTAAGCAAATGGACACAGCCTATTTGAGATCCTGGTTGAACCGTTGATTTATTTACGGTTCATCACACCATTCTGAATAGTACAGAATTGGGGTGTGACATCAGCCACCGATGTATGGGATAGTTGCATCATGGTAGAATGATCCGACTAGGGTTGAGGAATATTTTCTGAAGATGAAGCCTCAGACGTTTTCAGCAAAGGATCAAATCTATTGTGGCCATATAACTAGATAGTTTATATAGGATGCGGTGCATTATTGATTTACTCTTATGATTATAGAGGATGCACATACCTGATTTTAAATTCTCGTACCTTGACAGGATACCTTCTTGATTCAACCTGTCAATTGGAGTTATAGATATTGTTCTTTAGTATTAGTCCTGATTATACCAATCTGAGCCACTCTCATGATCGATAACATGAACAGAGATATGAACAGAATGAATAGTTAAATGTTTAATCATGTTGAGCGTACATCTTTCGATTCATACCTGATTTATTGACGTACCAAAACTTCTCCAGATTTACTCCTGTAGTGCCTTGACCAATGGCATTATATACTTGATAGAACCTATAACCATGAGGTTAAGAACTATAAAACCTCTATTTCTATGTATTTGGACCACTGTGCAACTTAACGACCTTTTGATGCCGGTTGGATTACCATAGATTTACTCTTGATCCTTTAAACTTAAGTTCACTAGATAAAGCAAGTGTTTGTCATTATGCTAAATTGAAAGAAGGAAATGAATTGCTTTTGGATAAACATTTTGATTCTTATATTTCTTGACATCCATTGATAAGATGTTTAGTTAATAAAGAATTATGGGAAGGAAGATGATTAAATTCAGATTAGATTCTATAGCCAAGAGACCTCAGATGAAGTAATGGAGAATATATTTTGAGATTGCTGAATGGATGGATATGAGTCATGTCTATAAAAGCGTGTATGATCAAAAAGTGAGAACTATCAAGAGTAGCCAATAAAGAAAAAGATAGCACTCAAGTAAAGTTAAAGATGGCTATATCGATATGAAGTTGACAAGGAAGAAGATTCTAAAGGGAGATCTAAGAGTGGATATAATGATGAAATAAAAAATGATAGTATGGATAATACTTGGTATAGCACAACTCTTACAGATTTATGACAATGTTGAGTGAGATGATTAAGTAAAGACCAAAAGAGTTTAGCTGAATTAATGAAATTATGAGCATATACCTTAATGCTTATAGGTAAACTTGGGATATGAAGTAACAATCACAAGATATTTTCGAGGTATATGAAAGAAAGATCAGGGTAGAATAGCAATGATAAGAAGGTGTAAGCTAATGAGCTTTTTGGGATATGAAATTATTGGCGTTAGTCTTTGAAAAACCATAACAGACTAAGGAGCTAGATGTGCTCTTAAGACCTTTAAACCAGATTTCGCTAGTTCAAGTCCTTTTAGACTAGATGTTGTAGTGGGTAAGTGTTATAAACAATGTCCGAATCATATGGATGGACGAAATTTGGACGCAACCTAAATCGACTTGAGATGGCAGACTTTGACGTCATCTTGGGAATAGACTGGTTGTCTCAATACTCTACAAAGTTGTTATGTGCATAGAAGAGGTTATCATTCAAGAATAAAGACGGCATATAATTTAGTTTTATTGGAAGCATGTTGCCTAAGAAGTGAAAGCTGATCCTCTCTATGCTAAGGGCGAAGAGATGCTTTGAAGAGAAAGAAGTTGGATATATGATATCTATGGTATACGTTACCAAAGAAGCACCACAAATAGAAGCTATTGATGTGATGCATAAATTTCCTGATGTATTTCCAGGAGACTTACCTGGGTTACCATCTGATCATGCGACCGAGTTCGTCATCGACTTGTTACCAAGGACGATACCTGTATCAAAGGCACCTATAGAGTAGCTCCTATGGAGTTGAAGGGATTGAGACTCAACTACGGGAGTTATTAGACAAGGGTTCTAATCGGCTAAGTATTGCGTCACGAGGAGTACTAATGCAATTAGTGAAGAAGGAGGATGGTAGTGTCAGATTATGTATAGACTCAAGAATCGATATCCACTACCTCAGATTAATGACTTGTTTAAACAGTTGCAAGGAGCAAAGATATTTTCTAAGATTGATCTTCAGTCAAGATATCATCAGCTGAAGAATTTGGACAGCGATATCTCAAAGATAGCTTTTAGAATCGGGATTGGATATTATGAGTTCCCGATTATGATGTTTGGATTAACCAATGCCCTTACATCTTTTATGGAGCTGATGAACTGGATGTTTCATGACATGTTGGACACGTCGGTCATAGTTTTCATAGATGATATTTTGATTTATTTCAAGAATGAAGCAACTCATACAATGGATCTTGGAACAACTTCACAACAGTTGAGAAGGAAAAAGCTTTATGCCAAATCCAAGAAATATGAGATCTGATTAAACAAAGTGATCTTCTTAGATCACGTAGCGTCATAAAAAGGGATTAAAGTAGACCCTATTAAGATAGAAGTAATCATATGGTGAGAAACACCTAAAGAATATTGTGAAGATCATAAGTTTCTTGGGTTTAGCTCGCTATTACAGACGATTTGTGGAGGACCACTCTAAGATCGCAAAACCTCTTACCAAGCTAACTAAGAAGGGAGAGAAATTTAATTGGACTGACAAGTGTGAAGAATATTTCCAGACTCTAAAGACAAGGTTGATATCAGCTCCCATCTTGATCGTTCTGACACCAGGGAAACCTTTTACCCTATACATTGAAGCTTTCGAATTGGATCTAGGATGTGGGTTGATGCAAGGTAAATAAGTGATTGCATATGCTTCAAGAAAACTGAAGGAGCATGAGAAGAGTTATCCTACTCATGACTTGGAATTACCAGTGATGAATTATGCAATCAAGACTTGGAGACATTATCTATACAAAGAAGAATTTTAGATTAAATGGGAATACAAGAGTCTTACTTATCTCTTCACCCAGAAAGAGTTGAACATGAGATAGAGAAGATGGTTAGAACACTTGAAGGAGTAAGACTACGATATTCAGTGTCACGTGAGCAAGGCTAATGTAATAGCTAAGGCCTTAAGCAAAAGGGAATTATGAAGTCCGAGGAAGGACCCAGTATAAATGCTATCTTATGTTTCACAACAATAAATTCAGATTAGAGGAAAAGTAAGATATAATAGAAACTCGTGATGATCCAATTGAGCGAGAACTTATGGATGAACTTATAGAGCAATAGTTCATCGACTGCGGTTGTGGCATTAAAGATCATCTCTAAATCGATGGATGAAGCAAAGGTAGTAATTTTGTTAGATCTATATATAAGAATGGTGCAAGAAGATTAGAGAAAGAAAAAAAAAATTAACCCTGACTTACTTCGGATGCGAAAAAGGTCCTGAGATACAGAGGATGATTATGCATACCTGAAGTGGAAAATGTTGATCATAGATACAAGATAATGCTAAAAGCCCATTCTATTCCGTATTTGGTACATCATAGAATTCAAAATATACCAAAACATGAAGAGATTATTTTGGTAGAAGGGAGTGGAAGTAGTTGTGGCGAGATGCATGTTTCAGTAACTGAATTATCAGCAAGTAAAGGCTGAAAGACAAAGACCAACATGGCTTACTACAACTACTATTGGAGCCAGTTTGGAAGTGGAACTGCATTACAATGAACTTTGTCACTGGTTTGCCACTGACTCCCAGATCGATTGACGTAGTTTGGGTGATTGTTGATTGCCTTATGAAGATAGCTCATTCCATTTCTATACAACCTCGGTGTGTTTTGGAGCGGCTAACTAAGCTATATGTGGATAATATTACCAGATTGAATGGTATGCCTGAGAGCATAGTATCTGACAGAGGCTCATGCTTTATCTCAAAGTTTTGGAAGGATCTACAGAAAACAATGGGGGCAAAGTTGAAGTTTAGTACCGCATTTTACTTTAAATCGATGGACAGTCGGAGCGGACTATACAGATCCTAAGAGATATGCCCCGAGCTTACGAAATTGATTTCTAGGAGCTTGAGTTGAGAAGTTACCTGTAAGCACCCCAGTTTTTCCACCCTCAGCATAAGTGAACCAATATGGCAGGTTTCTGGCTTTTAACCCAAAGATTTGTGATTCTCTAATGAACCCCACAATAGGGTCATGGGCTATTACCTACTTGGATGAATAGGTCATGAAATTATCTTCGAAATGAGACCAAAATCATCAAATTCTGACGTCAAACAAGGAAGATATCGTAATTTGAAAGTGCAAGGGCATTTATGTAATTATCGTATCATGCATGCATTATCATTCAAACTTCAAGACATCATATCTGGGTCATCTGATATCAGAATCAGATGATTCCAAGGCCAATATTCCTTATTTTCTATCCTCTTCAAAGTAGATGTGAAAAATCCCAGGTAGAAATCACCAGTGGGCCCCATGCAAGCTTTCATGTAAAATTATCGTTAGAACTTCAAAGCTTCATATCTTTTAAGTTCTACGTCGGATTCAAATGATTTCAAGGCCATTATTCTTCATTTGTGATGTTCTACAAAGTAGATGTAAAGAATTTCTCGTAGAAGTCTCTGAAGGGTCCCATGCAAAATAAATTATACATGGAAATGGTCATTTAACCTTTGAAAATTCATATTTTGGTCACCCCATATCCAAATCAGGTGATTTCAGTATTATTATGTTCCTTTTTTAGTACTCTACAAAGTGGACGTAAAGAATTTTTGGTAGAAGTCTCCGAAGGATCCAATGCAGAATGGTCAGCCAAATTATCGATAATTGGCCTGCTTAAACTTCAGAAATTCATAAGTTGACCATTTTATTTCCAAATGTGATGATTCAAGTTCCAATATTCCTCATTTTTAGTGTTCTACAAAGTGAACGTAGAAAATTTGGAATAAAGGCTATTGAAAAATTCTATGCAGAATGACAACGGAAATAGCCCATGAAATGACAGAAAGAGGAACCCTAGGATCGACCCTATACCTTGGGGTCATAGAAACCTGCGACCCAACCTGCGACCCATCCTGCGACCCTAGCTTTACAACAAGCTTAAAATTTTTGGAATGAATTCTAATTAAAATCTATCGACTTGTTAGGTTTTCCTATTGATATAAAGGTGATTCTTAAAGCTTGAAAGAGGATTTACACTCAAGCAAAGGTGAGGGAACAAGAACTAAACTAATTGGCTAATAATAAATTGTTTTCGTTCATTGAGTCCAATCCCATGTATGATTCTCTGATTGTATGATTGTAATGTGCATATCACATGTCATCTACTATTCTTGTTATTACTGTTCATGCATATTAAATTCAGTTTATTTACAACATGATGATGATGATGATGCTAGGAATAGGCATGTGAATGTTTGTGTGTGGTTAGTGTACTTGATGTGAGTGGGGCATTAGGGGAAGTGTGATGTGGTGCGGTCCTAGGCACTTTAGCCCTATCTCTACTCAAGTCTTGTCCATTGACATCGTCGAATCACCATTACCTTAGCAGAACTATTACGTCGTAGGGCATCAGGGGAGGTGGTCTCGGACCGTGTAGTCTCTGACTCTGCCGGGGGGCCTTATATCTCTATGGACGTATTGAGGATGCTGGGGTGAGGCCTTGGATACACTATTTGACATTTGGATTGGTTAGTTGCGAGCCCAGTTTGCAAGCCCTCGCCAATAGGGGCTTACGTATTGGTATGGGTAGAGCATCAGGGGAAGTATGATGCAGTGCGGTCCAAAGCACTTTAGCTCTATCTCTATTCCATGGTGGGATGGATGTGGACGACAAAGGTGTTTGATCCATTGGGTGGGTTTACATACCCTGTGTATAGAGGCGAGGCGGCCACCGAACCTTTCTATAGCACATTGCAAACTTATATACCAGACCACAGATATGAATTGAATGCATGCATATGTTTGTTGCATTGTTTGGTTTGCTCACTGAGCCGTGATGTGTTCTCACCCTTTCGAATTCGAATATTTTTAGTTGATGATGCAGGTACTACTATGGAAGATTATATGAATGCTCCTGCATACGAGCACGCGGCTGCTATGGAGGCTGAAGATATAGTGGAGACGCATGACTCCTCATGCGAGTGCAACTCATGCGTTTTCGATTAGATTTTTATTTAAACTATTAAGGAAATATAATTTGATATTTTATTTATTTACGTCTCGGTTGATACAACATAATTAGATATTTTATTTTTGATTATCACAGTTAGATTCTCAGTCCATTTAATATTAAGACTTCCGCTATTGTGTATTTATTCTGATAATGGTTGTGGATGTGTATGGTTTAAGCTAATGGACACATCCTATTTGAGATCCTGGATTGAACCGTTGGTTTATTAGCGGTTCATCACACCGTTCTGAATAGTGTGGAATTGGGGTGTGACACTGAGAGTACCCATCCTTTTACTCATTGAGAGTACCCATCTTTTTTTTACTCCATGAGAGTACCTATCTATTTTACTCCCCGAGAGTACCTATCCATTCCTTCAGTTTGGTAATTGTTGCAATTATGACCCCTTCATCAGGTTTAAGTGCCAATTCCTTTAGTCTGGTCAAGGCTACCATTTGGTCCCTTCGTTAAGTTCGATTACCAATTCCTTCAGTCTGGTCAAGGCTACAATTTGGCCCCTTTGCCAGTTTCGACTACCCATTCCTTAGTCTGGTCTGGCCCTTTCGTCAGGTTCGACTACCAATTCCCTTAGTCTGTTAAGCCTATAATTTGGCCCTTCGTCAAGATCGACTACCAATTCATTTAGTCTGGTCAAGGCTACAATTTGGCCCCTTCGTCAGGTTCAACTCCCTATTCCTTAGTCTGGTTAAGGCTATAATTTGGCCCCTTCGTCAGGTTTGATTATCAATTCCCTTACTTTGGTCCAGGCTACAATTTGGCTCCTTTGTTAGGTTTGACTACTAATTCCCTTAGTCTGGTCAAGGCTATAATTTGGCCTCTTTATCAGGATTGACTACCAATTCCCTTAGTCTGGTCATAGCTACAATTATGATCTCTTAGTCAGGTTCAACTATCCAATCCTTTAGTAAGGCTAAACTATCCGTTCTGACCCAGATGGGTCTCCTAAACTCACCCAAACTACGCAGCGACCTGATCCTTGGGAAAGGATATATCCTAGGATACGTAGGCAATTTGGAAAAATCTCCAAATTCGGTCCCAGAAAGTTTTCAATGTTTTCATTTTTTTGAGCAATCTTAATCTTAAGCCTGAACCATGTTCCGAACCTGATTTTCAAGACACTCCTAAAATACGTAGGCAGTTTAGTAATGAATGCCCTAAATGCAATCCATGGCATAAACAATGTCCTCAGGGCAAAAATGTGGTTCTCTTATCTTTACTCTCAATTGGTACAATCTCGGCTAAAGGTAAGCACCCCATTTTTGCCACCTTTTTCTAGTCCAAATTCAGCCCAAGAGGTAACAAGAAGTGAGAAAAAAGGGAGGAAAGTGTAATGGCCAACCCCAATTAACACCTGGCCAGGGCCCTAGTCAGTACCTTATCGTCCCCTATCGACCCAATCAACCCCTAGTTAGTATCCTGTCACACCCCAATTCTGGACTAACCAGTGGTGTGATGAACCGTCATGGGAACCAATGGTTTAAACCAAAATTTGGTATCGGTCGTGCCTACCCGGTTAAACCAAGTACATTCTACAACAATAATCAAAGTAAGTAAACAATAGCGGAAGTCTTTATTAATAATGAACTGAGTATCTAATAGTGATAATAAATAATTAAATCTAATTATTCCCAAATAACTCAAGACATGAAGTAAAATAATCAATTACATGTTTCGATAGTCAAAATAGCTAAACTAATCAAAGACACATTGGTTGCATTCACATGATGGGTCATGCGCTTCCTCCATCAGTTCCACATCCATAGTTGCTACGTGTCTGTACATCGGCACATTCATATAATCTTCTACAGTAAGACCTATATCAACAACTAAAAATATTAGATGTCGAAAGGGTGAGCACACATCACGGCTCAGTGAGCAAACAAAATAATACGCAAACATATGCATGCATTCAATTCATATCTTTGGTCTGGTTTTAAGTTTGCAACTGTGTTATAGAAAGGTTTGGCGGCTACCGCACCTTTATACACAGGTGTGTAAGCCCACCCAATAGATTAAACACCATTGTACATTCACCCTACCATGGGATAGAGATAGAGCTAAAGTGTTCGGATCACACACCGCCAATACTTCCCCTGATGCCTACCCATACCATCACGTAAGCCCCTACTGACGAGGGCTTACAAACTAGGCTCTCAACTAACCAATCCTAATGCCATTCAATTTATCCAAGGCCTTACCCTAGCATCCCTCAAAATGTCCATAGAGATAGAGCTAAGGCCCCCGATAGAGTCAGTGACCACATGGTCCAAGACCACCTCTCTTGATGCCCTACAGCGCAATAGTATTGCTAAGGTAATGGTAATACAACGATGTTAGCCAAGACTTGAGTAGAGATAGAGCTAAAGTCTGGTGATCAGGCCAGAGACCACAGTGCCATGTCCTCTCCCTGATGCTCCACTCACATCCAGCACACTAACCATACACACACACACACACACATACAATCACATGCCTATTCTTAGCATCATCATCATCATGTTATAAATAGATAGAAATAAATATGCATGAACAGAATATAACAGTAATATTGGATGACATGTGAGATGCATATTACAAGAATACAAGCATAGAATCATTCATTTCATTGGATAAATAAAAAAAATAATTTGTTATTATCTAATTACCTTGTAATGATACTCGTTCTTCTCTAAGCCCTGTAAATCACTCTTGAACTACTTGAGAACCTAAAAAATTTATGAATTTAAGTTAAGATTTAAGTTTACCATGTTATAGTAGTCAAAAACCTAATCTGGAGTCAAAGAGACTTCTTGAGACTGTGTAATCACAATTGTGACTGCACATGTGGTCTCAATATTTGCGACCACAAGGCGTATGGTCGATACATAGATATGCGACCATACCTTCCCTGGGATCTTCCCAAGAGCATGTGGTCGATCATGTGATCACTGTGTGGTCGACTATAGCTTGACCATATGAAGCTTTGGTAGATTTTTATCCTCAATCCACTTCCTTCATGAGTCGATTCCTTTGTTTATCATTAGGGTCCTTCCTATGATCGATCTATGGCCTTACTTCATAATTTTTGCAAAGTTATTCACCCTAACTTACTCTCCATGGATCTCCCTAGTGTTTAACCCATGGGGTCTCATGGTTGAGATTCCTCATCAATTCCACATCTAGATTTACAATGGAAAAAACCCTATACTATGTAATCTACTTCTATAGAGATGATTTTCTTACCTTGGCCTTCTATAGCTAGCTAAATCCTTCCTTCCTCTCAGCTTGCCTCTTCAGATCTCTTTCTCCTTCTCTCTCTCTCTCTCTCTCTCTCTCTCTCTCTCTCTCTCTCTCTCTCTTTCTCTCTTAGATTTGGAGTTATAATTTGGTATCTAAAAGAGTAAAAGAGGCTAAGGGACATCCTTTATATAAGGAAAAACCTCCATATAGAGTTCTCCCTCAACTAGGAAAGAGATCCCTTAGATTAGAAAAGTTTCCAAAATTCAAAGTCGGTCTCATCATTGTGTGATCGCACTCATGGTCGCAGAATCCATCAACCAAAGGTCCCAATATGCGACCACACATTGAATATTGAGTGGTCTCATTTTCCTAAGGTGTGGTCGACCATACCAGCTTAGGTAGGCGACCACATACTCCAAATTATTTGGTTTCATGTCGATTTACGTACCTAGCGTTGTGTTTCCTTCACGCACTTGGTCCACTCGATTAGACCATGATAGAAAGACCTGACACGACATGGTAAGACTGGGTTAGTAGAGTGTGGATCTTACAACTCCCCCCTTATATAAATTTCATCCTTGAAATTTGCATATACCTTTCGAGTCGAATAGGGAGGATATCGCTTCCGTATAACATTCTCTTCTTCCCATGTAATTTCTTCCACATCTTGGTTTCTTCAAGTAACTTTAACATAATAGATGTCATGGTTGAGAAGACGTTAAACTTTTCGACTAGTGATTTCAAAAGATACTACTTCACACGTCAAATCTTCAGTCAAATCCGGTGGATCCGTCGTTAGGATATGTGTTGGATCTCGGATGTACTTCTTCAGCAACGAGATATAAAATACGCCATACACACTCGACATAGATGGGGATAATGCTAACTAATACGCCACCTTCTCACATCTAGCTAGAATCTGATATGGCCTGACGTACCTTGGACATAGTTTTCCTTTCTGTCCAAACTGTTTTAAGCCGCACATAGGTGATAATTTTAAGAATACCTTGTCACCCATGACGAACTCAAGGTCTCAACATCAATTTTCTGCAAACTATTTCTGATGATTTTGAGCTGTCCTAACTCTTTCCTTGATTATGCCGACTGCTTTACAGGTTTCTTCGACAAACTCAAGTCCTACGATCCTCCGTTCTTGGACTTTGTTCCAAAACAACGGTATTCGACACTTCCTACCATACAATGCTTCATAAGGTGATATCTGTATAGTAGCTTGATAGTTGTTGTTATAAGCAAAATCGATCAATGGTAACTTCTCATCCCATGATCCTTTAAAATCATTCACACAAGCTTGGAGCATGTCTTCTAGAATCTGAATGGTATGCTCTGACTGTCCATCGGTCTGAGGATGAAATGCAGTACTGAACTTCAAAATTGTACCCATAGCCTTTTGCAATCCTTTTCAAAACTTTGAGGTAAAGCGCGGGTCTTTGTTAGACATGTTGCTTTCAGGTACTCCATATAGTCTGACAATATTATCCACATACAACTTAGCTAGCCGCTCTAGGGTATATTGAGGTTGTATAGCAATGAAACAAGCTGTCTTGGTAAGTCGATCTATAATTACCCAGACTACATCTACGGATCTGGGAGTCAACAGTAACCCAGTGATGAAGTCCATAGTAATGCAGTCCCATTTCCAGGGTGGTTCTGGTAGTGGTTGTAATAAGTCTGCTTGTCTTTGTCTTTTTGCCTTTACTTGTTGATAATTTAGACATTAAGGCATATATCGAGCTACATCTATTTTCATTCCTCTCCACTAATATAGTTTCTTTAAATCATGATACATCTTAGTACTTCCGGGGTGTATTGAATAGGAAGTAGAATGGGCTTCCTTCATTAATCTGTTTCTGATATCTAAATTCTCACTTTCAGGTATGCACACTCTTCCTTTGTACCTTAACGTCATTTTAGAATCTAAAGTAAAATCAGGAATGATTCTTCCCTTCTCTAGATCCTCCTCTTCTCTAGATCCTCCTATACTGTCCACAGATAGGGGTCAAAGTGGATTGTCAATTTCACTTCATCGATTAGATCAGGAACAATCTTCAATGTAGTAAAGATATTTAAAAACTTGTAAATAAACCCTAAGCCTATCAAACCTGTTGGTTTATCGATCACAAACTATTCATTACCATAATCAAGTACTCTTGCCACAACACACATGACAGTATTTGTGCTAGCTTTTTCTTCAGGCTTTGTTATCGCTTTTTGACTTAGTGCATCAACAACTACATTGGACTTTCCTAGATGATACTGGATATCGCAGTCATAATCCTTGAGTAGTTTCAGCCATCTCCTCTATCTCATGTTCAACTCTTTTTGGTTAAAGAGATAAGTAAGACTCTTATGATCCGACTTTACCTAAAACTTTTCTCTATACAGGTAATGTCTCCATATCTTGACAGCATGTACCACTGTCGCTAACTCTAAGTCATGAGTAGGATAATTCTTCTCATGTGCCTTCAGTTGTCTTGAAGCATACACAATTACTTGCTCTTCTTGCATGAGAACACATCCCAAACCTAACCCAGAAGCATCGGTAGACAAGATAAATGGCTTTTCTGATACTGGAATGGTCAAGATAGGCAAGGATATCAGTCTTGCCTTTAGTGTTTGGAAACTTTCTTCATACTTATCGGTCCAAATAAACTTTTCTCCTTTCTTAGTCAAATTGGTGAGAGGTACGATGATTCTAGAGTAGTCTTCCACGAACCATCGATAATACCAAGCTAAACCCAAGAAATTTCTTATTTCTGTAATACTTTTCGGTGCTTTCCATTTTACAATTGCTTCAATCTTGTTGGGATCTACATTGATTCCTTCTGAGGATACTACATGACCTAAGAATTACACTTCTTTCAACCAGAACTTACATTTCTTTAATTTAGCATAAAGCTTTTCTTTTCTTAATCGTTGTAAGGTTGCTCTAAGAACTATCGCATGAGTCGGTTCATCCTTGGAATATATCAGTATGTCATCTATGAAAACGATGATCGAAGTATCCAATATGCCGTGAAACAGTCGGTTCATGATGTCACACCCCAATTCTGAACCAACCAGAATGGTATGAGTGAACCGTCACTGAACCAACGGCTCACACTAGGATCTCAATAAGACCGTGTCCACTCATACAAACCATTGCACATAACCACAAAGAATAATAATAAATACAGCAGAAGACTTAAATAGAATGAACTGAGTGATCTATTGATAAATTTAATAAAATATCTAATTATTCAATGACCAAAACTTAAATAAATATTTTTACAACAACTGTATCCCAACAGAAAAATAACTGAAATAAATAAAGTAAAACCCTAAAGGCACACGCAGAAAGGGCACTCGCATGAAACGTCATGCTCGTCCTCTCCTACTTGCACATCCAGAGCAGCAACACCTCCATACGCCGAAGCGTTCACGTAGTCGTCCACCGTATAACCTGCATCAACATCTAAAAATGGTGTGTACACAAAGGGTGAGCTCACAACTTAGCTCAGTAAGACAATCAGACAGTGTATCAATATCATATGCATGAGTAACAATCATTTTATGCTGTGGTCTGGTTTAAGTTTGCAATGTGCTATAGAAAGGATTGGTGGCCACTGCACCTCTATACACGAGTGTATAGCATCACACACTAGATTACACCGCTGCCGACCCATATGCACCCATCATGGAATAGAGATAGAACTAAGACATCCACTACCTCCCCTGATACTCTACCCATACCAATACATAAGCCCCTACTGGCTAGGGCTTGTAAACTGAGCTCGCAACTAACCAATCCTATATGTCATTACTGTAGGCTCTATCCCAGTACAGCTCCCTACGACATAGAGATAGAGCTAGAGCGTGGTGGCCAGGCCGGAGACCACAGTGCCACGACCTCCCCCTGAAACCCTACCCGCAGCAAGCATACTAAGACAGAATAATACGCAAGTAGACTCTATCCCAACATAACTCCCTAGGGCATAGAGATAGAGCTAGAGCGTGGTGGCCAGACCGGAGACCACAGTGCCACAACCTCCCCCTGATACCTTACCCACACTAAGCATACTAAGATAGAATACTACAAAAAAAGGTGCCAGTGTGAGGAATGATCCTAGACCCTAAGCCCTTCCCATTCCACACACCAACGAAAACAATCTTATGCCTAGCAATCACATCCTAGCATAGCGAGTATGCATGAATAATAATAATAGCTGAAAGTAAAGGATGACATGCAATATGCACAAACACCAATCCACATATTCATTGTTATTTGCAACAGTTTACTGTCCATTAATTATTAGGGTTTAGGTCCGATTCCCTTACCTGACGCTCGTTTGATAGATTACTCTACGTTGCAAGATTCAAACGTGATATCACAAAGTCCTACATAATATTAGGGTTCAATTAGAATAGTTTCTTAGGGTTTATGTTGGTCGGAAACCAACGAGGTTACAAAATACACCACACAGAGCTTACCGGTGAAGTTACAGGTCGCAGCTCTGTGGGGAAAACTGGCGACCGGTATGGTCAGCTTGTCCCCACAGGCTACTCCCCGAGAGATACCGATCGCGGTACCGGTCGCATGACCTGTGACCAATATGGTCGACCGGTATGTCTCTAGAAGACCATACACTTGGTTTTTCGACTGCCGTCGATCATTTTCTATTGATTCCAGGGTTCCTCCTACACATTCTAAGTCTGAGCTTTGAGTTAGAGTTGTTTCTAACTCCATTCAAGTCTAATTTTGATGGTATTCATCCTAGAACTCGAATCTAGGGTTTATCGATTAAATTAAGGTTTGACGGCAAAGTAGGGTTTAGGTGAATACCTGCTTTTCATGGTATTGATCCAAACAACCCAACCATCCTAGATTCATAATGTGAGAGGAAGGGTTTAAACACTTACCATCGACTGGCGTAAGGTGTGCATCGTCGAACAGCAATGGCGGCTCTTCCTTCTTCTTCCTAGCTCCTTCTCCTTCTCCAATCTCCTTTTCCATTCTAGGGTTTTTGAGGATCAATGGAAAGGTTTCTAGGAGGTTTAGAGGGGTTTATATTGGCTAGAATTAGGTTTAGGAAGCCTCCTAGGATTAGGAAAGTCAATCTATTCGAAATTTAGAAAGTGGGACCCGCAGAGATCTAATTCTGGATCTTGGTAGTTTGCTGCGCAGACCATACCGGTCGATCGGTACCATAGACCGGTACCAACGACCGGTATGAGTAAATCATACTTTTGTTGGTCCATTTTTGGTTTGATTTCATACCTGGTTGTCATCCGGTCGTCCCATCTGGCTTGGTGATGATCGGAAGACCTGTTACGACATGAAATCAAGGTTTAGACCGGGTTCACGGAGTGCGGGTCTTACAACTCCCCCACCCTTAAAAGAAATTTCATCCCCAAAATTTGCATGTAGGTCTTACAACTCCCCCACCCTTAAAAGAAATTTTGGCCTCAAAATTTGTACGTACCTTGATCGTTGAAAATGTTAGGGTACTCCTTTCTCATCGCGTTCTCTTCCTCCCAAGTAATTTCTTCGACGTCTTGGTTTTTCCAATGCACTTTCACATAATGGATATCCTTGCTTTGAAGTTGTTGTACCTTTCGGCTTGAGAGCATCACAGGTACTACTTCAAATGTTAAGTCCTCTGTCAAGTCTGGGGGGTCTGCTGTCAAGATGTGCGATGGATCCCTGACATACTTCTTCAATAATGATACATGGAACACATCATGAACGCTTGACATAGATGGTGGTAGCGCCAGTTGATATGCCACATTACCACGTCTGGTCAATATCTCGTATGGTCCCACATACCTGGGGCATAGCTTCCCCTTCTTACCAAACCATTTCAGCCCTCGCTCTGGTGATATCTTCAAGAATACCTTGTTACCTATTGCAAACTCTAGATCTCGACATCGATTATCCGCATAGTGTTTCTGTCAAACTTGAGCTGTCTTCACTCTTTCCTTGATCTGATCAATCACTCGACAAGTTTCTTCAACAAACTCTGGTCCTACAACTCTTCTTTCTCCCACCTCATTCCATAACAGAGGTGTACGACACTTCTTCCCATAGAGTGCCTCATATGGAGCCATCTGAATTGTAGCCTGGTAGCTATTATTGTAAGAAAACTCGACGAGCGATAGCTTCTCGTCCCAAACTCCTTTGAAATCTAGGGCACAAGCTCGAAGCATATCTTCTAAAATTTGAATAGTTCGTTCTGACTGCCCGTCTGTCTGAGGGTGGAAAGCTATACTAAATTTTAACTTGGTTCCCATAGCTTTCTGTAATCCTTCCCAGAACTTTGATGTAAAACAGGGATCTCTGTCAGACACTATACTCTCTGGGACGCCATGAAGTCTAACTATATTATCTACATATAGCTTGGCCAGCTTCTCCATGGTATACTGAGGTCTGACCGCAATGAATCGAGCTGTCTTGGTAAGTCGATCGACTATAACCCAAACTACATCCACCGACCTTGGTGTCAAGGGTAGACCCGTGACGAAATCCATTGTGATACAATCCCACTTCCATGCAGGTTTCGATAATGGTTGTAGTAAACCTGCAGGTCTCTGCCTTTCTGCTTTAACTTGCTGGCAATTCAGACATTGGAACACGAAACGAGCTATATCTGCTTTCATACCCCTCCACCAATATAATCTTCTTAAATCATGGTACATTTTGGTGCTTCCTGGATGTACCGAGTATGGAGTGTAATGAGCTTCTGTCATAACTCGATCACTGATATTTAAGTTCTCACTCTCAGGTATACATAATCGTCCACGATACCTGAGTACCTTGTCTGAATCCAAGGTAAAGTCAGGATTGCTATTACCCTTCTCTAGATCTTCTTGCATAGTCTTGAGGTGTGGATCTTGTAGGATTGCTACTTTGACCTCATCTATGAGATCCGATGAGATCTTCAAGGTTGCGAACATCAATGTGAACTTATGAATTAAGCCCTGTTCCACTGGATCTCTTGCAGTCTCTATTATATAATCTTCATCATTCTCTGTTGAGCTCGAGACTGCAGCACATAATGCAGCATTTGTACTTGGTCCTGCCTCAGGTTTCAATGCCCACTTTCTGCTTAAGGCATCAGCCATAACATTTGCCTTACCCGGATGGTACTAGATGTCACAATCATAATCTTTTAATAACTCCAGCCATCTCCCCTGTCTCATATTCAGGTCCTTTTGAGTGAAAAGATAGGTTAAGCTCTTGTGATCTGACTTAATCTGGAACTTTTCACCGTAGCAGGTAGTGTCTCCAAGTCTTGATTGCATGTATTATCGCTGCTAACTCCAAGTCATGTGTAGGATAATTCTTCTCATGCTCTTTCAATTGTCTTGATGCGTAGGCAATCACCTGTTCTCCTTGCATCAATACACATCCAGGACCCAACCCTGAAGCGTCCGTATATAGGGTAAACGGTAAGCTTGGTGTTGGGATGGTCAAGATAGGTGCAGAGACTAGTCTTGACTTCAAAGTCTGAAAGCATTTCTAGCACTCGTCTGACCATATAAATTTCTCTCCCTTTTTGGTTAGTCTGGTAAGTGGAATGGCGATCCTTGAGTAGTCTTCCACGAATCTTCTATAGTAACCAGCCAATCCAAGGAAACTACGAATCTCCGCAACTGATTTTGGTGCTTCCCATCCTACTATAGCAGCTATCTTACTTGGATCTACCTTGATACCATCTTCAGATACTACGTGGCCCAAGAAAGCCACCTCCTTCAGCCAAAATTCACACTTCTTGAACTTGGCATAAAGCTTCTCCCTTCTCAGCCATTGTAGGGCTGCTCTCAAATGTGTTGTATGAGCCTCCCTGTCCTTTGAGTAGACCAATATGTCATCGATGAATACGATGACCGAAGTGTCCAACATGTAATGAAACACTCAGTTCATCAGTTCCATGAACGATGCTGGGGCATTGGTCAACCCGAACGACATAACTAGAAACTCATAATGCCCATACCTTGTCCTGAAAGCAGTCTTTGGAATATCTCCGGCCTTGATATTCAATTAGTGATACCCTGATCTGAGATCAATCTTCGAGAAAACCTTTGCACCCTGTAACTGATCGAACAGATCATCGATCCTAGGCAAAGGATATCGATTCTTGATGGTTAACTTGTTCAGCTCTCGGTAGTCGATACATAGCCATACACTACCGTCCTTTCTTGACGAACAATACAGGTGCTCCCCATAGCGATATGCTTGGTCGTATGAAACCCTTATCTAGCAATTCTTATAACTGGGTCTTCAACTCCCTTAGTTCAGTAGGGGCCATCTTGTACGGTGCTTTAGACACTGGTGCCGACCCTGGCATTAGGTCTATCACGAACTCTGTAGTCTTGTCTGGAGGTAGACCTGGGAAATCCTCTGGAAACACATCCGAAAACTCTCGTACCACATCTAGATCTTCCATCCTTGGCACCTCAGCAGTTATGTCGACCACAGACACTAAATACCCCACTCCTCCCTTCCCTAAGCATCTCTTAGCTTTTAGGGCGGAGAGGATCAGCTTTCGCTTCCTAGGTAACTTGGTCCCGGTGAAGCTAAACTCTTTTCCTCTCTCGTCTTTAAGCACAAGCTTCTTTTCACCACATAATAAGCTGGCTGAATGCTGGCCTAACCAATCCATTCCCAAGATGACGTCAAAGTCCGCCATCTCAAGTTGAACCAGATTAGCCTCTAGATCTCGGCTGTCAATGCTAACTGTACATGGTCCAAAATATTTGTTCAACGCCACTTCGACTCCTAGTGGGGAGAGAACTATCAAGCTTGGGTTTAGATGCTTGACAGATAATTCCATTCGCTTCCCAAAAAAAATAGAAACAAAGGAGTGCATGGCCCCAGAGTCAAAGAGTACTCTGGCAGGTATACTAGCTATAATTACAGTCCCTGAAATTAATTATCCCTTAGTTCTACATGCTCACACACAATAAAATAGTAAGCTAAATAGGAAGGGATGGAATCATACTAGTGACCACATCAGGTGATGCGGCTGCCTCTTCAGTGGTGACTGCAAATACCTTTCCTTGTTATGGAGGTTGTTTCTTAGGTAGAGTGCAGGTCTTTGCAATATGACACAATTGCTGACAGTTGAAACATTTAATGTTCGGGTTTTGTCCAGCGAACTGTGGCGGTGGTGGTGCAGTAGTGTTTCTTATAGGCACCATGGTGGATTGAGCCCTGTATGGGCGGAAGGATCTATTATTACCGCCACCTGAAGTCTCAGTAGCCGGTCTCTTCAGTCCCCTGTTCTGAGCAAAGAAACTGTCCTTTTGACTTGATTCAATCACTCTGGCAACCTGTACAGCCTCATTATATACCTTCTTTTCCAGACCCAAGATGTGCTCTCTGATGCTCCCTCATAATCCCATAGTGAATCTACAAGTCTTGGTTTCTTCTTCTTACATACTTGCCGGTGCGAAGAAAAATAGCTCTTCGTACCTTTGCTGGTAAACATCCACAGTAGACTGAGATTGATGTAGGTTAAGGAATTCTTTCTCCATCTGATCTTTAAAGCTCTTCGGAAAATATTTATCAAAGAAGGCTCCCTTGAACACTGCCCAATCAATCTGAGTGTGCTTTGTCTCTAAATACGCCCGTGTAGAATTCCACCAGGCGTTTGCATCCTCTTTGAGCATATGTGTGGCAAACAGTACCTTCTCATCCTCAGAACATGTCATCAGACGAAAATTCTTCTCCATCTCAGCAACCCATTGTGCAGGCCACAACGGTTTCTTCGGTTTTCCTGTGCAGGTAGGGGGTTTTAACTTAAAAAACCTATCCACTGCATGGCTCAGATCGTGCTGCCCCTGTGTATTCATTCCGTACCATGGTGGTGGGTATGGGTAAGCTCCCTGGTAAGCAGACGATGATGGAAATTAGTGTGGTGGTTGTAGATTCTGTCCTTGGCCCATTGGCCCAGAGCTACCATCCCTTGGCAATGTGGTGTTATTTCCCCTATGTTCAGGTGTGACCTCTGTGGGGATATATCCTGGTGGCCTGAACTTCTTCAGCATCTCATCCAGGAATGTCTTCTGCTGGGCTTTCATCTGGTAAACCAAATTAGTCACTATCGTTTCAGAATTCGTGTGAGAAGGGCCAGGTAAATTGGTGGGTGCCCTGGGAACCTGCCCTTCTTCACTCTCTGGATTCTGGTTTTGCTCTTCAACATATCCAGCTTCCACATTTTCCTCAGTTTGGCGCACCCTGGAGTGGTGATGCTTTTGTGAGCCTCTTCGACCTTTTCCGCCTGCCATCTCAGACTAGTCTGTTTGGATCTGAGACAAAGACATAACACATAAGGTACAGTCAAATTATCATAATAGTGTTAGTCTTTAACAAACAAGGCAGAAAGTCGAAATAGAAACTTAATTTTTTTTAAAAAACATTTTCTGTTTTTTTTTTTTTCAGTTGACCGGTCGCGACATACCAGTCGCGACACTATAGAGGATTGGGCGACCGGTATGTCGACCGGTCAGAATAAAAATTCTGATAGAGACATAGTGGTCGCAGTCCTCTAGGGATACCGATCGATCGGTATGGGCAAACCGTCGACCGGTATGCCCAAATTAGTCCTTAAAGTCGCGAAAAGTGAGAAAAATTCTCACTTTTCTCTTCTCCTTCTCTCCGGTGGTGATTTCTCTCTGGCTCCTGAGTTGCTACAGTCCGACCGGTGATCCTAGAAGTCATTTTTTTCCGATCAAGACTTAGAATATCGCCTCCAAGTAAGTTCTCTCCTTCCATTCATCATTTTCATATCGTTTTTTCCTGGTTTTAAGCTTAAAAACTATGGTTTTCATTGATTGGAAGATTTTAACTATAGGAACTCTTTTCCTTCGGTTTAAAAAGGGTTTAGGGACCCCTAAGAGCAAAAGCCCTCAACTAATTTGAGGTTCTACCGAAAGTTTTTAGGAAAAATAAAAATTTTCAAGTTTTGACCTAGGTTTTGACAAAAAATCGATTTTTCTTAAATTTTCTAAATTTCTTGTTGTTTGTTCTACGTTTGGTTTCCATGAAGTGTGTGGGGGTTATGTAAGTCCTCTTCCCCATGTTTTTGGGTGAGTTTGAGGCTTTTTCTTAAATTGTTGTCGTTATGCTGTCGAAATTTCGATAATTTTAACCATTTCTCCTTGTTTTTCCTTGTTTTGCAGCTCTAATGGCTCCACGCAGAGGTGCTGGCAAGCGCTCCTATGGTCTAGGCATACACCTTCCCTACCCGCCTGTACCATAGCTCGATGAGGATTGGTTTCGATCTGAGGCGGTACAAGCCCGCTTTCCTTGGTTCGAGGGGAAGAATATCGAGTTTGGGTGGTGTGTCAATTTGGAGCAGTTGCAGTGGTTCGATGTGGAGGCCGCTTTTGGCAGGCTTGGTTGGTTGCCGGTCATCACATACATGACGACTACCCATCCCAACCTCGTCAAACACTTTTATGCCAACTTGGAAATAGATGGGGATGTCGACGACTTCAATCAATGTCGAGCGCTCCGCATCATTAGCTATGTCAAGGGTGTCCCCATCTCCTTCGACACCCACCAGCTTGCTGATCTTCTGGGGATTCCCAACGATGGGGACTTAGTCTAATGTGCCCCTAAGATAAAGGGATTTCTCACTAACGATCTACGCCAGGAGATCTCAGAGCAACTTCTCAACCCTGGGGCGCCCATGAAGGCTGCTAGTTTTAAGCCCCTGCCTCGAGTTTATAGCCGCATCATCCAGCACAACATTGTACCCTAGAGCGGCCATTATAGTGAGTTATCTCAGCTCACTCAGTACCTGACTTACTGCGTTTGCACTGGGGAGCGGGTTTGCCTTCCCTATATCATCATCAGAACCATGCATCAGGCTACACTACCCGATCAGGCCAGTAACCTTCCTTATGGCCGGCTCATCACTACTCTCCTACAGCGACTACGAGTGAACATGAGGGGTGAGATCGCTGTGGAGGACACTATGACCTCTGACATTGACTGGGATGCCATCCTGCGGATGCAGATGGATAACCTTCCGATCAGCGATGAGGATTTGGAGACTCGCCCTCACCCACTCAGGAGGGTAGCAGCCGCGGCAGCAACCAATGCTGCTCATGTAGCAAAGGCAGCGGGTGATGACGAGGGTGGCAATGATCATATGGAGGATGTTTTAGCACCAGCACCACAGCCCACATATGCAGCGGGACCATCTCAGCCTCCTCCCGATACCGTGATGGGTATGTTCACGGAGCTCAGGGACGCTCAGCGTGAGATGAGCCGTGACTTGGGGCACTTGGCTCGCAGCCTCAGAGTCACTCAGGATAAGGTACACTGGCTTAGGGTCGCCTATGAGTGGGATTATGATATTGCCGACCCTATTCCTCCTCGGCCCCCTACCCCATGATTGACTCCTTATTTTTCTCTCTCTTTACAGTATTGTTATATAACAGGGTAACTGTCCGACTTGTGGACCGTACCCTGTAGCACTTTTAACTTATCACTCTTGAATGTTTTTAATAGTAATTTATGGTTTTTGCCTATCTAGAGCATGTACACTTATTAATTCCATATTTAATATAGTATGTTATGCTCTTTCTTATACAGTCTCAGGTATCAAACAATGCTTAAGGTGTGTTCTTATTAAAGCTTTTAATTTTTCCTATCTCAGTTCATCGACGTAGTTAAGTGCAATATGGTCTGTTGGACAGAGCATGGTAGCTCTGATACCAAGTTGTCACACCCCAATTCTGAACCAACCAGAATGGTGTGAGTGAACCGTCATTGAACCAACGGCTTACACCAGGATCTCAATAAGACCGTGTCCATTCATACAAACCATTGCACATAACCACAATCAGAATAATAATAAATAAAGCGGAAGACTTAAATAAAATGAACTGAGTGATCTATTGATAAATTTAATAAAATATCTAATTATTCAATGACCAAAACTTAAATAAATATTTTTACATCAACTGTATCCCAATAGAAAAATAACTGAAATAAATAAAGTAAAACCCTAAAGGTACACGCAGAAAGGGCACTCGCATGAAGCGTCATGCTTGTCCTCTCCTACTTGCACATCCATAATAGCAACACCTCCATATGCCAAAACGTTCACGTAGTCGTCCACCGTATAACCTGCATACAACTCCTTACGGCATAGAGATAGAGCTAGAGCGTGGTGGCCAGGCTAGAGACCACAGTGCCACGACCTCCCCCTGATATCCTACCCGCACCAAGCATACTGAGACAGAACAATACGCAAGTAGACTCTATCCCAACATAACTCCCTATGGCATAGAGATAGAGCTAGAGCGTGGTGGCCAGGCCGGAGACCACAGTACCACGACCTCCCCCTGATATCCTACCCGCACCAAGCAAACTAAGATAGAATATTACAAAAAAAGGTGTCAGTGTGAGGAATGATCCCAGACCCCAGGCCCTTCCCATTACACACACCAATTAAACATCACATACCTAGCAATCACATCCTAGCATAGAGAGTATGCATGAACAATAATAATAGCTAAAAGTAAAGGATGACATGCAATATGCACAAACACCAATCAACATATTCATTGTTATTTACAACAGTTTACTGTCCATTAATTATTAGGGTTTAGGTCCGATTCCCTTACCTGACGCTCGTTTGATAGCTTGCTCCACGTCACAAGATCCAAACGTGCTATCACAAAGTCCTACATAATATTAGGGTTCAATTAGAATAGTTTCTTAGGGTTTACGTTGGTCGAAAACCAACGAGGTTACAAAATACACTTCACAGAGCTGATCGGTCGCAGGTACTGATCATAGCTCTGTGGGGAAAACCGGCGACCGGTATGGTCAGTCGGTCCCCACAGGCTACTCCCCAAGAGATACCGATCGCAGTACTGGTCGCATGACCTACGACCTATATGGTCGACCGATATGTCTCCGGAAGACCATACACTTGGTTTTTCGACTGCCGTCGATGATTCTCTATTGATTCCAGGGTTCCTCCTACACATTCTAAGTCTGAGCTTTGAGTTAGAGTTGTTTCTAACTCCATTCAAGTGTAGTTTTGTTGGTATTCATCCTAGAACTCGAATCTAGGGTTTATCGATTAAATTAGGGTTTGACGGCAAAGTAGGGTTTAGGTCAATACCTGCTTTGCATGGTATTGATCCAAACAACCCAACCATCCTAGAGTCATAATGTGAGAGGAAGGGTTTAAACACTTACCGTCGACTGGCGTAAGGTGTGCGTCGTGGAACAGCAACGGCGGCTCTTCCTTCATCTTCCTAGCTCCTTCTCCATTCTCCTTCTCTTCTCTAGGGTTTGTGAGGATCAATGAAAAAGTTTCTAAGAGGTTTATAGGGGTTTATATAGGCTAGAATTAGGTTTAGGAAGTCTCCAAGGATTAGGAAAGTCAATCGGTTCAAAATTTAGAAAGTGGGACCTACAGAGATCTAATTCTGGATCTTGGTAGTCTGCTGCGCAGACCATACCGGTCGACCGGTACCATAGACTGGTACCATCGACCGGTATGAGTAAATCATACTTTTGTTGGTCTATTTTTGGTCTGATTTCATACCTGGTTGTCATCCGCTCGTCCCGTCTGGCCCGGTGATGATCGAAAGACCTGTTATGACATGAGATCAAGGTTTAGATCAGGTTCACGAAGTGCGGGTCTTACACTTGAGTTCCAAAAGATGTCATTAGAACTCATAATATCCATATCTGGTTGTAAATGCTGTCTTTGGAATGTCACTATCCTTGATCTTCAATTGATGATACCCTAACCAGAGATCGATCTTGGAAAACACCTTTGTTCCTTACAGTTGTTCAAATAAATTATCGATTCGAGGTAGGGGATGTCGATTCTTGATCGTGAGCTTGTTCAATTCTCTGTAATCTATACATAATCTGATACTATCGTCCTCTTTCTTGACGAATAACACTGGCACTCCCCAAGGCGATATGCTCGATCAGATAAATCCCTTGTCCAATAGCTCTTCAAGTTGAACCTTCAATTCTTTTAATTCAGTTGGAGCCATTAGGTATGGTTCTTTGGATACAGGTGCTGACCCTGGCAATAGGTCAATAACCAACTTTGTTGCTCTATCAGGTGGTAAACCAGGTAAATCTTTAGGAAACACGTTTGAAAATTCCTGTACTACTTCTATATCTTCCATTCGTGGTGCCTCTTTGGTAAGGTCCACCATAGATACAAGGTATCTAACTCTACCATTCTCAAGGCAACTCTTAGTTTCTAGTGCAGAGAGAGTGAGTTTCAGTTTACAAGAGAGTTTAGTCCTTGAAAAGCTGAGTTCTTCACCTTCCTGGCCCTTAAATGTTTGTTTTTTTTTCCGTACACAATATATTGATGGACTGTTGGGCTAAAAAATCCATTCATAAGATGATGTCAAAGTTTGCCATCTCGAGTTGAATTAAGGTTGCATCCATAGTCTTCTTACTGATAATTACTGGACAATGTCCATTAACATTTGTCTAGCTCTACTTCTAATCCCGTAGGTGATCATACTGATAGTTTGCAGTCTAAAGGTCTAAGGGGTAGACTTAGCTTCTTCCCAAATGATACAAATATAAAAGAATGGGTGGCTCCAGAGTCAAAGAGTACTCTGGTAGGTATGCCATTTATAGGCACGATACTTGAGATTTTCCTTCTAAATTAATCTACATGTTCATACAAGGTACTACAAAAACAAAGGTCGGGTTATACCTGTGACACATCAGGTGATGCAGCAGCGTCTTCAGCAGTCACCACATAAACCTTTCCTTGCTGCAGTTGTTTCTTTGGTTTAGGGCAATCCCTTGAATAATGTTCTACTTGGTCATAGTTGTAGCATTTTACTCCAGCATTTTCTTGCTTTTGTTGGGGTGGAGCGGACTAGGTAGTCTTGGCTGTAGCATTAAAGCTTTGGGTATGGAAGGATTTGAACGTCTTTGAATTCCCTCCATTTAATGTATTCCTGTTTGGCCTCTTAATGCTCCTATTCTGAGTAAAATAGCTCTCCCTTTGGCTAGATTCCAATACTCAAGAAATTTTTATAGCTTCATTATATATCTTCTTCTCCAGTCCCAATACATGCTTTCGGATGCTTCCCCTAAGTCCCATGATGAACCTTCAAGTTTTGGTATCTTCTTCTTGCAAGCTAGAGGGAGTAAAGAAGAACTCTTCATAACGTTGTTGGTAAGCATCGACAGTCATTTGCCCTTGATACAGACTCTAGAACTCCTTCTTCATCATATTTCTGAAACTCCTAGGAAAATACTTCTTGAAGAAGGCTTCCTTGAAGATAGCCCAAGTTAGTTGGGTATGCTTGGTTAATAAATAACCTTGTGTAGACTTTTACCAATGGCGTGCATCACTTTCAGCATAAAAGTGACACATAGCACTTTCTCTTCTTCATTAATAGTCATCATCATAAAGTTCCTTTCCATCTCGTCGATCCAGTGAGCTAGCCATAAAGGATCCGATGGCTTACCCGTGAACTCTTTCAGTTGCATCTTTAGAAAATGCTCGATCAGCCTGGAGTGGTCCAGTTGGTTCTGTGCATATGCTCCATACATAGGTGGTTGGTACTGATAGTTACATTGGTTATACCCGCCTTGCAGTGCTTTAGGATTTTGCACTTGAGCTTATACTACTGGGGTTTGAGGTACTTGAGGGATTGTGTTGTTCGTAGTAGAGGCTTGGGGCATAGTATTGCTACCCCCGGGCACAGTATTGGCTTGCCCTGTAGGTATAGGTGTTGCATTCGCAGTTGGGGGAGCAATTCCCATGGCAACTTGCATGTTCACTTGCATTTTATGTAACTACTGCACCTGCTATGCTAAGTTCATAACAACTGTGGCCAAATCTTTTGGTGGGGCTGACAAATTAATTGGATTGGCCTGTTTGTTGACTCTTGGTGGTGCTACATTCTGGTTCTCCAGGTTTTCCTCCTGTCCCTTAGGGTTTTCATTGACATTCACCTCCATAGGTGGTGGTGGAGGTGGGCTTGGGTTACGTCCTCTTCGGGTTCCTTTATGCCCAACCATTTCCTATTAGCTTCTGTGGTGATGTTTGGAAGTCAAGAAATATGTGAGGCAGGTATAATATACCAGAATCTCATGTTAGTCTCACAATAATCGAAGCAAATTTCAAATTTTCAGGGTCATTCAAACAGTATAGTGTATTTCCAATCGTGTGGACGATAGGTATGGTCACCCTATATGCAACTACAGGGTTGCGACCACATGAACCCTGACAGCTTACCGAGAGCCTGTGGTCGCAGGTGTGCTCAAATTACGATCGAATTTTGCGACCGCACGACCCTAAATCAGGGTTTTAAAGCCATTTGTCCTCATTCCTCTTTTGTCTTCTACTGTTCATAGCTTAACTCGTCCTTACTGAGTTGCTACAGTGTTGATCACACCCTTGAACTAAATGTTTTGCAATCAACCACCGGATTCTCCATCACCACGATAAGTTCTTCATTCCCATTATTCTCTTTGTCGGTTCATTCTAGGTTTCCATTGACTATTTCGATCCTTACCCAATTAAATTTTATTTAACTATAAAAATTTGATTTTTATTGGTGAACCTTGCTAATGGGCACCCAATAGACGAAAGTCTACTAGAAAATTTGGGTTTCATTGGTCGATTTGGCCAATAGCTCAAAATTTTGATTTTTGACCTAAATTTTGGGAATTTTTGCCAGTTTTAAAATTTCATCAAATTCTTTTTAATAGGTGACAATTCCTTGTTGATTGACCATTATAGGATGATTTGTGATTTACGTAAGTCCTCTGCCCAGATGTTTGGATGAAAAGTGAGACTTTTGCTCCCTTTACGTCGTTATTCCACCAAAATTTTAAACTTTTTTGACTTGATTATTGGTTTATGTTCCTTGCAGGTAACATGGTTCGTACCAAGGTTCCCAGAGTTCATGACCCCCATCGCTTTAGGTCCATCGAAGCTAAGATATAGTATCCCTGGTATCATTGGAAAAAGGTAGAAGGGGGTCGGTGTGTCAACTTAGCCAGTTTAGCCCTATTTGACATGGAAAGGGCGTTTGGTGATATGGGCTAGCTTCCTGTGATCTTGTACGAGGGTTGTACCCATCCAGAGTTGGTAAAGTAGTTCTACTGCAATTTACAGGTGGAGGGTGATCCACAGGATGTGGGTAGGGTTGAGAGCTTCGGATCACTAGCTTAATGAAAGGTGTACCCATCTCATTTAACTATCAGGAGCTGGCTAACCTCCTGGGCATTTTTAACTTCGGCTAGCTTGCCAGTTTAGAACTGGAATCGAAGCTTTCTCGATCAACTATCTTCCTTTCATTCAGAAAGAAAGAACTCCAATTTCTCTACGTAATTATTTGATCCTTTCCAGCTGCTTATGCTTTTCCTATGGCCTTTGTCCTCGACCTCTTCTTTGCTAGTGCATCAGCGCACTCGATTCTTTCTCGACGGTCCATTAGTCTATTGCGCACCAAAAGAGCCCTAATTCTTATTAGTGAGGAGATGTGTAGAGGTGTACAATCAGCTTCTTTAGGACGGCCGCTAGCAGATGAAGGCAGTCAACCTCCGTCTAGAGTCTCAGGTGTACTGCAAGATTATCCAGTACAACCTGATTACCTAGAGTGGTCATATTGAGCTGGTTTTGCAGCTGACCCAATATCTTCTCTACTGTATTTGCACCAGACAGCATGTCTGCCTTCCGTACATCATCATCAGGACCACGCACAGAGCCACGATGCCTGGCTTGAAGGGTAACCTACCCTATGGGCGCTTGATCAGTACACTACTTGCTCGCCTACAGATGCAATTGATGGATGAGAGGATCTACGAGGACACCTTCTCAACTGACCTCGACTGGGAGGCCATTTACAGGATGAGGATGAGAGATGTGCAGGAAAGTGATAAGGAGAGAAATGCTAGGGTAAGTCCTCTTACTCGAGTGACTGTAGTAGTTTTGGAGGCGATAGCAGTGGCAACAACAGAGGCATCAGAGAGTGACGATGATGATGATGATGATCACATGTACATGGATGTAGATACCATCCCTCCTTCTTTACGGTAACATTCTAAAGGAGTCGACCCTTCTCAGACTTCTCAATCAGCTGGCCCTTTGCGCCCATCACCAGATGACATGATGGTGCTATTACGTGTGATTTACGACGCTTAGCGTGCTATAGATCTGCAGGTAGGAGAGATCATAGACGCTCAGCGCGCCACTGATGGGAGAGTGGCAAGTCTCACCGAGAGTCTCTGGGCTATCCAAGCACAAGTAACCTGGCTCACGAGGGTGTATGCTGAGGACCGTGGTCGAGACCAAGAGGCTCCTCCTCCTCTAGCGCCATGATATGATATATTTTCCTATTTATTTGTATTATAGAGTAACTTTTCGGACTGTAGACCCTACTCTGACTTAGATGTACATTTTGTTATTTTAACTTCAGCTCTATATATAGATATATGCCTCTTTTTTTTTCATTTACATGTGAGTATTATTTTATTTCTTAATTTATGTCTCAAACAACATAGGTGCTTATGTTGTGTTTGTATTAAAACTTTTAAATTTATCCTCATTCAGTTCACAACTCTCGTAGAAATATTTTGGTTTAATGGAGCAGAGCTTGAAAGCTCTGATACCAAGCTGTCACATCCTAATTCTAGACTAACCAGTACAGTGATAAAACATCATGAGAACCAACGATTTAAACCAGAATTTGGTATAGGCCGTGCCCACCCGGTTAAACCAAGTACATTCCACAACAATAATCAAAGTAAATAAATAATGGTGGAAGTTTTTATTAATAATGAAGAGTATCTAACAGTGATAATAAATAATTAAATCTAATTATTCTTAAATAACTCAAGACATAAAGTCAAAATAGCTAAACTAATCAAAGACACATTGGTTGCATTCACATGATGGATCATGCACTTCCTCCATCAGTTCTACGTCCATAGCTGCTACGTATCAGTACATCGACGCATTCATATAATCTTCTATAGTAAGACCTATATCAACAACTAAAAATATTCGACGTCAAAAGGGTGAGCACACATCATGGCTCAGTGAGCAAATAAAATAATGCGCAAACATATGCATGCATTCAATTCATATCTTTGGTCTGATTTTAAGTTTGCAACTGTGTTATAGAAAGGTTTGGTGGCCACCATACCTTTATACACTGGTATGTAAGCCCACCCAATGGATCAAACACCATTCATTTACATTTACCCTACCATGGGATAGAGATAGAGCTAAAGTGTCCGGATCACACACCGCCAATACTTCCCCTGATGCCCTACCCAAACCAACACATAAGCCCCTACTGGCGAGGGCTTACAAACTAGGCTCGTAGCTAACCAATCCTAATGCCATCCAATGTATCCAAGGCCTTACCCCAGCATCCCTCAAAACATCCATAGAGATAGAACTAAGGCCCCCCGATAGAGTCAGAGACCACACGGTCCGAAACCACCTCTCTTGATGCCCTACGGTGTAATAGTTCAGCTAAGGTAATGGTGATATGACGATGTCAGTGGGCAACACTTGAGTAAAGATAGAGCTAGAGTTTGGTGATCAGGCCAGAGACCACAATGCCACGTCCTCCCCCTGATGCTCTACTCACATCCAGAACAATAACCATACACACACATAATCACATGCCTATTCTTAGCATCATCATCATCATCATCATCATCATCATGTTATAAATAGATAGAAATAAATATGCATGAACAAAATATAGTAGTAATATTGGATGACATGTGAGATGCACATTACAAGCATACAAGCATAGAATCATTCATTTCATTGGACAAATAAAATAAAACAATTTGTCATTATCCAATTAGTTTATGTCTTGTTCCCTCACCTTGTAATGATACTCGTTCTTCTCTAAGCCCTGTAAATCACTCTTGAACTACTTGAAAACCTAAAAAATTTATGGATTTTAAGTTAGGATTCAAGTTTATCAAGTTATAGTAGTTGAAAATATAATCTGGAGTTAAACAAACTTCCTGAGACTGTGTGGTCGTAGGTGTGGCTGCACCTGTGGTCTCAACATTTGCGACCACAGGGCGTGTGGTCTATACGTATGGTTGCATATCATGCGACCACACATGCCACCATACCTTCCTTGAGATCTTCCCGAGTGCGTGTGGTCGATCATGTGATCACTGTGTAGTCGACCATAGTTGTGACCATACAAAGTTTTGGTAGATTTTTATCCTCAATCCACTTCCTTTATGAGTCGATTCCTTGGTTTATCATTAGGGTCCTTCCTATGATCGATCTATGGCCTTACTTCATAATTTTTGCAAGTTATTCACCCTAACCTACTCTTCATGGATCTCCCTAGTGTTTAACCCGTGGGGTCTCATGGTTGAGATTCCTCATCAATTTCACATCTAGATTTACAATAGAAAAAACCCTATACTATGTAATTTACTTCTACAGAAATGATTTTCTTACCTTGGCCTTCTGTAGCAAGCTAAATCCTTCCTTCCTCTCAGCTTGCCTTTTTAGATCTCTTTCTCCTTCTCATCCTCTCTCTCTCTCTCTCTCTTTCTCTCTTAGATTTGAAGTTACAATTTGGGTTCTAAAAGAGTAAAAGAGACTAAGGGATGTCCTTTATATAAAGGAAAAACCTCCATATAGAGTTCTCCCTTAACTAGGAAAGAGATCCCTTAGATTAGAAAAGTTTCCAAAATTCGAAGTTGGTCTCATCATCGTGCGGTCGCAAGTATGGTCAGAATCCATCGACCACATGTCCCAATATGCGACCACATGTTGAATATTGAGTGGTCTTACTTTCCTTAGGTGTGGTCGACCATACCAGCTTAGGTATGCGACTACACACTCTAAATTAACTGGTTTTGGGTCGATTTATATACCTAGCCTTGTGTCTCCTTTACGCACTTAGTCCACTCGATCCCACCATGATAGAAAGACCTGACATGACATGGTAAGATCTGGTTAGTAGAGTGTGGGTCTTACATATCCAGTCAACCCCTGAGTGTACCTAGTTAATACCCAATCGACCCTTGAGTGTACCTAGTTAATACCTAGTCGACCCCTAGTGTAACTAATTAGTACCTAGTCGACCCTTGAGTATACCAAGTTAGTACCCAGTCAACCCCTGAGTGTACCTAGTTAGTACCCAGTTGACCCCTAAGTGTACCTGGTTAGTACCTAATCAACCCCTAAGTGTACCTAGTTAGTACCCATGTCACACCCCAATTTTGAGTAAACCAGAAGTGTGATGAACCATCATAAGAACTAACGGTTCAAGCTAGGATCTCATAAGACCGTGCCAATCATCCAAACCAAATACACATTCCACACAATTAGAGATAATAAGAAAATAGCAGAAGTGTAAGACCTACACGCCACAAACCTGGTCTAACCTTACGTTCTTGTATCACGACAGGTCTTCCCATCATAACTGGCTCAAGTGAACCAATTGTATAAAGAAACCACAAGATAAGATAAGCAACAAGTCAAATTTAGTTGGTGTGGTTAACTGTTTAAGATCGTGTTGACGCAACCAATCAAAAACTAAAAACCAGTAAATTTTGGTCATGTGGTGGCAGTTTTGAGGGGTGTGGTTGACCATACATGAGACCACATGATGTGTGGTCGCATATTTTGGACGTGTGGTCGATGGATTTTGCGACCACAAGTGAAACCACACGATGCTAAACCGACTCCATGTTTAGAAAACTTTCCTAATTTGAGGAGGACTCTTTCCTAATTAAAAGAGGACTCTATGTGGAGGTTTTCCCTCTATATAAAGGGCGTTTCTTAGCCTCTCTTACTCTATTAGAACCCAAATTGAAACTCTAAACATAGAAAAAGAAAGAGAGGAAGGGAAAGAGAAAAAAGAGAATTGGAGTAGAAGCTTGGAGGAAGGTTTTGCAGAAAAGAGTTCTATCTCCCTATAACAAGCATATGGTATGGACTTGACTCTATAGGGTAGATCAGATAGAATAGGTTCCTTTCATCAAGTTGATGTATTGAATCTAAAGTAACGATTTCAGTTATGAAATTTCTAAGGAAAACCATAAAAGAATAGGTTAGGATAATGGTTAATGAGAAACTATAAATTATGGCCATAGGATAATCATATGATGAACCCAAGCGATGATCCAAGGAATCAACTCAGGAAGAATTCAGATTGAAGATGAAAAACTAACCAAACATCATATGGTCGTAGCCTATGGTCGACCACAGCTATTCGCGAAGTTCCCAGGAAAGGTGTGGTCACATAAAATGAGACCATAGGGTTCGACCACACAGTGTGTGGTTGCATATATTGCGACCACAGGTTTAACCATACGATAACAACCAGCATATTTTGAGACCAAACAAGGGTTTTGGCTACTGTAACTTAGTAAACTTGAACCCTAACTTACATACATTAATTGTTTAGGTTCCTAATAGATTCAAAGTGATTTCCAAAGCTTGGGAGAGGAACAAACATCGATCAAAGGTGAGGGAACAAGACCTAAACTAATTGGTTAATAATATGCTATTTTATTTTATTAAGTCCAATGCCATGATTGATTCTTTGCTTGTATGCTTGTAATGTACATCTCACATGCCATCCAATATTACTGTTATTACTACCCATGCATATTCATTTTTGTTTATTTATAACATGATGATGATGATGCTAAGAGTAGGCATGTGATTGTATGTGTGTGGTTAGTGTTAGATACGAGTGGAGCATCAGGGGGAGGACGTGACATTGTGGTTTATCCTACTCACTAGACTCTAGCTCTATCTCTATTCAAGTCTTGCCCATTGACATCATCATATCATCATTACCTTAGTAGAACTATTACGTCATAGGGCATCAGGGGAGGTGGTCTTTAGCCGTGTGGTTTTTGACTCTACCGGGGGACCTTAGCTCTATCTCTATAGACGTATTGAGGGATGCTGGGATGAGCCCTTGGATACACTAGATGACATTAGGATTGGTTATTTGCGATCCTAGTTTGCAAGCCCTCGCCAGCACGGGCTTACATGTTGGTATGGGTAGGGCATGAAGGGAAGTATTGGTGATGTGTGATCAGACACTTTAGCTCTATCTCTATTCCATAGTGGATGCATGTGGGACGGCAATGGTGTTTGATCCATTGGGCGGATTCACACACTTGTGTATAGAGGTGCGGGGGCCTCCAAACCTTTCTATAGCACATTGTAAACTTAAACACCAGAGCAAAGATATGAATTGAATACATGCATATGTTTCTTACATTGTTTTGTTCACTCATTGTTCTCAAGTTGGAGAGCTGACTCTCACGTATGCAATTATTTTTAGTTTTTGATGTTGCAGGTGTTACTGTCAAAGATTATATCGATGTGTCAATGTATGGACAAGTGGCAGCTATGGATATGCAAGCTGTGGAGGACGAATAAGCCTAGTCAAGCGATGTTTCAACTATGATTACGCTTAGTGGTTAACTTTTGTATTTTGATACTTGATATGTTTTGGTTACTTGGAGATAACCTGTTAAATATTTATTTATCATGTTAGACCTTAGTTCATTATTAATAAGACTTTCTCTATTTATTTATTTACTCTGATTATTATTATGAAATGTGTATTTGGTTTGGATTATTAGCGTGGTCTTACGAGATCCTGGTTTGAACCGTTGGTTCTTATGATGGTTCATTACACCACTGGTTAGTCCAGAATTAGGGTGTGACAGCTTGGTATCAGAGCACTAAGGCTTTGCCAATCATACCCAAATACATTTACAATTGTGTCTATGAACTGAGTTAGGATAAACTTCAAAGCTTTAATAAAAACACACCATAAGCACCTGTGTTGGTTGAGACAGAACTTAAATAAGACAATAATGTTCATATAAAAGGTGGAACCATATGTATATATAGACATAAGAAAAAAAATCTAAATTTATCCTGATAAACAAATAACATATGATATGGTCTACCAGTTAGACAGTTGCCTGAGTATACAAAGGATGTAGTACAGTTGCAAGAAGGGGGCATCTGTAAAGCAGAAAATTAGAATATCAAGTTGGTACTCATAAGATGTGGAACTCGATGTATGATAAATGAAGAAGGAAAATGGCAAGTGATGCCTAAATTCCTGCCAAGGTAAAAGGAAAAATCTCAGGCTAAATCCAACAGAGAAAGGAGAACAATGGCCATACACCAAAAAACAAGACTAACTATAAAAGGAGATAAAGCTATACTCCTGGGTGACGTAGAAACTCAGAGTGAGATCTACCACACACTTATCCATCGTCCGCTGAGCATTAAGAAGAGGTTGTAACCTGACCCCACCACTATCTGGGTCGAGAACAAATAAAGAGAACCCATCTGAGCAGATGCCAAATAATGATAATCAGACTGGAGTAAATCAAAAAGGTTGAACAACCAGGCTATTCTAGCCAATCTACCTGGACCATGGTTGTAACAAATTTAGTATGGTAAAATACAAGAGCAACAACAGATGATACCGGCTATGCAAGTTACCATGGGAATCGCTACCTAAGTTACCAAAGCTACACCAACACCTCCAGGTGAGACCAAGTATGGTACTAGTTGATAGCAACACTGTACATCCAGTACTAGTTAGCCATAATACAATGCCTACCACAAAAGGTCTAAGTAATGCACATGCCAGTGCAGAAGCTTGGTACACAACAAGTAGTGTATCAAGGTGGTTACCCTTATTAGCCATCGATGTATGGGATAATTGCACCATGGCAAAATGATTCGGCAAGGGTTGAGGAATGTTTTCTGAAGACGAAGCCTCAGACGTTTTTAGCATGGGATCGAATCTATTGTGGCCATATATCTAGATAGGTGTATATAAGATGCGGTGCATCGTTGACTTACCTTTATGATTATAGAGGATGCACATACCTGATTCTAAATTATCGTACATTGACAGGATACCTTCTCGATTCAACCTGTCAATTGGAGTTATAGATACTGTTTCCTTAGAATTAATCCTGATTATACCAATCTAAGCTACTCTCATGATTAACAACATGAATAGAGATATGAACTGAATGATCAGTTAAAGGTTTAATCATTCTGAATGTACATCTTTTTTATTTTTATACTTAATTTATTGATGTACCAAAACTTTCTCCAAATTTATTCCTATAGTGCCTTGACCAATGGCATTATATACTTGATAGAACCTATAACCATGAGGTTAAGAGTTGTAGAACCTTTATTTCCATGTATTCAAATCACCTTGCAACCTATTGGTCCTTGGTTATCTATTCGATTATTATAGATTTACTCCTGATCCTTTAAATCTAAGTTCACTAGATAAAACAAGTGTTCGTCATCATATTGTATTCGAAAGAAAGAAATGAATCATTTTTATATAACATTCTGATTCTTATATATTCTGACCTCCGTTGATAAGAGGCTTGATTAATAAGGAAAATTATGGAAGATGATTGGATTCAGATAAATCTCTATAGCCAAGAAATCTTAGGTGAAGTAATGAAGAATCTATTCTGAGATTACTAGATGGATGGATTTGAGTCACGGTTTGTAAAAGAGTGCATAAGAAATAAGTGAGAACTACCAATAGTAACCAGTACAGAATAGATAGCGCTCGAACAGAGTTAGATAGCGCTCGAACAGAGTTAAATGGCTATATTGGTACTAATTTTGACAAGGCAAAAGATTTCTAAAAACATATCTAAAAGTGGATACACGGATGAAGTAAAATTTTTTGGCATTGACAGTTTTTGGATTAGTACAATGATTATTGAGTCAATCCCAATGTCGAGTGAAATGATTAAGTAAAAGATCAAAAGTGAGTTTGTTGGAATTAATAAGAATATAAGCATATACCCTAATGCTTATAGGTAGACTTGGGATATGTAGAGAGTAACCAAGCAAAAGATGCCTTTCAGAATATATGGAAGAGAGATCAGGGTAAAACAGTAGTGATGAGAGAGATATAAGCTCCTGAGTGCAATATGAGATTATTGATGATAGTCTTTGAAAAATCATAACAGATGAAGGAGTTAGATGTGCTCTTAAGACTTTTATCTCAGATTTCGTTAGTTCAAGCCCTTTTGGACGAGATGTCGTATTGGGTGAGTATTATGAACAATGTTCGAATCATATGGATGGACGAAATTTGGATTCAACTTAATTCAACTTGAAATGACAAAGGTTGAGGGCATCTTGGGGATGAACTGGTTGTCTCAACACTTTACAAAGCTGTTACGTGCATAGAAGAGGTTGTCAGTTAAGAGCAAAAATGGCACATAATTTAATTTTATGGGAAGCCTATTGCCTAGGGAGCAGAAGCTTATCCTCCCTGCACTGAAGGCGAAGAGTTTTCTTAAAAAGAATGGAGTTGGATATATGGTATATGTGGTAGATGCTACTAAAGAAGCACCACAGATGGAAGATACTAATGTGATGCATAAATTCCCTGATGTGTTTCCAGGAGACTTACCCGTGTTGCCACCTGATCGTTTTACCCGAGTTCGTTATCGACTTGTACAAGGGTTCGCACCTGTGTCAAAGGCACCCTATGGAATAGATCCTACAGAGTTAAAGGAATTAAAGACTTGACTACATGAGTTATTAGACATAGGTTCTAATTGACTAAGTACTGCATCACGGGGAGCGCCAATGCAATTCATGAAGAAGAAGGACGATAGTGTTTAGCTATGTACGAACTACCAGGAATTAAACAAGCTCACGATTAATCACCCATATCTACTACCTTAGATAGATGACTTGTTTAAACAGTTGCAAGGAGCAAAGGTATTTTTTAAGATTGATCTTCTGCTAAGATATCATTAATTAAAGAATTTAGACAGTGATATTTCGAAGATGGCTTTTAAAACCTGGAATGAGCATTATGAGTTCCTAGTTATGTCGTTGGATTAACCAGTTCCCTTATATCTTTTATAGAGCTTATGAACTAGGTATTTCATGATGTATTGGACCCTTCAGTCATAGTTTTTATCGATGATATTTTTATTTATTCCAAGGAGCAAAGCGACTCATACAATGGATTTTAGAGCAGCCTTATAACAGTTGAGAAGAGAGAAGTTTTATGCCAAGTCCAAGAAGTGTGAGATTTGGTTAAAGAAAGTGATCTTCTTGGGTCACATAGTATCATCAGAAGGGATTAAAGTAGACCCCAGCAAGATAGAAGTAATCGTATGGTGAGAAACGCCTAAGAATATCGTGAAGATTAGAAGTTTCTTGGGTTAGCTGGTTATTACAGACAATTCGTGGAGGGCCACTCTAAGATCGCAATACCTCTTTCCAAGCTGACCAGGAAAGGAGAGAAGTTTATTTGGACTGACAAGTGTGAAGAATGTTTCCAAACTCTAAAAGCAAGGTTGATATCAGCTCCCATCTTAATTGTTCTGGTACCAGGAAAACCTTTTACCCTACACATCGATGCTTCCGGATTGGGTCTAGGATGCAGGTTGATGTAAGGTAAACAAGCGATTGCATATGCATCTAGATAACTGAAGGAGCATGAGAAGAGTTACCCTACTCATGACTTAGTGTTAGTGGCTGTGAATCATGCAATCAAGACATGGAAACATTATTTATATGGAGAAAATTTCAGATTAAATCATATTACAAGAGTTTTATTTATCTCCTCACATAGAAAGAGTTGGACATGAGGCCAAGGAGATGGTTGGAACACTTGAAGGATTAAAATTATGATATTTGGTATCACCCAGGCAAGGCTAATGTAGTAGCTGACACTTAAAGCAAGAAGGGGAATTATGAAGTTTGAGGAAGGGTCCAGCATAAATGCTTGTGTTTTACAGCAAACGTTTCAGATGTAGAGAAAGAGCAACATATAATAGAAACACATGATGAACTAATTGAGCGAGAACTTATTGATGAACTTATGGAGCAATAGTTCATCGCTTGTGTTCGCAGCATTAAATATCATCTCTGATTTGGTGGACGAAGTAAAAACAGTAATTTTGTTAGACCCGTATTTAAGAACGGTACAAGAAGATTTAAAGAAAGGAAAACCCAACCCTGACCTACTTTGGATGCAAAAAAGGTGCTTGGATACAAAGGAATATTTTGAATACCTGAAGGTCAAGACTTTGACATCATGAGTAGGATAATGGTAAGAGCCCATTGTACTCTATATTCAGGACATCCTGGAGTACCAATACGTATAATGACCTGAAGAGATTGTACTGTTAAAGAGGAATGATAATAGATGTAGCTTAGTGCGTGTTCCAGTGTTTGAACTATAAACAAGTAAAGACTGAAAGACAAAGACCAGCAGGCTTACTATAACCACTATCAGAGCTAGATTAAAAGTGGAACTGCATTACAATAGACTATGTCACCAGTTTACCACTAACTCCTAGATCAGTTGACACAGTTTGGGTGATTGTTGATCGCCTTATAAAGACAGCTCGTTTCATTGCTATACAACCTCGGTGTGCTTTGGAGTGGCTAGCTAAGCTATATGTGGATAATATTATCAGATTAAATGATATGCCTGAGAGCATGGTGTCGGTTATAGGCTCACATTTTACCTCAAAGTTTTGGGAGGGACTACAAAAGCGATGGGAACAAAAGTTGAAGTTTAATATCGCATTTCACCCTTAAACCAATGGACAGTCGGAGCAGACTATAAAAATCCTAGGAGGTATTCTCCAAGCGTGTAAAATTATTTTTAAAGGAGCTTGAGTTGAGAAGTTGCCATTGATTAATTTTACGAGAAAACTACCCTATAGACGTCACCTTTGAAGCATGGGATGGTAGAAATGTCAAACTCCTCTATTTTGGACTGAAGTAGGAGAACGAGGAATTCTAAGACCTGAGTCTATTGAAAAAACCTATCAAGTGGCAGACAAGATCAAAGAAAAAGGGCCATGATAGCTTAAAGTTGTCAAAAGAGATGCCAAGACCTCGAGTTCACCATAAGTGACAAAGTATTCTTGATGATATCATTTATGCGTGGTTTAAAGTGGTATGGTAAGAAGGGAAAGTTATGTCCTATATATGTTTTGGACCTTATAAAATTTTAGAGAGACATGAAAAAGTTGCATATCAACTAGCGTTACCGCTATCCATGTTTAGTGTGCATGACATATTTCATGTGTCTTTACCAAAGGAGTATATTGGAGATCCATCACAGGAATTAGCCATAGATCCACCAGATTTGATGGAGGACTTAACTTTTGTAGTGGTACCAGCCTAAATCACCAATTGGAAGGTACAACATCTTTGGAGTCAGAATATTGATTATGTGAAAGTAACTTGGCGAAGCTAAGACGTCGAAAAGATTACATGGGAAGAAGAAGATGCAATATGGAAGTAGTATTCCCATCCATTCGACTACGAAGTACATTCAAATTTCGAGGACAAAATTTCTTTTAAGGATGGGGGAAGTTGTAAGATCCATACGTATAAATTTCGAGGACGAAATTTCTTTTAAAGGTGGTGGAGTTGTAAGACCTGCACACCATGAACCCGGTTTAACCTTATGTTCTCGTATCGTAATTTGTCTTTCCATCATAACTGGCTCAAGTGAATCAATTGTATGAAGAAACCACAAGATAAGGTAAGCAACAAGTCAAATTTAGTTGGTGTGGTTGACTGTTTAAGATCGGGTCGAAGCCACCAATCAAAAACTAAAAACCAATAAATTTTGGTTGTGTGGTGGTAGTTTTGAGGGGTGTGCTCGACCACACATGAGACCATACGACGTGTGGTCGCATATTTTGGACGTGTAGTTGACGGATTTTGCGACCACAGGATGCTGAACCAACTCTGTGTTCTTTCCTAATTTGAGGAGGACTCTTTCTTAATTGAAAGATGACTCTATATAGAGGTTTTTCCTCTATATAAGGGACGTTTCTTACCCTCTCTTACTCTTTTAGAACCCAAATTAAAACTCTAAACCTAAGAGAAAAAGAGAGAGGAAGAGAAGGAGAAGAAGGAGAATTGGAGAAGAATCTTGGAGGAAGGTTTTGCAGAGAAGAGTTCTATCTCCTTATAGCAAGCATAAAGTATGGACTTGACTCTATAGGGTAGATCAGATAGGATAGGTTCCTTTCATCAAGTTGATGTGTTGAATCTAATGTAACGAATTTAGTTATGAAATTTCTAAGGGAAACCATGAAAGAATAGGTTAGGGATAATGGTTAATGAGAAACTATAAATAATGGCCATAGGATAATCATAGGATGAACCCAAGATATGAGCTAAGGAATCGACTCAGGAAGAATTCGGATTGAAGATGAAAAACTGACCAAACATCATGTGGTCGTAGCCTATGGTCGACTACAAGGTAACCAGAGGGTCGATCATAGCTATTCGGGAATTTCCTAGGAAAGCTGTGGTCGCATGGTGTGATCGCATAAAATGCGACCATAGGGTTCGACCACACATGTGTGTTCACATATATTGTGACCACAAGTTCGACCACACGTGCAATCACACGATAATAGCCAGCATATTTTGAGACCAGACAAGGGTTTTGACTACTGTAACTTGGTAAACTTGAACCCTAACTTACATACATTAATTGTTTAGGTTCCTAATAGATTCAAAGTGACGTCCAAAGCTTGGGAGAGGAACAAACATCGACCAAAGATGAGGGAACAAGACCTAAACTAATTGGCTAATAATAAGCTATTTTATTTTATTGAGTCCAATGCCATGATTGAATCTATGCTTGTATGCTTGTAATGTGCATCTCATATGTCATCCAATATTACTGTTACTACTGTCCATGCATATTTACTTTTGTCTATTTGTAACATGATGATGATGATGCTAGGAATAAGCATGTGATTGTGTATGTGTGGTTAGTGTGTTGGATGTGAGTGGAGCATCAGGGGGAGGATGTGACATTGTGGTTCATCCTGGTTACCAGACTCTAGTTCTATCTCTACTCAACTCTTGTCCACTGACATCATCGTATCGCGATTACCTTAGTAGAACTATTACGTCGTAGGACATCAGGGGAGGTGGTCTCGGACCGTGTGGTATTTGACCCTATCGGGGGGCCTTAGCTCTATCTCTATGGACGTATTAAGGGATGCTAGGGTGAGGCCTTGGATTTACTGTATGACATTATGATTGGTTAGTTGCGAACCCTGTTTGCAAGCCCTAGCCAGTAGGGGCTTACATGTTGGTATGGGTAGGGCATCAGGGGAAGTGTTGGCGGTGTGTGATCTGGACACTTTAGCTCTATCTCTATTCCATGGTAGGTGCATGTGGGATGGCATTGGTGTTTGATCCATTGGGCGGATTCACACACGTGTATAGAGGTGTGGGGGCCTCCAAACCTTTCTATAACACATTGCAAACTTAAAAATCAGATCAAAGATATGAACTGAATGCATGTATATGTTTGTTGCATTGTTTTGTTTAGTTACTGAGCTCAAGTTGGAGAGCTGACCCTCACACGTGCAATTCTTTTTAGTTTCTAATGTTGCAGGTGTTACTGTCGAAGATTATATCAATGCACCAACGTATGGACAATTGGCGGCTATGTATATGCAAGCTGTGGAGGACGAATAAGACTCGTCAAGCGAGTGTTTCAACTATGATTACGCTTAGTATTTAACTTTTGTATTTTGATACTTGTAATATGTATTAGATATGTTTCGGTTACTTGGAGATAATCTATTAATTATTATTTATCATGTTAGACCTCAGTTCATTATTAATAAAACTTTTGGTATTTATTTATTTACTCTGATTATTATTATGGAATGTGTATTTGGTTTAGATCATTGGCATGGTCTTATGAGATCCTAGTTTGAACCATTGGTTTTTATGACGGTTCATCACACCACTGGTTAGTCCAGAATTGGGGTGTAACCAGTGGTGTGGTAAGCATCTCATTTTTTGCTATCCTCAGCATAAGTGAACCAATATGGCAGGTTTCTGACTTTTAATTCAAGGGTTTGTGATTCTCTAATGAACCCCATAGCATGGTCATAGGCTATTACCTACTTGGATGTATAGGTCGTGAAATTATCTTCGAAATGAGACTAGAATCATCAAATTCTGACGTCAAACAAGGAAGATATCACAGTTTGAAAGTGTAAGGGCATTTATGTAATTATCATATGATGCATGCATTATCATTCAAACTTCAAGACATCATATCTTGGTCATCTTATATTAGAATCAGTAGTCTAGTTGATGAGGAACATAAGCCCCATACATAGGTGGTTGGTATTGATATCCACCTGGAGCTACTTCAGGGTTTTGTACTTGAGCCTGCATGATGGGAGTCTGAGGTGCGTGGGGTACTGTGTTACTTCCCCCTGGTACTGTGCTTGCCTGTCCTGCTGGCATCGGTGTCATCTGTGCAGCTGGAAAAGCCATGCCTATGGCAGCTTGCATAATAGCTTGTACCTGTTGTATTTGCTGCAGCTGTTGTGCCAAATTCATTACGAATGTAGCTAGGTCTGTAGGTGGCGCTGGAAGATTTGTAGGATTTGTCTGCCCGTTAACTACGGACGGTGCCGTGTTCAGATTCTCCTGTGTTTCAGAGTGTATATGGTTGTCTTCCCCCACAGGTGGTGGTGGTGGAATAGAGTTACGACTTTGTCTAGTCACTCTGCATCCAGCCATTATCTGTTCTGGTAGTGGTGATGCCTGAAAATCATAGAATACGTGAGGCAATCCTTATATAATTCATTCCCATATTTAAATCCACTAGTCAATGATATTTTCAAATTTTTCAGTTCATTCTGTCAAAAATACTGTATTTTCCATCGTTGGGTCGATGGATGTCCGACCCTAGGGTATGCGACCCTGAGAATCACTGATACTTACCGAGAGTCGAGGGTTGATGGAGACCCTGGGATCGACCCCTAGTTTTCTGTCAGATCACCGAGAGGCTAGGGTCGATGTGGGGGTCGGAGGGAAGGTCGGATGTTTTGGTCGAATTCTCTGACCCTAGGACTGAAAATCAGGTTTTTAATCCCGATTTTAAATCCATTTCTCATTCTTTCTCCTCTTTTCCGACTCGGCTCATTCCTCTGAGTTGCTACAGTGACAACTCCAACCCATTGGTGATTTTTGCTTCGCTTTTCGACGTCTACTCCTCTTCTACATGTATGTTCTCATTTAATAGATGCATTATTCTCTTTTGATTTTTGTCTCAAACAACACAGATGCTTATAATGTGTTATTATTACAGCTTTTAAATTTTTATCCTATCTCAGTTCACAAACTTTTGTGGTAGTATACTGGTTTAAAAGACAGGGCCTGAGAGCTCTGATACCAAGTTGTCACACCCCAATTCCACACTATTCAGAATGGTGTGATGAACCGCTAATAAACCAACGGTTCAACTAGGATCTCTAATATGCTGTGTCCTTTTAAATTAAACCATACACATCCAAAACCATAATCAGAATAAATACACAATAGCGAAAGTCTTAATATTAAATGAACTGAGGAATCTAACTGTGATAATCATCCAGACTAGTTGAGCATTTTCTGAAGATAAAGCCCAAGGAGTAAAGTGGTAAGCCAGCTGATCCGTTGTGGCCAGCACACTGAATCGATGAGATGGAGAGAAACATCACGATGATGACAGTGAATGAAAAAGAGAAAGTATTGTGTGCAACATTCATGCTGAAAGGTGATGCACACCACTGGTGGAAGTCCACACGGACGTATCTGATGACAAAGCACACCCAATTGACTTGGGATATATATAAGGAGGCATTCCTTGAGAAGTATTTTCCTAGGAGTTTCAGAGATTCTATGGAGAAGGAGTTCCTGAGTTTATATCAGGGACAGATGACTGTAGATGCATATCAATAGAGTTATGATGAGCTGTTCTTCTTTGCACCAGTCAGTATGCAAGTAGAAGATACAAAGACCCGAAGGTTCGTCATGGGACTTAAGGAAAGCATACGTGAACATGTTCTGGGACTTGAAAAGAAAATCTACAACGAAGCTGTACAAATTGATCGAGTGATAGAGTCAAGCCAGAAAGAGAGCTATCTTGCCTAAAATAGAGGAATCAAAAGACCAAATGAAAATTCTTACAACGGAGGGAATACCAAGGTATTCAAACCCTTCTGTAGTTAAGGTTTCAATGCTGTAGCCAAGACCGCTTCAGCAGCCCCACCGCAACCAAAGCAAAATGGTGAAGGAATAAGATGTTTTAACTGCAATCAAGTAGGGCATGTCTCAAGAGAGTGTCCTAAGCCCAAGAAGCAACTACAACAAGGCAGAGTTTACGCGGTTACATCTGAGGATGCTGCCACATCGCCTGATGTGGTCATAGGTATGACCTGAATCTTATCATTTTGTGTTACATTATGTGAGCATGTAGACTAAATCAAAACAAATCACAGGTATCGTACCTGTTAATGGCATTCCCGCCAGAGTACTCTTCGATTCAGGAGCTACTCATTCTTTTATATCTGTGTCATTTGGAAAGAAGCTAAATCTACCCCTCAAATCCTTATACTAAAAACTGCTTGTACGATCGCCGATGGGATTAAAAGTGGAATTAGAAAAAGGTTATGGACCATGTCCAGTTCTTATTGACGAGAAAACTCTGGATGCAACCTTGATTCAACTTGAGATGGCAGACTTTGACGTCATCTTGGGAATGGACTGGTTAGCTCGGCATTATGCAAACCTATTATGTGCCGAAAAGAAGCTGACATTTAAAGACAACGAAAGAGCAGAGTTGTAGGAACCAAACTTCCCCGTAAACGAAAGCTCATACTCTCTGTATTAAAGGCTAGGAAGTGCCTTGAGAAAGGAGCAGTTGGGTATCTAGCATCTGTGGTCGATCTTACCAAGGAAGCACCACGAATGGAGGATATTGAGGTCTTGCGTGACTTTCCAGATGTATTTCCTGAAGAACTACCAGGACTACCACCCGACCGCACTACAGAGTTTGTTATAGATCTGATACCCGGAGCCGCACCAGTATTTAAAGCACCTTATCGAATGGCTCCTACTGAACTGAAAGAATTAAAAGTACAACAACAAGAACTGCTGGACAAGGGTTACATCCAACCTAGCATATCACCATGGAGAGCGCCAGTATTATTGTGAAGAAGAAGGACAATAGTGTTTGATTGTGTATAGACTACCGAGAACTGAATAAACTGACAATCAAGAATCGGTACCCATTGCCTCGGATCTATGACATGTTCGATCAGTTGCAAGGTGCCAAAGTGTTCTCCAAGATCGATCTTCGGTCAGGCTACCATCAGTTGAAGATTAAGGATGGTGATATTCCCAAGACAGCATTCAGGACCAGATATGGACATTATGAATTTTTGGTCATGTCTTTTGGATTGACGAACGCACCAGCAACCTTTATGGAACTTATGAATTGGGTATTCCACGATATGTTGGATACGTCAGTTATTGTATTCATCGATGATATATTGGTCTACTCCAAGGACAAGGAAACTCATATTAAGAATCTAAACGCCGCTCTGCAGCGATTACGAAAGGAGAAGCTCTACGCCAAATTTACAAAGTGTGAGTTTTGGCTAAAGGAAGTCGCTTTTCTTGGCCATGTTGTATCCACTGAAGGAATTAAAGTGGATTCTAGCAAGATCAAAGCTATTGTGAAGTGGGAAACACCGAAGAGCATTGCAGAAATTAAAAGTTTCTTCGGACTAGCTGGGTATTATCGACGATTTGTGGAATACTATTCCCGAATTGCCGTACCTCTCACTAGTTTGACTAAGAAGGGCAAAAAGTTTGTTTGGACTGATAAATGCGAGAAGAGTTTCCAAGCATTGAAGGCTAGATTGATATCTGCTCCAATCTTGACCATTTCGATTCCAGGACAGCCATTTATTTTGTACACTGATGCGTCAGGATTGGGATTAGGATATGTACTTATGCAAGGAGAACAAGTAATTGCTTATGCCTCAAGACAATTGAAGACACATGAGAAGAACTATCCCACTCATGATTTGGAATTAGCGGCAGTAGTACATGCTGTCAAATTATGGAGACATCATTTGTACGGAGAGAAATTTCAGATTAAATCAGATCATAAGAGTCTTACTTACCTCTTTAATCAGAAGGAGTTGAATATGAGACAAAGAAGATGGTTGGAACTATTTAAAGACTATGATTGTGATTCCAGTATCATCCGGGGAAAGCTAATGTGGTTGCTGACGCACTGAGTAGAAAGGCAATGATAAAATCTCAAGGGGAGGTTAGCACCACTGCTGCACTATGTACTACCGGAAAAGTATTTAATTACGATAATGAGCAGTTTGTGATAGATGCTCCGGGTGAATCAACCAACCAAGGGTTTATCCATCGGTTTACAAATATGTTTGCCACATTGAAGATTGTACCCAATATACTTGATGAAGTGAAAACAGCGATTAAATCAGACCCTTATCTAAGAACGGTACAAGAAGACATCAAAAAATGTAGGACTATTCCTGAGTTCACCTTAGATGATGAAAAGGTACTGAAGTACAAAGGAAGAATATGTGTACCTGAAACAGAAAGTTTGAACATTAGACACCGACTAATGAAGGAAGCCCATACCACCGCCTATTCGATACACCTTGGAACTACAAAAATGTATCATGACTTAAAGAAATTATATTGGTGGAGAGGAATGAAAGCAGATATAGCCAAGTTCGTGTCTCAATGCCTAAATTGTCAGAAGGTGAAAGCTGAACGACAAAGACCAGCAGGACTATTACATCCATTATCGAGACTAGCATGGAAATGAGACTGCATCACTATGGACTTCGTCACAGGGTTACCATTGACTCCCCGAGTAGTTGACGCAGTTTGGGTGATTGTAGACCGACTGACTAAAATGGCTCGATTTATAGCTATACGACCTCAGTATACACTGGAGAGGATAGCTAAGTTGTATGTGGATAATATTGTCAGATTACACGGTGTACCTGAAAGCATTGTGTCCGACAGAGATCCAAGATTTACTTCAAAGTTTTGGGAAGGATTACAGAAGGCTATGGGTACAACATTGAAGTTCAGTACTGCATTCCATCCTCATACAGACGGACAATCGGAGCGCACCATTCAGATTCTAGAAGACATGCTCCGAGCCTGTGTAATTGATTTTAAAGGATCATGGGATGAAAAGTTACCACTGATTGAGTTCGCTTATAACAATAGCTATCAAGCTACTATACAGATGTCACCCTATGAAGCACTGTATGGCAGAAAGTGTCGAACTCCTTTGTTTTGGAATGAAGTTGGAGAACGTAGTATTGTTGGACCAGAATTTGTTGAAGAGACTTGTCGAGTAGTCGACATTATCAAGGAAAGAGTAAGAACGGCTCAGAATCGTCAGAAGCAATATGCAGATACTAGACGTCGAGACCTTGAATTCACCGTAGGTGATAAGGTATTCCTCAAAGTGTCACCTATGCGAGGTTTGAAACGGTTCGGACAAAAAGGGAAACTAAGTCCGAGATATGTCGGACCATATGAGTATCTAGCAAAATATGGAAAAGTGGCTTACCAGTTAGCACTACCACCATCTATGTCAAGTGTGCATGATGTATTTCATATCTCCTTATTGAAGAAGTATGTCAGAGATCCAATGCACGTTTTGACAGTAGATCTACCTGATTTGACTGATGATTTGACATTTGAAGTAGCACCAACTGAAATCACCAGCCGAAAGGTGCAATGACTACACAACCGTGACATTTATTATGTTAAGGTCACCTGGAGAAGCAGAGATACAGAAGAAATCACATGGGAAGAAGAGAATGCTATGCGAAAGCAATACCCTCATCTATTCGACTCGGAAGGTATGTACAAATTTCGAGGATGAAATTTTTATAAGCAGGGGGGAGTTGTAAGATCCGTATCGAACTAACCGGTATTACCATCTTGTTCCAGGTCTACCTATCATGGTCAAGCCAAATGGACCAAGTGCGTGAAGGAAATAGCGAGACCAGGTATTAAACTGACCCAAAAACAGTAAAATAGGGGGCAGGGTCGGACTTCCCTCATCAGGGAGTCAGACCCCTAAATTTTAGACTGAGGGTCGGGCAATTTAGACCCGAGGGTCGACGGGATCTCCGACCCCCTCATCGACCCCCTCATTACCGACAGAAATCGTAAATAGGAAACTTTCCAAATTTTAAGGGGATTTTCTCCTAATCTCAATGGGACTTATTTTGGAAGTTTCTCCTCTATAAATAGGACGTCCCTTAGCCTCTTTCACTCCTTTTGAAACCCTAATTGAAAGTGAGAGAAAGAGAAGAGAAGGAGAAGAGAAGGAAAGTTGGAGAAGAAGACTAAAGAGAAGAATTCAGAGAAACCTTTGAATCTTAGCAAACCTAAGGTATGGGTATGATTCCATTAATAATTTAAGACCTTAGAATAGTTCATGAAGAGGGTATGATCTAGGAGAAACCCAAATCATCCATCCATGGGAAGATTTCAATGAAATCCATGGAGGGAATCATGGTAGGCAAAGTAAGGAAGTAACCTGGAGTTTTAAGCCATAGAACAAGCATAGAATGGACTATGGAAGTAAGCCATAGGACCCAAACTTGAAAGATTAGACTGTAAAATAAAAAGGTCGACTCAAACCACGTGGAGTCGCACGTGGGGTCGATTGGGAATCGACCCTACCAGACCATAGGATCGACCCCCAGCTTTCGAGAAGTCCAGGGAAGTTGTGGTCGCACCTAGGGTCGATAGAACATCTGACCCTAGCATCGACCCTATACCCTAGGGTCGTAGAAAACTGCTAGCTCACTGTTTGACATTAGCTCTATCTCTATGGACGTATTAAGGGATGCTGGGGTGAGGCCTTGGATACACTGTTTGACATTAGGATTGGCTAGTTGCGAGCCCAGTTTGCAAGCCCTCACCAGTAGGGGCTTACGTGTTGGTATGGTATCAATCGGTACTTCAATGCCGTTTTCATTGGGGTATATTGTGCCATAGTGGGTGCATGTGGGATGATAATAAACGTTAACCTTTGGGTGGCTTCACACACTCATGTATAGAGGTGAGGCGGCCACCGAACCTTTCTATAGCACATTGCAAACTTATATACCAGACCACAGATATGAATTGAATGCATGCATATGTTTGTTGCATTGTTTTGTTTGCTTACTGAGCTGTGATGTGTGCTCACCTTTTCGACGTCGAATATTTTTAGTTGATGATGCAGGTACCACTGTGGAAGATTATATGAATGCTTTTGTGTACGGACACATTGCTCCAATGGAAGCTGAAGACATAGTGGAGACGCATGACTTTTCATGTGAGTGCAACTCATGCGTTTTCGATTAGATTTTTATATGAACTACTAAGGAAATGTAATTTGATATTTTATTTATGTCTCGATTGATACAACATAATTTGATATTTTATTTATGATTATCACAGTTAGATTCCTCAGTTCATTTAATATTAAGACTTTCGCTATTGTGTATTTATTCTGATTATGGTTGTGGATGTGTATGGTTTAATTTAAAATGACACAACCTATTAGAGTTCCTGGTTGAATCGTTGGTTTATTAGCGGTTTATGACACCGTTCTGAATAGTACAGAATTGGGGTGTGACAGATTCAGCCCCTACACAGATTCAATCACATCCACTTCATCTCATAATCAAAAAAATATTCAGCCCCTAGGCAGGTCCAATCATCATTTTGGTTCATCCAGAATTAAGAAAGGATTCAGACCCTACACAGATTCAATCACATCCAGTTCATCTCAGAATCAAAAAAATATTCAGCCCTTAGGCAGGTCCAATCATCATTTCGGTTCATCCAGAATTAAGGAAGGATTCAGCCCCTAAGCAGATTCAATCAATCCAGTTCATCTCAGAATCAAAGAAATATTCAGCCCCAGATTCAACCACCATTTCTGGTTCATCTTAGAACTGAAGAAGGGTTTAACCTCTAGGCAGGTTCAATCATCACTCCCAGATCATGTTAAAATGGAGGAGGCATTCGACCCCTAGGCTTTTTCACCCTTCACCTCCTGTTTAGGTTCTGGTTCATGTCGAAACTAGGAAAAGTTCCATTCATCAGAATTCAATTAGCCACTAGGCCTATCCAGCCATCGACTTTGGTTCAGGTTCTGTCCCATTCATTTGAATTCAATTAGCCACTAGGCTTATCCAACCATCAACTTTGGTTAGGGTTCTGATTCATGTCGAAATTAGGAAAAGTTCCATTCATCTGAATTCAATTAGCCACTAGGCCTATCCAGCCATCAACTTTGGTTCAGGTTCTGTCCCATTCATCTGAATTCAATTAGCCACTAGGCTTATCCAACCATCAACTTTGGTTCAAGTTATGATTCATGTTGGAACTAAGAAGAGTTCCATTCATTTGAATTTAATTAGCCCCTAGGCTTATCCAACCATCAACTCCAGTGCAGGTTCTGATTCATGTTGGAACTAAGAAAGGTTTCATTCATATGAACTCAGTGTGAACATGAGTTAGCCTCTAGGCCTGTTCAACCATTACCTCTGGTCCATGTTCCATTTCATGAAGGAATCGAAGAGAATTTCAGTCATTTCAACTCAATCATTCCATCATCTCTAGCAATTAGAGTCCAATCCATGATTATCATCCTTGGCCTCTATCAATCGGAGCCCAACTCAAGCAATCCTTGCCTCTAGCAATTAGAGTCCAGTCCATGCTTGTCAATCTTGTTCTCTATCAATCAGAGACTAATTCAAAGTCAATCCTGATCTATTAATCAGAGACCAATTCAATGTCAATCTTAATATCTATCAATTAGAGACCAATTCAAAGTTAACCTTATCTCTATCAATCGGAGACTGATTCAAAATCAATATCTGGCTCTGTCAATTAGAGCCTGATCCATGTCCATCATAGCCCAGTGCTACAAGTTAGGATCGCTCGTCAGGAATGGAGAACGAGGAGCATTCCCCATTGCTTGTCAGTAAAGATCAATTCTAGATTCTGGAGTCATCAGGAAACCATGAACCTTTAGCTATGATAGTGTTATCCCATCTCGGGCATTTCTGCCCCATTGGCTAAGGAAATTCTAGAATCCAAAGAGTTGCCCTCATATTTCTTAGAGAAGGAATGGAATTTTCCCGAGCAGTAGGGTAGACCAAAGATGAAATCTAATGTGCCCCAGGCTAGGATAAGAACCAGAATCACGGTTAGAGAATGGTCCAATGATGAAACCCTTAACCCATAAACTGGGGCATGAACCAGATTGAACTTGGACCCAAATTGAGTGTGGTCCAATGAGGAAAGCCATTGACCCCTGAACTGGGGCATGAACCGGATTGACCTTGGGCCTGAATTGGGTATGGTTCAATGAGAAAAGCCCTTGAGCCCTAAGTTGGGCATGAACCAAATTTGACCTTGGACCCAAATTGAGTGCGATCCAATGAGGAAAGCCCTTGAGCCCTAAGTTGGGCATGAACCAGATTGACTTGGATCCATATTGAGTGCAGTCTAATGAGGAAAGCCAATGACCCCTGAACTGGGGCATGAACTGGATTGACATTGGACCGAAATTGAGTACGGTCCAATGAGGAAAGCCCTTGAGCCCTAAGTTGGGCATTAACCAAATTGATCTTGGACCCAAACAGAGAATGGTCCAATGAAGAAATCCATTGAACCCCCAAGCTGAGGCATAAACTAGTCTAATCTTAGATTCAAAATGGTGTAGTGCAATGGCGATGCCCCTTGCTCCCCAAGTTGAGGCACAAGCTAGAATGATTTTGAACTCAACTAGGAGTGGTCCATTGATGAATCCACTGAACCCTAAACTGTGGCATGAACCAGAGTAACCTTGAGCTTAAAAAACAATAGTCCGGTTATGAATGGATCCCAAACTGAGAAAAAAAACAAAAAAATGGAGAGAATTGTATGGAACCCTAAAAGGTAGGCATCTCACACCCATTGATAGAGAGGCGTGATGAGTCCTACTGTTAGAGGTCTGAAGGAAGATTTATTCCCACAACGACGAAAGGTGGTCGTCGAAGGCGTTATGCCCAATTGGAGCCGCTTGGACGAACTAGTTGTTTCAACTTTTTATTATCGGTATTCGATAGGTCATCCATGTCTGGGTCCAAGATTGATATGCTTGTTGACAAGTCCAGTCCAATCTGCCCTGTGAGTAAAAGAAAATCACCCCGTTTGGGATTTCAAACTCTGTGCTTTGTCTCTTCCATACATTTTCTCCCAGTTTCATACATCCTCCTATTCTACGTGCGCAGTTAATTCTGACTCTGAAGATGACTGAAACGATGAGCCATCTCCTGAACTTCTACGCCACCCGACCTCTTGAGAAAGAAAGGTCCAATCCATCTGGGAAAGCTTTAAATGATCAATCGGGAGATACAAGAGTACTCTCAAGAAACATGTATTGGAGAAGCTGCCATTTGTTCTACCTATGAAAAGATTCCAAGAAAAACATTAGATAGTAACAGATCATATCAGCAGGTTAGCCAATCAGTACAAATGAGTGGAGGACAGATGTGCCACCAAAAAGATAAAAATATCAAAGTTCTTACAAAGTACATCATCTTCAAGCAAGAGATACATGATGAATGATCAATCTCAAAATCAAAGAATGAGGTCATAAGAATACCAAAAAAAAAAAAAAAAAAAAAAAAAAGTTCAAGCCTATGTTTTATCTACATCAATAACGGGAGGTAGTCACATCAGACAGAAAGTGATATTAACTTCCAGAGGACAGCATATGGATTCACCATTCAGATAAAATCAGATACTAGATGAGCAGTTACAAATGTTAATCAAGTTTACAGAAGATCAGAGTGCTAACTGGGGCAAAGATGTTTTATCTATTGAAAATGCTTGGAAGAATAAGATTCAAATCCAATATTGAAAGTCATGATTCAACTTTGCGATTAAGCGAAGCACTGCATTATGTGGCCTCCACATACAAAAAAAAAAAAAGGAAGAAAAAAAGAAAAGAAAATAGTAAGATGTTGAATGGAATTGGAGTTCGACAGTAAGCCAATTGTCCCTCTCACTTCAAGAGGATGGTAGTTACAATCAAAGCTTGATAGCAAGTTCGATCGTTCGTCGAGATTCACAGCATGTTGGACCGGACTTTTGATTTTGGCCAATTACATCCCGCCTTTACAGGAGTAATCTCATCATTTCTTCATCATCAGAGAAAGATTTCTCATTGGCATTAGACTCTCTCTCCCATCTATCAATCTGACGGCCTTCTAAGGAGTCTCTATCACAAGCCCTTCTTTTGATTATCAGTTTTTATGGCATTGTATCTCATGATAATGTCATCATTTTATGTACAAATTCATGATTCTGGCTGGAACTCTCATTTGTCGTTCATTACATCTGACAGCTTCCCAAGGTTCCTACAAGCCCTTCATTTCTTAAGCCAATAAAATGGGATCTTCTCAGTAAGATAAACTCATTCTACATAAACAACCAAAGACACTCCCAATGGAAGACCCATGTGGACAGTTTCACATCAGTCCTCTTGGACTTTTAACATCAATACTTGTCAACAAACTTAAAGGTTTCAAGCCCAGATATGATCGCGACTGATTCGGCATCTCGATGTAGTTTGTTGAGACACGTGTTCCATCTGAACATCTCCAAGAAAGGAAAATATAATTCAGCACCATTTTTAATTTTGGTGTGGGACTGCATTTCCCTAAGGTCGCTTTTAGTGATGATTCAAATAGCTGCCCACCTATCAATGCGTGTAGGTGTCAACTTAAACAATGGGGCAAGACTATCCATTTGTCATAAAAGTCATGCCGTTCGATTTCCTCTAAGGGTTTCAGATCATTAGATCGGACCATAATTTTGGCACTATCCTCACCATATTAGGACTCTTTATTCAACCCAAGATGGGGTTTGCAAAAAAAAAAAAATGAAAAGCAACCTCAGCAAGGAAAAGCAACCCAAGAAACCTCATTGGGCAACCCATAATACTTTAATGGGGATAGGCGACCTGATGCAACCCTAAAGCATTGCCCTCACTGGCCCTTCATAGAAAAATTTAGCTGTAAGACCCGTATCGAACTAACCGGTCTTACCACCTTGTATCTAGTCTTCCTATCATGGTCGGGCCAAGTGGACCAAGTGCATGAAGAAACCAGAAGACCAGGTATGAAAACAATCCAAAAATAGTCAATTTTAGTCGTATGTTCTCATACCTAAATAGGTGTGACCGACCACACCTCAAAATTAATGCAACCACATGAATTTTGGTCATGTGGTCGCATGTTTCAAAAGGTGTGGTCGACGGATTCTGCGACCCCACCTCCGATTACACGAACCCAGTCAGAAATCAAATTTATGAAACCTTCCTAATCCGAAGGGGGTTCTTTCCTGGCATATTATGGAGGGTATTCCTCTATAAATATGACTTCCCTTAGCCTCTTTCACTCTTTTAGAACTCAAACTGAAAGTGAGAGAAAGAGAAGAGAAGGAAGAGAAGGAAAATTGAAGATGAAGACTAAGGAGGAGGAAAATTCAGAGAAAACTCTGAATCTTCAGCAAGCTTAAGGTATGAACATATTCCCCATGTTAAATTGAGAGCCTAGAATAGTTCATGAAGAAGATAGGATTTAGGAGAAACCCAAATCATCAATCCATTGACAAATTCCAAGAGAATCCATGGAGAAAATTATGTAGACAATGGATTGTGTATAAAATAATAGTTCTGAGCCATAGAACAATCATAGGAAGGACCACGTTGATAAGCCAAGGGATCCAAACATGAAGGAATGGAGTTGAGAGTGAAAGGTTAACCATCACACGTGTGGTCGCATGATATGCGACCATACGTGACACACATATTTGACCACACACCCTCGAAAAGACAAGGAAGGGTGTGGTCGCATGTGTGGTCACAGGATATGCGATTACACCTTGTGACCACAGGCCCTCGATAAGTTTCCAAGGAGGGTGTGGTCGCATGTGTGGTCGCAGGATATGCGACCACACCTTGTGACCACACACCCTCTGGTCGCAGAAACTGAGACCACAGGTGCTACCACACTAGCGACCCCTCAGTTTCTAATGGTCTAAATTATTGGGAATAAATTCTAATTTAAAATCTATAAATATGTTAGGTTTCCAAGTGGTTTAAAAATGATTTACCAAGCTTGAACGAGGATCTACTATCGACCAAACATGAGGGAACAAGACGTAAACTAATTGGCTAATAATAAACTATTTTTATTTACTGAGTCCAATGCCACGAATGATTCTATGCTTGTATGCGTGTATTATGCATTTCACATGTTATCCAATATTCCTGTTATTACTGTTCATGCATATTTAATTCCATTTATTTATAACATGATGTTGATGATTATGCTAGGAATATACATGTGAATGTTTGTGTGTGGTTAGTATACTTGATGCGAGTGGGGCATCAGGGGGAGGATGTGACACTGTGGTTCATCCTGGTCATCAGACTCTAGCTCTATCTCTACTCAAGTGTTGTCCACTGACATCATCGTATCGCTATTACCATAGCAGAACTATTACGTCGTAGGGCATCAAGGGAGGTGGTCTCAGACCGTATAGTCTCTGACTCAGCTGGGGGGCCTTAGCTCTATCTCTATGGATGTATTGAGGGATGCTGGGGTGAGGACTTGGATACACTGTTTGACATTAGGATTGATTAGTTGCGAACCCAGTTTGTAAGCCCTCGCCAATAGGGGCTTACGTGTTGGTATGGGTAGGGCATCAGGGGAAGTGTCATGCGGTGTTTAATCTGGGCACTTTAGCTCTATCTATATTCCATGATGGTTGCATGTGGGACGGTAGTAGTGTTTGATCCATAGGACGGGTTCACACACTCGTGCATAGAGGTGCGGCGGCCACCAATCCTTTCTATTGCACGTTGCAAACTTATGAACCAGACCAAAGATATGAATTGAATGCATGCATATGTTTATTGCATTGTTTTGTTTGCTCAATGAGCCATGATGTGTGCTCACCCTTTCAACGTCGAATATTTTTAGTTGATGATGCAGGTCCTACCGTAGAAGATTATATGAATGCTCCAATGTACAAAAATATAGCGGCAATGGATGCAGAAGCTATGATGGAGTCGCATGATTTGTCGTGCGAGTGCAATTCATGCGTCTTTGATTATATTTAATTATCAGATTATTCAGAACATGTAATTGATTAATTTATTTTATTTTATGTCTTTAGTTATTTGAGATAATTGGATACTTTATTTATGATATCACTGTTAGATACTCAGTTCATTAATATTAAAGACTTCCATTATTGTTTATTTACTCTGATTATAGTTGTGGATGTGTATGGTTTAACCAAAAGGACACAGTCTATTCGAGATCCAAGTTGAACTGTTGGATCATAGATGGTTCATCACACCATTATGGTTGGTGTAGAATTGGGGTGTGACAACTTGGTATCAGAGCGAGGACGTAACCCAATTCCACCACCACCACTTGTGGAGGAAAATAGCCATGAAAACCCTAAACGAAAAGAGAATCAGAATGTGGTACCACTAGGAGCTAATGACCAGGCTAATCCTACGAACTTGCCAGCCCCACCTACAGATTTGGCTACCGCAGTAATGAACCTAGCACAACAGCTGCAGCAAATACAGCAGGTACAAGCCAATATGCAAGCTGCTATGGGAATGGCTTTTCCAGCTACACATACTACACCTATACCAGCCAGACAAGCTATCACCATACCAGGGGGTAGCAACACGGTATCTCAAGCACCTCGAACACCAGTTGTACAAGCTCTAGTACAAAACCCTGAGGTAGCCCAAGGTAGTTACCAGTATCAACTACCTATGTATGGGGCCTATGCTCAGTATCAGTTGGACCATTCTCGACTGATCGAGCGTTTTCTGAAAATGAAGCCTAAGGAATATAATGGCAAGCCAGCGGATCTTTTGTGGCCAGCTCACTGGATCGATGAAATGGAAAGGAACTTCATGATGATGACTGTTAATGAGGAGGAAAAAGTACTGTGTGCAACATTTATGTTGAAAGGTGATGTATACCACTGTGGAAGTCTACTCGGAGTTATCTATTAACCAAGCACGCCCAATTGACCTGGGCTATCTATAAAGAGGAATTCTTCAAGAAATATTTTTCCAGAAGTTTTAGAGATGCTATGGAAAGAGAGTTCCTGAGTTTGTATCAGGGATAGATGACTGTGGATGCATATCAACAGCGTTATGAAGAGCTATTTTTCTTTGCACCCTCTAGCATGCAGGAGGAAAATACTAAAACCCGAAGGTTTATCATGGGACTTAGGGGAAGCATTTAGGAGCATGTTTTGGGGCTAGAAAATAAAGTTTATAATGAAGCAGTACAGATTTCTCGAGTACTAGAATCGAGCCAGAGGGAGAGCTACTTTGCTCAAAATAGAGGTATCAATGGCCAAATGGAAATTCATATAACGGAGGGAACACAAAGGCATTTAAATCCTTCCGTACTCAAGGCTTTAATGTTGTAGCCAAGACTACTTCAACAGTCCAACCTCAGCAGAAGCAAAATAGTGAGAGAGTAAAATGCTATAACTGTAATCAAATGGGACATTATTCAAGGGAGTGTCCTAAGCCCAGGAAGTAGCTACATCAAGGAAAGGTTTATGTAGTTACATCTGAGGATGCTGTCACATCGCCTGATGTGGTCACAGGTATGACCTGAACCTTTCATTTTGTATTACCTTGTGTGAGCATGTAGACTAAATTAAAACAAATCACAGGTATCGTACCTATTAATGGCATACCTGCCAGAGTACTCTTTGATTCTGGAGCTACTCATTCTTTTATATCTGTGTAATTTGGAACGAAGCTAAATCTACCCCTCAGATCTTTAGACTACAAATTGTTTGTACGATCGCCTATGGGATTAAAAGTGGAACTTGAAAAAGGTTATGGACCATGTCCAGTTCTTATCAGCGAGAAAATTTTAGATGCTACCTTAATTCAACTTGAGATGGTAGACTTTGACGTTATCTTGGGAATGGATTGGTTAGCTCGACATTCTACAAACCTATTATGTGTAGAAAAGAAACTGACATTTAAAGACAAGGAATGATCAGAGTTTAGTTTTACGGGAACCAAACTTCCCCGTAGACGAAAACTCATCCTCTCTGCATTAAAGGCTAGAAAATGCCTCGAGAAAGGAGGAGTTGGGTATCTAGTATCTGTGGTCGACCTCACCAAGGAAATACCACGAATGGAAGATATTGATGTTGTGCATGACTTTTCAGATGTATTTTCTGAGGAACTACCAAGACTACTACCCGACCGAGCGACAGAGTTCGTTATAGATTTTATACCTGGAGTTGTACCAGTATCTAAAGTACCTTATCGAATGGCTCCTACTGAACTGAAGGAACTAAAGGTATAGTTACAGAAATTACTGGACAAGGGTTATATCAGACCTAGCATATCACCATGGGGAGCGTCGGTTTTGTTTGTGAAGAAGAAGGACGGTAGTGTTCGACTGTGTATAGACTATCGGGAATTGAATAAGCTTACAATCAAGAATCGGTACCCGTTGCCTCGGATCGATGACTTGTTCGATCAGTTACAAGGTGCCAAGGTGTTCTCCAAGATTGATCTTCGGTTAGGATACCATCAGCTGAAGATTAAGGAAGGTGATATTCCAAAAACAGCATTCAGAACAAGATATGGACATTATGAATTTTTAGTCATGTCTTTTAGATTAACTAATGCACCCGCAACTTTTATGAAACTCATGAATCAAGTATTCCATGATATATTGGATACGTCAGTCATTATGTTTATTGACGATATAGTGGTCTACTCTTAGGACAAAGAAACTCATATCACAAATCTAAGAGCCGCTCTGCAGCGACTAAGAAAAGAGAAGCTTTATGCCAAATTTACAAAGTGTGAGTTTTGGCTAAATGAGGTCACTTTCTTAGGCCATGTTGTATCCACTGAAGGAATTAAAGTGTATCCTAGCAAGATTGAAGCCATTGTGAAATGGGAAGCACCTAAGAGTGTTGTAGAAATCAGAAGTTTCTTAGGTCTAGCTGGGTATTACCAATGATTCGTGGAAGATTACTCTAGAATCATCGTACCTCTCACCAGTTTGACTAAGAAAGGAGAAAATTTGTTTGGACTGATAAATATAAAGAAGGTTTTTAAACATTGAAAGCTAGATTGATATCTGCTCCCATCATGACTATTCCTATCCCAGGACAACCATTTACCTTATACACTGATGCATCTGGATTGGGTTTAGGATGTGTGCTTATGCAAGGAGAACAAGTAGTTGCGTATGCCTCAAGACAACTAAAGACACATGAAAAGAACTATCCCACTCATGACTTGGAATTAGCAACAGTAGTACATGCTGTCAAGATATGGAGACATTGTTTGTATGGAGAAAAATTTTAGATTAAATCAGATCACAAGAGTCTCACTTATCTTTTTAATCAGAAGGAGTTGAACATGAGACAAAGAAGATGGCTGGAACTATTAAAGGACTATGATTGCGATATCCAGTATCATCCAGGAAAGGCTAATGTAGTTGCTGATGGGCTAAGAAGAAAAGCAATGATAAAATCCCAAGGAGAGGTTAACACAACTGTTGCAATGTGTGTTACGGGAAAAGTATTCAAACATGGTAATGAGAAGTTTGTAATAGATGCACTGGGTGGATCAACTAACCAAGGGTTTATTCATCAATTTTCAAATATGTTCGCAACATTGAAGATTATACCTGATATAATAGATGAAGTGAAGGTCGCTATTAAATCAGACCCTTATCTGAGAACGGTGCAAGAAGACATTGAAAAAGGTAGGACTATTCTTGAGTTCACCTGGGACGTTGAAAAGGTACTGAAGTACAAAGGAAGAGTATGTGTTCCTGAAACGAAAAATTTAGACATTAGACACAGACTAATGGAGGAAGCTCACACCACCGCTTATTCGGTACATCATGAAAGTTCAAAGATGTATCATGATTTGAAGAAATTATATTGGTGGAGAGGAATGAAAGCAGACGTAGCTAAATTTGTGTCTCAATGCCTAAATTGTCAGAGGGTAAAGGCTGAAAGGCCAAGACCTGCAGGATTGTTGCAGCCACTACCAGAACCAGCTTGGAAATGGGACTACGTCACTATGGACTTCGTCACCGGGTTTCCATTGACTCCCCGAGTAGTTGACGCGGTCTGGGTGATTGTAGATCGTCTGACTAAGACAGCTCGCTTCATAGCTATACGACCTCAGTATACCCTAGAGAGGTTAGCCAAACTATATGTAGATAATATTGTCAGATTACATGGTGTACCTGAAAGCAATGTGTCCGATAGAGACCCATGCTTTACCTCAAAGTTTTGGGAAGGATTACAGAAGGCTATGGGTACAACGCTGAAATTCAATACTGATTTCCATCCTCAGACAAACAGACAGTCGGAGCGTGTCATTCAGATTTTAGAAGACATGCTTCGAGCCTGCGTTATTGATTTCAAAGGATCATGGGATGAGAAACTACTATTGATCGAGTTCACCTATAACAACAGCTATTAGGCTACTATATAGATGTCACCCTACGAAGCACTGTATAGTAGGAAGTGTCGAACTCCTTTGTTTTGGAATGAAGTTGGTGAACGGAGTATCGTTGGACTAGAATTTGTTGAAGAGACTTGTCGAGTAGTCGACATTATCAAGGAAAGAGTTAGAACAGCTCAGAATCGTCAGAAACAATATACAGATACTCGACGTCGAGACCTTGAATTCCTTATAGGTGATAAGGTATTCTTGAAAGTATCACCTATGCGAGGCTTAAATTGATTAGGACAAAAAGGGAAGCTAAGTCCGAGATATGTCAGGCCATATGAGATTTTCGCTAAACGTGGGAAAGTGGCGTATCAGTTAACACTACCCCCATCTATGTCAAGTGTGCATGATGTATTTCATATCTCATTATTGAAGAAGTACGTCAGAGATCCAACACACGTTTTAACAGCGGATCCACCGGGTCTAACTGATGATTTGACATTCGAAGTAGCACCAACTAAAATCACCAGCCGAAAGGTTCAACGTCTACGTAATCGTGACATTTATTATGTTAAGATTACTTAGAGGATCCAAGATATAGAAGAGATCACATGGGAAGAAGAGAATGCTATGCGAAAGCAATATCCTCACCTTTTCGACTCGAAAGCTATGTACAAATTTCGAGGAGAAAATATCTAATAAGAGGGGAGAGTTGTATGACCCGTATCAAACTAACCGGTCTTACCACCTTGTATCAGGTCTTCCTATCATGGTCGGACCAAGTGGACCAAGTGCGTGAAGAAACCACAAGACCAGGTATGAAATCAACCCAAAAACAGTCAATTTTGGTCGTATGGTCGCATACCTAAATAGGTGTGACTGACCATACCTCAAAATTAATGCAACCACATGAATTTTGGTCTTGTGGTCACATGTTTCAGAAGGTGTGGTCGATGGATTCTGCAACCCCACCTCCGACCATACTAACCCAGTCAGAAATCGAATTTAGGAAACCTTCCTAATCCGAAGGGGGTTCTTTCCTAAACTCATTAGGGCATATTATGGAGGGTTTTCTTTTATAAATATGATGTCCCTTAGCCTCTTTCACTTTTTTAGAACTCAAACTGAAAGTGAGAGAAAAAGAATAGAAGGAAGAAAAGGAAAATTGAAGAGGAAGACTAAGGAGGAGGAAAATTCAGAGAAAACTCGGAATCTTCAGCAAGCTTAAGGTATGAACATATTCCCCATGTTAAATTGAGAGCCTAGAATAGTTCATGAAGAAGATAGGATTTAGGAGAAGCCCAAATCATTAATCCATGGACAAATTCCAAGAGAATCCATGGAGGAAATTATGTGGACAATGGATTGTGTATAAAATAATAGTTCTGAGCCATAGAACAATCATAGGAAGGACCATGATGATAAGCCAAGGGATCCAAACATGAAGGAATGGAGTTGAGAGTGAAAGGTCGACCATTACACGTGTGGTCGCACGTGTGGTCTCATGATATGCGACCACACGAGACATACATATTCCACCACACACCCTTGGGAAGACCAGGAAGGGTGTGGTCGCATGTTTGGTCGCAGGATATGCGACCACACCTTGTGACCACAGGCCCTCGAGAAGTTTCCGGGGAGGGTATAGTCGCATGTGTGGTCGCAGGATATGCGACCACACCCTACGACCACACACCTTGTGGTCGCAGAAACTGAGACCATAGGTGCTGCCATACCTGCGACCCCTCAGTTTCTATTGGTCTAAATTGTTGGGAATAAATTCTAATTTAAAATCTACAAATTTGTTAGGTTTCTAAGTGGTTTAAAAATGATTTACCAAGCTTGAACGAGGATCTACTATCAACCAAAGGTGAGGGAACAAGACCTAAACTAATTGACTAATAATAAACTGTTTTTATTTATTGAGTCCAATGCCATAAATGATTCTACGCTTGTATGCGTGTATTGTGTATTTCACATGTCATCCAATATTCCTGTTATTACTGTTCATGCATATTTAATTTTGTTTATTTATAACATGATGTTGATGATTATGCTAGGAATTGGCATGTGAATGTTTGTGTGTGGTTAGTGTACTTGATGAGAGTGGGGCATTAGGGGGAGGACGTGACACTATGGTTTATCCTGGTCACCAGACTCTAGCTCTATCTCTACTCAAGTCTTGTCCACTGACATCGTCGTATCTCCATTATCTTAGCAGAACTATTATGTCGTAGGGCATCAGGGGAGGTGGTCTCGGACCGTGTAGTCTCTGACTCTGTCGGGGGGCCTTAGCTCTATCTCTATGGATGTATTGAGGGATGCTGGGATGAGGCCTTGGATACACTGTTTGACATTAGGACTGGTTAGTTATGAGCCCAGTTTGCAATCCCTCACCAATAGGGGCTTACGTGTTGATATGGGTAGGGCATCAGGGGAAGTATCATGCGGTGTTTGATCTGGGCACTTTAGCTCTATCTTTATTCCATGATGGGTGCATGTGGGATGGAAGTGGTGTTTGATCCATTGGGCGGCTTCACACACTCATGTATAGGGGTGTGGCGGCCACCAATCCTTTCTATTGCACATTACAAACTTATGAAGCAGACCAAAGATATGAATTGAATGCATGCGTATGTTTGTTGCATTATTTTGTTTGCTCATTGAGCCATGATGTGTGCTCACCCTTTGGACGTCGAATATTTTTAGTTGATGATGCAGGTCCTACCGTAGAAGATTATACGAATGCTCCGATGTACGAAAATGTTGCGACGATGGATGCAGAAGCTATGATGGAGTCGCAGGATTCGTCGTGCGAGTGCAACTCATGCGTCTTTGATTAGATTTAATTGTCGGATTATTCAGAACATGTAATTGATTAATTTATTTTATTTTATGTCTTCAGTTATTTGAGATAATTGGATACTTTATTTATGATATCACTGTTAGATACTCAGTTCATTAATATTAAAGACTTTCGCTATTGTTTATTTATTCTGATTATGGTTGTGGATGTGTATGGTTTAACCAAAAGGACACAGCCTATTCGAAATCCTGGTTGAACCGTTGGATCATAGAAGGTTCATCACACCATTCTAGTTGGTGCAGAATTGGGGTGTGACATCAGTGATTCATGTGGACAAGTGTGATATCTAGTCTACCCTCCATAAGGAAAGGAACCCCTCTTGCTCTCCAGTAAATCATACTTAGAGGAGTTGAACAAACCATCATTTGTTTGCCTTTTGGGCTCCATAGTATTGCCTTTCAATAGAATTCTATCTTCAAATCCTTTGTCACGAGAGCAAATTCTAATGGCCTGGTTACGAATGTAGCCAAATTCATCAAACCATCAGCTCCCTCATTTTTCAAGATTCAAGAAAGGATTATCTAAGAAGTCACTTTCTGCAATCAATCTGTCAATCTTCCCTTGACCTTGGAAGCATGGTCAAATTCTTGATGCAATCCAGATTCAACCTAGTTTCAACTCTGTTAGATTGTTCGCTTCCTTCTATCTTGCCCCTAGCACACTGTCATAGCAATCTGTCACAACATGCAGACACTGGGGCATAGATATACCCTATGTAGAGGAATTGAACTTGATCATGAGCATTACATGTAGGATCCATTGTCTAGTTTGAAGTCATTAACTTTTCTAGTCAATAGAAATAGATCCGTCCAAGTTGGTTTTTGCCAATTTTTCAGTTCTCCCAATCCTATTGATGAAGAAAATCCAATGTGGTCGCTCACCTGTTAAGATTTGGTCACCAAATTCTCTGAAGGAACACTTCGAATCCTTTGCTCCTCGTGCCTACTTTGGGACCATGGTTCATTCATCTTTCAAAATTGGCACAACAATGATGCAAAGCCCTGAGCTTTTCATGAGCCTAGATCAAGGGCCAAACCCATATCACATTTCATTGCCTCATGGTTGTTTTACCAATTTGGCCTACCATAGTGTACAGTCAAAGAACTTAGTTGATCATATGTCCCTCGATCGTTTAACACCAAGGTCAATCAATAAAATCATTTTGGTTAGAGACTGTCAAGCTCCCCTCATTCTTGTCCAAAATCCTCGCTAGAGTTTCTTTCAATTCAAATCCAACAACACCAATGTTGGCTGAAGAAAATCATCACTTTCGAACCCTTCCAAGGGAGCAACCAAGTCATCACTACTGTGTTGAAATTGAGTCAAACTTGCAGTACCAGGTCATAAATGGCAAATTTCAAATCTAGGTATCATGCCAGCAAAGTCCATGACACCATTTCCATTGATGCCATGTTTTATGCCTTCACCAACAAAGCAAGGGCAAAAACCTTGGAAAATTACCAAGGAATCCACCATCATTTCAAATATGTCTGGCACTCTATAGGTTCAAAGTCAAGAGACTTCCAAGATGGGTCAGATTTCAACCCTAAAGGTACAAAGTCAATAAAGACTTCCTGTGTGCGTCACTTTCGAGCATCCTAAAGGTTCATAGCAACAAAGCTACTTAAGAGGATATTCTAGTTTCCATTCCCGAAGGTTCATAGCCATAGAGCTTCCAAGAAGGATATTCCAATTTTCAATCCCGAAGTTCTAAAGTTGATAGGAACTTCAAAGATGAGTCATTCAGTATCACCTAATGAGTGACCTTCTGAGTTCTTGCTCATTTCAGAATCAATAGCGAATTCCTCACCCTATAAGTGACCTTCTGAGTTCTTTCTCATTTCATAATCAAATGCAGAGCCCTAGCTCATTCAAAGTTCAAATCAATCTCAGCCTATTAGTGAATCAAATATAGAGCCCTAGCTCATCCAAAGTTCAAATCAATCTCAGTCTATTAGTGAATCAAATGTCGAGCCCTAGCTCATCCAAAGTTTAAATCTATCTCAGCCTATTAGTGAATCAAATGTAAAGCCCTAGCTCATTCAAAGATCAAGTCAATCTCAGTCTATAAGCGAATGCAGAGCCCTAGCTCATCCAAAGTTCAAATCAATCTCAGTCTATAAGTGAATCAAATGCAGAGCCCTAGCTCATTCAAAGATCAAGTCAATCTCAGTCTATAAGTGAATCAAATGCAGAGCCCTAGCTTATTCAAGAAAATCAATCTCAGAATCTCAATCAGAAGAGCCTCAGTTCAATCAAAGAAAAGACAGCAAGTCCTCCATCCAAACAAATCAAAGCCGAAACCAAGCTCGTGCAACCAGCCTTGTATTCGCAGCTTAGCTTCGTACAAGAAGAGGTTTACCAGCCTACAAATGGATCAAACCGGGTTCAAGCCCGCGAGTACCTTGCATCATGAGTTCCACCTCAGCAAGAAGAGGTTCCCAGCCTATAAATGAGCCTTGTATTCACAGCCTAGCTCTGTACAAGAAGAGGTTTATCAGCCTATAAATGGATCAAGCCGGGTTCAAGCCCGCAAGTACCTTGCATCATGAGTTCCACCTCAGAAAGAAGAGGTTCCGAGCCTACAAATGAGCCTTGTATTCACAGCCTAGCTTCATACATGAAGAGGTTTATTAACCTACAAATGGATTAAGTCGGATCCAAGCCCGTGCGTTCTTTGCATCATGAGTCTCACCTCAACAAGAAGAGGTTTCCAGCCTACAAATGAGCCTTGTATTCACAGCCTAGCTTCATACAAGAAGAGCAATCACCAATTTTTGAAGAAGAGCAAACCTTATTGCCAATCGAACTATGTTCTGGGCTTGATTTCTAGGACACCCTTAGAATACGTAGGCAGTTTAGGATGAATCACCCTAAGTGCAGCCCAATAAGCAATCTCACTCATATCCCAAAAATTTGATTCTTTTTTTGTCTTTAGCCTTCAACTGGTAACAATCTCGGCTAAAGAGGGGCATCTGTAAGCACCCCATTTTTGCCACCCTCAGCATAAGTGAACCAATATGGCAGGTTTTTGACTTGTAACCCAGGGTTTGTGATTCTCTAATGAACCCCACAGTAGGGTCATGGGCTATTACCTACTTGGATGTATAGGTCGTGAAATTATCTTCGAAATAAGACTGGAATCATCAAACTCTGACGTTAAACAAGGAAGATATCGCAGTTTGAAAGTGCAAGGGCATTTATGTAATTATCGTATGATGCATGCATTATCGTTCAAACTTCAAGACATCATATCTTGGTCATCTGATATCAAAATCAGATGATTCAAAGGCCAATATTCCTTATTTTTAGTCCTCTTCAAAGTGGACGTAAAAAATCTCGGGTAGAAGTCTCCAAAGGGTCCCATGCAAAATTACACATGGAAATGGTCATTTAATCTTCGAAAATTCATATTTTGGTCACCCCATATCCAAACTAGGTAATTTCAGTTTCATTATGTTCCATTTGTAGTACTCTACAAAGTGAATGTAAAGGATTTCTGGTAGAATTCTCCAAAGGATCCCATGCAGAATGGTCAGCCAAATTACAGATAATTGGCCTGCTTAAACTTCAAAAATTCATAAGTTGGCCATTTTATTTCCAAATGAGTTGATTCAAGTTCTAATATTCCTCATTTTTAGTGTTATACAAAGTGAACGTAGAAAATTTAGAATAGATGCTATCGAAAAATTCCATGCAGAATGGCAGCGGAAATGGCCTATGAAATGATAGAGGGAGAAAAAAAATCAATTTTTGGCCTAACCTAGCTCAACCTAGCTCAACCCAACTTAGTTCAACTCAGCCTGGCCCAGCTCAGACTAATCTAGACCAAATCTATTGGACCCATGTGCATGCATATTATGTATATTATACATATTATTAGATTATGTATTGCATTAGGTATTAAATTATATTTTTATGGGTTGAATATATGTATATATATTTATTGGAGGAGGTAGCTGGCTAATGGTTTGGTTAGGCTAGGAAAGAGATCCGAAAAAGATTGAATAAAGATCCGTGGGAGGGTTAGAGAAGGAAAAAGAAGAGAAAAAGGAGAAAAATATTAAGAAATCTGAAAAAAAGAAAAAAAGAAAAAAGAGGGAATCTTCTTTTGGACTGGCCGAAAAAGAGAGAGGGAGAAGATCCGATTGAAGAAAAGAGGAAAGAATTGAAAAAAAAAAAAAGAAGGCCCTTATTTGGAATCTAAGAGAATCCAAATAGAAAAGGAAAAAAAATCAAAAATGGAGATTGAGAAAGAAAATATTGGAGAGATCTAAAAACCAGAGATGAGAAAAGCCAGGGGGATTGAAAGAGACGGGGTGGAAAAGGAGATCGGGAGGAATAAAAGAGAAGGAAGGAGAGAAAAAAACGGAGAAAAATTAGAAAGAGGAGAAGAGGAGATATGGGGGACTGATTATCGAAAAAAAAAAAAAAAACAGAAGGGGAGATAGCATTGAGAAAAAGAAAAGAAAAAAAGAGAGATGGAGAGAAAGAGAGCAGAAGAAGAGGAAGAAAAGAAGATGCAGAAAGAGAGTAGAAGAAGAAATAGAAGATGAAGAGAGAAGACAAGAGAAAAAAGATTGAAAAAGAGAGAGGAAAGCCAAAGAGACCAAAGAGATGGAGAGAGCACCGAAAGGGGAGCACGAGAGAATGGAGAGACACAGCTGAGACCGAAAAAAGAGAAACAGAAGAAGCGGAGCGGTAGAAAAAGAGAAGTAGAAGAAGAGGAGCGATAGAGTGAGAGATTGAAGAAGAGGAGGAAGATCAGGTAAGTTTTTCTTTTCCTCTTTCTTCTTTATTTATTGTTTTCTTATTCTTTATGTTGTTCTGTGTATACTCATCACTGCAATCCTATTCATCGACACCTGCCCAACTAAGTCTCCATCGAATTGCACCATCTCATTCATCTTTGATTTCCGCCAGCCCTCCTTGATGCACCCACCCAAATGCATTACACACCACCTTCCTCCATCACTGTCCACCTTACAAACCACCACCACACCCAAGCACACCTGGCCATCTCTTCATCACCAATAATCAAACCTCACCCAGCAACATTTAAAAACTGTTCTGGCGCACCCACAAACCTCCATCTCACAGCCGTGCACAAACCCAACCCCGATAAACTGAATCAAAATCTTAATACATGCTGACCCAACCAGAACACTTCATTGCCTGTTTTACCTCTACCATCACCGAAAACCTGCATCACCACACAGCTATCACCAATCTCATTCCTATAAACCCATTGCAAGCCACCTACCAAATCGTCACTGACCTACCATCATCTCCCACTTGCTCTATCATCCATAGCCCTCACTGCAAACCTACACTACCTAGATCTCCATTGATCTCCATCAAACCCATCACCTTATTTGATCCCATTCATCTATAAACCCATCTCCTTATCTCCTGATCCCTGTCGCACTACACAGCCATCACACTAGCCACCTGTAACCACCTGGCCGTAGCCATCAAAACCTGAAACCCAACCACCCCAGCCTCCATAATCGACACTTGTAACTTGTTTAAGCCCTCACACCCGTCGACTACTCCACCATCATTATACCTAAACCGCACCCATTGCCTACCCTACCCGAATTGCTTCCACTTAATACAGCCACCTGCACACAACACCTCCATAACCATATACTCTAGCACCCACCCAAACCCTTCGTAAGCACCTGTACATGCTACCAGCTTTGCCCCTCCTATCCACCTTGTTGTCCATCCACATGCATAAACCCAATCCTAGTCAGTCCCCACCATTAAGTTGGTACCCTCTGATTAGAATTTTATGTGATTGAAATTGGTTCCATTTGATTATAATTTTTACGAAATTGATCCTACCACATGTTTGGAATTTCTATGAAATTAATCCCATTGGCTTAAAATTTAAGGTAATTTGAATATGGACCATTGGATGTCAAATTTGATTTTGAACCGTTAGATTATGAGTTTGAGTGATTCAAACCATTGGATTTTCGTCAAAAATTGATTTTAAATGAATCTGAATTGATAGATTGTGTTTTTGAGTGATTTTAACCGTTGGATCTTGATCATATGTGTTTTGAGTGATTTTAACCGTTGGATTTTGATCATATGTGTTTCTAAACCATCTGAACCATTGGATCTTTATTGTGAGTGATTTTGAGTGATCTGAACGATCGGATTACCATCTTGAGTAATTTGAACCGTTGGATTACCCTTTTGAGTAGTTTTAATGAATTTAAACGGTTGGATTGACCTCATGAATGTTTTAAGTGAATTTGAACCATCGATCAAATATGATCTCGATTACATTGATGATGATCGATTACATCAAGTTCGTGTAGTCGATCAAATATGATCTTGGTCACATTGTTGATGATTGATGCTTGATTAATGTTCTCACATGCTTACTGCTATATTTGGAATGCTCTTAAATGCTGTATTGGATTGCTCACAGGCCATATATGATGTTATATTCTCACATGCTTTGATTGACTCACATGCTTTGTTTGGATTTCTCACCTACCATGTTAAGTCTTACTATGCTTAGAAAATAGTATATAAGATCTTACCTTTTTTGGATAATTCATGTCATATTTGCATCCTATGTTTGGTACTTGTCATATTGATATATAGATGCATATATTGATTTCTTGCCATATTAGGTCTTGGCATGTTTAGAAGATAGCATACTAGATCATGCCATATAGGCTCCTGCCTTATTTACAATACATGTCATATTTGAGAGATTTCTAACAATCTTACTATATGTGAATTTCTTGCCATAAATGTTTTATATGCTATATTTAGATAAATAATTTATTTTTGGCAATAATTTAATTTATGCAACACCCTAGTCGAACTGCCATATCTATACACCTAGCAAACATATTAGGCATGGGAACGTGCATTTAGGCACCCACATTCTTGGGAAGGGTATAATGGGAAATAATAAAAAATCTTAATAAAGAAAGAGAATGCTTTGCCAAACCTTCCAAAATTAGAACTTAGGATGAAATGGGTAATTCAGGATGATTCTGACCCTCAATAAACCCTAAACCTAGAATAGGTTCTTAATCCTAAACCTAGAATAGGTTCTCAATCCTAAACCTAGAACAGGTTCTCACATTTTGACCCAAATAGGGTTATCCAAGCTCGAACTATGCGGATTCTGATTCCTAGGTCAAACCCTAGGATACGTAGGCCATTTGGGAGAAACCCAAATTCAGATCCAAACCTTAGTCTACTCGAACTATCCATAGATCCACTAGGATATTTACCACATATCGACCCAAATAGGGTTACCCATCAGCCCGAACTACGTGGATTCTGATTCCTAGGGCAAACCCTAGGAAACGTAGGATATTTGGGAGAATCCCAAATTCGGATCCACACCTTAGTCCACTCGGACTATCCATAGATCTTGTCACACCCCAATTCTGTACTATTTTGAATGGTGTGATGAAGCGTCAATAAATCAACGATTCAACCAGGATCTCAAATAAGCTATCCCCTCCATGTTAAACCAAAACACATTCCACATTAATCAGAGATAATAAAGTAAATAACGGAAGTCTTACAGATAATGAACTAAGGTCTAATCATGATAAATAATTAATATTCTATTTATCTCCAAGTAACAAAAATATAATTTAATACATATTACAAATATCCAAATACGAAAATTTAACTCTAAGCTTATCCACAGTGAAACGCTCGCTTAACGAATCATAATAGTCCTCCACAGCTTGCTCATCATAGATGCCATATGTTCATATATTGGCGTGTTGACATAATCTTCAACCGTAATACCTGCAACATCAGAAACTAAAAAGAATTGCTCGCGCGAGGGTCAGCTCTCCAACTTGAGCTCAGTGAGTAAACAAAACAATGCAACAAACATATGCATGCATTCAATTCATATCTTTGCTCTAGTTCATAAGTTTGCAATGTGCAATAGAAAAGTTCGGTGGCCGCCTCACCTCTATACACAGGGTGTGTAAGCCCACCCAACGGATCAAACACCATTGTCATCTACATCCACCCCACCATGGAAAAGAGATAGAGCTAAAGTGCTTAAGACCGCACCGCATCACACTTCCCCTGATGCTCTACCCATACCAACACATAAGCCCTTGTGGGCGAGGGCTTGCAAACTGGGCTCGCAACTAACCAATCCTAATATCAAACAGTGTATCCAAGGCCACACCCCAGCATCCCTCAATACGTCCATAGAGATAGAGCTAAGGCCCCCCGACAGAGTAAGAAACTACACGGTCCGAGACCACCTCCCCTGATGCCCTACGACGTAATAGTTCTGCTAAAGTAATGGCGATACGATGATGTTAGTGGACAAGACATGAGTAGAGATAGAGCTAGAGTCTGGTGACCGGGATGAACCATAGTGTCACGTCCTCCCCCTGATGCCCCACTCGCATCAAGTACACTAACCACACACATACAATCACATGCCTATTCCTAGCATCATCATCAACATCATATTATAAATAAACAGAAAATAAATATGCATAAACAATAATTACAGGAATATTAGATGACATGTGATATGCACATTACAATCATACAAGCATAGAATCATTCATGGTATTGGACTCAATAAACAAAAATAGTTTATTATTAGCCAATTAGTTTAGGTCTTGTTCCCTCACTTTTGATTGAGTGTAGATGCTCGTTCAAGCTTTATGAATCACTTTTAAATCACTAGAAAGACCTAACAAGTCGATAGATTTTAATTAGAATTAATTCTAATAGATTTAGACTAACTAAAATCGTAGGGTCGCAGGTAGGGTAGCACCTAGGGTAGCAGTTTCTGCGACCACAGGGGTAGGGTCGCAGGGTAGGGTCGCACCTAGGTTAGCAGTTTTTACGACCCTAGGGTGTAGGGTCGGACGTGGGGTCGGATACCATTCGACCCTACATGCGACCACACTCTCCTTGGGACTTCCCAAGGGCACGTGGTCGATCCTGTGGTCTCGTAGGGTTGGATATCATTTGACCCTATGTGCGACCACACGTATTCTGAGTCAACCTTTCATTCTAAAGTCCATTCTTTCATGTTTTGATCCTTTGGCTTGCTTTCATGGTTCATTCTAAGATTGTTCTATGGCTCAAAACTCCAAGTTATACACTATTCATTGTCCATAACAATTTCCTCCATGGAATCTCTTGGAACTTGTCCGTAGATGGATGATTTCGGTTTCCCCTAATCCTATGTTATTCATAACTATTCTAGGATCTCTTATTCAGGTAAGGAATTAGGTTCATACTTTTATTCAGAGGTTTCTTTAAAGTTTTCTTATCTTGCTTAGTCTTCTTCTTCAAGTTTTCTTCTCTTCTTCTCTTCCTTCTCTTTCTCTTTCTCTCACTTTCAATTAGGGTTGTAAAGGAGTGAAAGAGGCTAAGGTATGTCCTATTTATAGAGGAAAACCCTCCATAATAAGTCCCAATGAGTTTAGGAAAGACCCCCTTCAAATTAGGAAGGTTTCCTAATTTCTGGTTCATGCCGTTTTCGTAGGGTCGGACGTAGGGTCGGATATACTGCGACCCTACGTTTTTAAAACGTGAGACCCTAGGGTGTAGGGTCGCATGTAGGGTCGGACATACTGCGACCCTATGTTTTAAAACGTACGACCCCACGACCAAAAAGTCATGGGTTGGACTCTTTGGAGGTGGGGTCAGTCACACCTTTTAGGCATGCAACCACACACTCATATTTGTCTATTTTTGAGTTATATTTCATACTTAGTCTGTGGTTTCTTCATGCACTGGGTTCACTTGGCTCGACCATGATAGGTAGACCTGATACAAGGTGGTAAGACCGGTTAGTTCGATACGGATCTTACAACTCCCCCCCTTTTATTAAAAATTTCATCCTCAAAATTTGTACATACCTTCCGAGTAAAAAATGTGAGGATATTGCTTCCGCATAGTGTTCTCTTCTTCCCATGTGATCTCTTCTTTATCTCGACTCCTCCAAGTAACCTTAACATAATATATGTCACGATTGCGTAGTCGTTGAACCTTTCGACTTGTGATTTCAGTTGGTGCTACTTCGAATGTCAAATCATCAGTTAGATCTGGTGGATCCGCTGTCAGAACGTACGTTGGATCTCTGATGTACTTCTTTAATAATGAGATATAAAATACATCATGCACACTTGACATAGATGGTGGTAGTGCTAACTGATAAGCTACTTTTCCACCTTTAGCTAGAATCTCATATGGCTCGACATATCTCGGACTTAGCTTCCATTTCTGTCTGAATTATTCTAAACCTCGCATAAGTGATACTTTCAAGAATACCTTTTCACCTACGATAAATTCAAGGTCTCTGCGTCGAGTATCTTCATACTATTTCTGACGATTCTAAGCTGTTCTAAATCTTTCCTTGATAATGTCTACTACTCGACAAGTCTCTTCAACAAATTCTAGTCCAACGATGCTACGTTCTCTAATTTCATTCCAGAATAGGGGAGTTCGACACTTCCTCCCATACAGTGCTTCATAAGATGACATCTGTATAGTAGCCTGATAGATGTTGTTATAGGCGAACTCGATCAACGGTAGTTTCTTGTCCCATGAGCCTTTAAAATCAATAACACAGGCTCAAAGCATATCTTCTAAAATCTGAATAGTACACTCCGCCTATCCGTCTGTCTGAGGATGGAATGCGGTACTGAACTTCAACATTGTACCCATAGCCTTCTGTAATCCTTCCCAAAACTTTGAAGTAAAGCGTGGGTCTCTATCAGATACAATGCTTTCAGGTGCTCCATGTCATCTGACAATGTTATCCACATAGAGATTAGTTAGTTGCTCCAAAGTATACCGAGGTCGTATAGCAATGGAATGAGCTATCTTCCTAAGGCGATCAACAATCACCCAAACTGCATCAATCGAACTAGGAGTCATGGAAAATCGGTGACACACTTCATTGTAATGCAGTTTCACTTTCAAACTGGCTTCGATGGTGGTTATGGTAAGCCATGTTGGTCTTTGTCTTTCAGCCATTATTTGTTGATAATTCAGTTATTGAAACATGCATCTAGTCACAACTACTTCCGTTTACTTTCACCAAAATAATCTCTTCATGTTATGGTATGTTTTGTACTTCTAGGATGTACCCAATACATAATAGAATGGGCTTTTAGCATTATCTTGTATCTTACGATCAACATTTTTCACTTCAGGTATGCATAATCATCCTCTGTATCCCAGGACCTTTTGGCATCTGAAGTAAGTCAGGGTTAGGTTTTTCTTTCTTTAAATCTTCTTACACCTCTCTTAGATATAGATTTAACAAAATTACTACCCTTACTTCATCCATCAATTCAGAGATGATCTTTAATGTTGTGAACGCAAACGAGGAACTATTGTTCCATAAGTTCATCCATAAGTTCTCGCTCGAGTGGATCATCACGAGTTTCTATTATATGTTACTTTTCTTTCAAATCTGAATCTATTGCTGCGAAACATAAGGCAGCATTTATACTGGGTCCTTTCTCGGACTTTATGATTCCCTTTTTTCTTAAGGACTTAGCTACTACATTAGTCTTGCACTAGTGACATTGAATATCACGGTCTTAATCCTTCAGTATTCTAACCATCTTTTCTGCTTCATGTTCAACTCTTTCTGATGAAGAGATAAATAAAACTCTTGTGTTCCCATTTAATCCAAAATTCTTCTCTTTATAGGTAATGTCTCCACGTCTTGATTGCATGAATCACAGTTGCTAACTCCAAATCATGAGTTGGGTGATTCTTTTCATGCTGTTTCTATTTTCTTGAAGCATATGCAATCACTTATTTACCTTACATCAACCCGCATCCTAGATCCAATCCGAAAGTTTCAATGTATAGGGTAAAAGGTTGTCCTGGGATAGGAATAGTCAAGATGGGAGCAGATATCAATCTAGCTTTAGAGTCTGGAAACACTCTTCACACTTGTCAGTCCAATTAAACTTCTCTCCCTTCCTGGTTAGCTTGGTAAAAGGTATTGCGATCCTAGAGTGGTCCTCCATGAATCGTCTGTAATAACCAGCTAAACCCAAGAAACTTCTGATCTTCACAATATTCTTTAGGTATTTCTCACCATAAGATTACTTCTATCTTAATAGGGTCCACTTTAATCCCTTTTTATGACGCTACGTGATCTAAGAAGATCACTTTTTTTAATTAGGTCTCATATTTCTTGGACTTGGCATAAAGCTTTTCCCTTCTCAGCTGTTGTGAAGCTGTTCCAAGATCCGTTGTATGAGTTGCTTCATTCTTAGAATAAACTAAAATATCATCTATGAAAACTATGACCAATGTGTCCAACATGTCATGAAACACCCAGTTCATCAGCTCCATGAAAGATGTAAGGCATTGGTTAATCCAACCGTCATAATCGGGAACTCATAATATCCAATCCCGATTCTAAAAACTATCTTCGGAATATCGCTGTCCAAATTCTTCAGCTGATGATATCTTGACCGAAGATCAATCTTAGAAAATACCTTTGCTCTTTGCAACTATTTAAACAAGTCATCGATCTGAGGTAGTAGATATCGATTCTTGATCGAGAGCTTGTTTAGTTCTCGATAGTCTATACATAATCTGACACTACCGTCCTTTTTCTTCACGAATTGCATTGGCGCTCCCCGTGATGCAATAATTAACTTATTAGGACCTTAGTCTAATAACTCTTGCAGTTGAGTCTCAATTTCTTCAATTGCATAGGAGCTACTCTATAGGTGCCTTTAACACAAGTATCGCCCTTGGTAACAAGTCGATGACGAACTCGGTCGCATGATCAGATGGTAACCCAGGTAAGTCTCCTGGAAACACATCAGGAAATTTATGCATCACATCAATATCTTCCATCTATGGTGCCTCTTTGGTAACGTATACCACAGATACCATATATCCAACTTCTTTCTCTTCAAAGCATCTCTTCGCCTTTAGCATAGAGAGGATCAGCTTTTACTTCTTAGGCAACATGCTTCCAATAAAACTAAATTATATGCCGTCATTACTCTTGAATGATAACCTCTTCTATGCACATATCAACTTTGTAGAGTATATAGGCAACCAGTCTATTCCCAAGATGACGTCAAAGTCTGCCATCTCAAGTCGGTTGAGGTTGCATCCAAATTCTGTCCATCCATATGATTCGAACATTGTTAATAACACTCATCCAATACAACATCTAGTCCAAAGGGCTTGAATTAGCAAAATATGGTATAAAGGTCTTAAGAGCACATCTAGCTCCTTAATCTCCTAGTTTTTCAGAGACTATTTCTTAAAATCTCATATATCCAAAAAAAAAAAAAACTCATTAGCTTACACCTTCTTTATCATTGTTGTTCTACCCTGATCTCTCTTTCATATACCTCGAAAAATATCTTGTGATTGTTACTTACTTTCTTGCTCATGCACTCTTTTATAGACATGACCATATCCATCTATTCAGCAATCTCAAAACAGATCCTCTATTTCTTCATCTGAGGTTCCTTGGCTATAGAATCTAATCTGAATTTAATCATCTTACTTCCCATAATTCCTTACTCACTAAACATCATATCGATGGATATCGAGAAATGTAAGAATCAGAATGTTTATCCAAAAGCAATTCATTTTCTTCTTTCGAATTCATGGTAATGACGAACACTTGCTTTATCTAATGAACTTAGGTTTAAAGGATCAGGAGTAAATCTATGGTAATCTTACCGGCATCAAAAGATCGTCAACTTGCACGGTGGTCCAAATATAAAAAAAAATAGAGGTTCTATAATTCTTAACCTCATGGTTACAGGTTTTATCGAGTATATAATTCCATTGGTCAAGGCACTACAAGAATAAATCTGGAGGAAGTTTTGGTACATCAATAAATCAGGATTAAATTGAAAGATGTACGCTTAACATGATTAAACATTTAACTGTTCATTCAGTTCATATCTCTGTTCATGTTGTCGATCATGAGAGTCGCTCAATTTGATATAATCAGGACTAACACTAAAGAAACAATATCTATAACTCCAATTGACAGGTTGAATTAAGAAGGTATCCTGTCAAGGTACGAGAATTTAAAATCAGGTATGTATATCCTCTATAATCATAAGAGTAAATCAATAATGCACCGCATCCTATATAACCTATCTAGTTATATGGCTACAATATCTTTGATCCTTTGCTGAAAATGTTTAAGGTTTCATCTTCAGAAAATATTTCTCAATCCTTGTTGGATCATTCTGCCATGATGCAGCTATCCCATATATCGGTGGCTGATAAGGGTCACCACCTTGATACACTGCTTGTTGTGTACCAAGCTTCCACACTGGGGTGTGTGTTACTGGGACTTATTGTATGGTAGGCACTGTGTTATAGCTAACAGGTGCTGGGGGTACAGTGTTGCTACCAATTGATACCGTACTTGGTTTGACCCAGAGGTATTGATGTAACATTGGCAACTTGGGTAGTGATTCACATAGCAACTTGCATAGTCGGTTTCATCTGTTGTTGCTCATATATTTTGTCTAGCTAAATTTATTACAACCGTGGCCAAGGTATTTGGTAGTCCAGATGATTGGATGGAGTGGGCTGGTTGTTTACCTCCTTTGATTTGCTCTAATCTGATTATCATTATTTAGCATCTGTTCAGATGAGTTTTCACTACCCATTCTCGACCCTAGATAGTGGTGGGGTCAAGTTGCAACCTCTTTTCAATGCTCAACGGGCAATGGATCAACTTGTGATGGATCTCACTCTGAGTCTCCATCTCACCCAGGAGTATAGCTTTATCTTCTTTTATAGTTACTCTTATTCTTAATGTATGCCATTATTTTCCTATCTCTGTTAGATTTAGCCTGAGATCTTTTCCTTTACCTTTGCAGGGATTTAGGCGTTACTAGCCATTTTCCTTCTTCCCCAATCATACATCGAGTTTCACCTCTTGTGAGTACCAACTCAGTATTTCAATTTTCTGCTTTATAGATGCTTCCTTCTTCCTACTATACTATATCCTTGGTATACCTAGGCAACTGCCCGACTTATAGATAGTACCCTATATTATTTGTTTATCAGGATAAATTTTGAATTCTCTCTTTCTTTAGTCTTTATATATATACATATGGTTCTACCTCTTATATATACATTATTGTCTTATTTAAGTTCTGTTTCAACCAACATAGGTGCTTATGGTGTGTTTGTATTAAAGCTTTTAATTTATCCTAACTTAGTTCATGGACTTTAGTGGAAGTATTCAAGTTTAATGGGCAAGGCCTGAGAGCTCTGATACCAAGTTGTCACACCCCAATTCCACACTATTCAGAATGGTGTGATGAACCGTCAATAAATCAACGGTTCAACCAGGATCTCGAATAAGTTATCCCCACTATGTTAAACCAAAACACATTTCACAATAATCAGAGATATTAAAGTAAATAGCGGAAGTCTTACAGATATTGAACTGAGGTCTAATCATGATAAATAATTAATATTTCATTTATCTCTAAGTAACCAAAACATAATTTAATACATATTACAAATATCTAAATACGAAAATTTAACTCTAAGCATATCCACAGTGAAACGCTCGCTTAACGAATCATAATAGTCCTTCACAGCTTGCTCATCATAGATGCCACATGTTCATATGTTGGCGTGTTGACATAATCTTCAACCGTAATACCTGTAATATCAGAAACTAAAAAGAATTATGCGCACGAGGGTCAGCTCTCCAACTTGAGCTCAGTAAGTAAACAAAACAATGCAAAAAACATATGCATGCACTCAATTCATATCTTTGGTCTAGTTCATATGTTTGCAATGTGCAATAGAAAGGTTCGATGACCGCCTCACCTCATTCACAGGGTGTGTAAGCCCACCCAACGGATCAAACACCATTATCGTCCACATCCACCCCACCATGGAATAGAGATAGAGCTAAAGTGCTTATGACTGCACCACATCACACTTCCCTTGATGCTATACCCATACCAACACGTAAGCCCCTGTTAGCGAGGGCTTGAAAACTGGGCTCACAACTAACCAATCCTAATGTCAAACAGTGTATCCAAGGCCTCATCCCAGCATCCCTCAATACGTCCATAGAGATAGAGCTAAGGCCCCCCGACAGAGTCAGAGACTACACGGTCCGAGACCACCTCCCCTAATGCCCTACGACGTAATAGTTCTGCTAAAGTAATGGTGATACGTCGATGTTAATGGACAAGACTTGAGTAGATATAGAGCTAAATTCTGGTGACCAGGATGAACCACAGCGTCACGTCCTCCCCTTAATGCCCTATTCGCATCAAGTACACTAACCACACACATACAATCACATGCCTATTCCTAGCATCATCATCAACATCATATTATAAATAAACAGAAATTAAATATGCATGAACAATAATAACAGGAATATTGGATGACATGTGATATGCACATTACAATCATACAAGCATAGAATCATTCATGGTATTGGACTCAATAAATAAAAATAGTTTATTATTAGCCAATTAGTTTAGGTCTTGTTCTCTCACCTTTGATTGAGCGTAGAACCTCGTTCAAGTTTTATGAATCACTTTTAAATCACTAGAAATACCTAACAAGTCGATAGATTTTAATTAGAATTAATTCCAATAGATTTAGACTAACTGAAATCGTAGGGTCGCAGGTAGGGTAGCATCTAGGGTAGCAGTTTCAGCAACCACAGGGGTAGGGTCGCAGGGTAGGGTCGCACCTAGGGTAGGAGTTTCTGCGACCCTAGGGTGTAGGGTCGGACGTGGGGTCAGATACCATTCGACCCTACGTGCGACCACACCCTCCCTGGAACTTCCCAAGGGCATGTGGTCGATCCTGTGGTCTCGTAGGGTTGGATATCATTCGACCCTACGTGTGACCACACGTATTCTGAGTCGACCTTTCATTCTAAAGTCCATTCTTTCATGTTTTGATCCTTTGGCTTGCTTTCATGGTTCATTCTAAGATTGTTCTATGGCTCAAAACTCCAAGTTATACACTATTCATTGTCCATAACAATTTCCTCCATGGAATCTCTTGGAACTTGTCCATGGATGGATGATTTGGGTTTCTCCTAATCCTATGTTCTTCATAACTATTCTAGGATCTCTTATTCAGGTAAGGAATTAGGTTCATACCTTTATTCAGAGGTTTCTCTGAAGTTTCCTTCTCTTTCTTAGTCTTCTTCTTCAAGTTTCCTTTTCTTCTTCTCTTCCTTCTCTTTCTCTTTCTCTCACTTTCAATTTGGGTTGTCAAGGATTGAAAGAGGCTAAGGGACATCCTATTTATAGAGGAAAACCCTCCATAATAAGTCCCAATGAGTTTAGGAAAGACCCCCTTCAAATTAGGAAGGTTTCCTAATTTCTGGTTAGTGCTGTTTTCGTAGGGTCGGACGTAGGGTCGACATACTGCGACCCTACGTTTTAAAACGTGAGACCCTAGGGTGTAGGGTCGCATGTAGGGTCGGACATACTGCGACCCTACATTTTAAAACGTGCGACCCCACGACCAAAAAGTCATGGGTTGGATTCTTTTGAGGTGAGGTCAGTCATACCTTTAAGGCATGCAACCACACACTCATATTTGATAATTTTTTAGTTATATTTCATACTTGGTCTGTGGTTTCTTCAGGCACTGGGTTCACTTGGCTCGACCATGATAGGTAGACCTGATACAAGGTAGTAAGACCGGTTAGTTCGATATGGGTCTTACAGATCCACTTGGATATCCACCCATCAATTTCGAACTACGTAGATTCTGATTCTTAGGGAAAACCTAGGATACGTAGGCTATTTGGGAGAATCCCAAATTCAGATCCAAACCTTAGTCCATTTGGACTATCCCTAGATCCACTAGGATATTTATCCATATTTTGACCCAAATAGGGTTATCCAGATTCCAACCCAAATAGGGTTATCTACATTCCAACCCAGATAGGTTTATCCACATTTCAACCCAGATAGGGTTATCCATATTCCAGCCCATAAAGGGTTATCCATATTTTGACCCAAATAGGATTACCCATAGATCCATTAGGATTATCTATCAGTTCGCATGGACTATCCAGATCCTAACCCATAGGGTTTCTCAACCTTTTAAGCATAAACTTCAACTTGAACAATGAACTTAATCATGCACAAGCATAAATCACAGCCATAAACTTTAATCACACCTGAACTACGATGGTGAACCTGATTTTCAAAATAATTCCGTAATACGTAGGCAATCTGATGGATACAGATTCGGTTCAATGATATTAAATCACTTGGTTTGGTTCGGTTTAATAGATAGAGTCTAGCATAGGAAAGGTATAGGAGATCGTTTTCGATCGGGCAGTTTAGGTACCTAACCCCTTCCCATAACCATTTTCAATCAGGCATCTTAGGTGTCTAGAATCTTGATATTCCTCCATTGGGTTTCAATGTCTTTGGAAAAGAGAATCAATCTGCAACCATATCCACACTTTTAGGGTAAGAGACCCCTACAACTAGGGAATTGTCTTGATCTCCCACCTTGAGATCCATACATGTTATCTTTCTAAATGAATCAATGGAAGTCATGAATCTAGATTTTTATTGAACATCAAATTTTGTAAAAAAGAAGGCAACCAGATTTGGGAACACAATCAGTAACTCAGCCAATCTAGTCCAATAGAGCATTTAGTTTAGGCAGCGACAAGCACCTATACCTGAAAAAGTTTACAATATTCCCGTACAATTAGTCCTTGGGCTTACTCAAATATCATATTCAGTTCTTCTCATAATCAAGGAGAGTTTTAGCTCCTAGGCAAATCCAATCATAGTTCTCAATGTATCTTAGAATTAAGGAAAGATTCTGTCCCTAGTAAATCCAATCATAGTTCTCGATTCACCTCAGAATTAAGGAAAGATTTTGTCCCTAGTAAATCTAATCATAGTTCTCAATTCACCCCTGAATTAAGGAAAGATTCAGCTCCTAGGCGAATCTAATCATTGTTCCCTATTCACCTTTGAATTAAGGAAAGATTCAGTCCCAAGGCAAATCCAATCATAGTTCTTGATTTACCTCAGAATTAAGGAAAGATTCAGCCCCTAGGTAAGTCCAATCATAGTTCTCGATTCATCTGTGAATTAAGGAGAGATTCAGCCTCTAGGCAAATCCAATCACTGTTCTCAATTCACCTCTGGCTTAAGGAGAGATTCAGCCCCTAGGTACATCTAATCATCCTTCCTGATTCACCTTTGAATTAAGGAAAGGTTCAGTCCCTAGGTAAATCTAATCACTATTCTCAATGCACCTCTGAATTAAGGAGAGATTTAGCCCCTAGGAAAATCCAGTCACCCTTTCTCCATTTACCTCTGAAATAAGGAGAGATTCAGCCCCTAGGCAAATCCAATCATTGTTCTCAATTTATCTCAGAATTAAGGAAAGATTCAGCCCATAGGCAAATCCAATCACCATTCTCCATTCACCTCTGAATTAAGGAGAGATTCAGCCCCTAGGAAAATCCAATCACCGTTCTCGATTTACCTCATAATTAAGGAAAGATTCAGCCCCTAGGCAAATCCAATCATAGTTCTCGATTCAACTCTAAATTAAGAAAAGATTCAGCCCCTAGGCAAATCCAATCATAGTTCTCGATTCATCTCTGAATTAAGGAAAGATTCAGCCCCTAGGCAAATCCAATCATAGTTCTCGATTCATCTCTGAATTAAGGAAAGATTCAGCCCCTAGGCAAATCCAATCACTGTTCTCAATTCATCTCAGAATTAAGGAGAGATTTAGTCTCTAGGCAAATCAAATCACCATTCTCCATTCACCTCTAAATTAAGGAGAATTTTAATCCCTTGGCAAATCCAATCACTGTTCTAGATTCACCTCTGACTTAAGAAGAGATTTAACCCCTAGGTAAGTCCAATCACCCTTCCTGATTCACCTTTGAATTAATGAAAGATTCAGCCCCTAGGCAGGTCCAATCATCATTTCTGTTCATCCAGAATTAAGGAAAGATTCAGTCCCTAGGCAGATTCAATCACATCCAGTTCATCTCAGAATCAAAAAAATATTCAGCCCCTAGGCAGGTCCAATAATCATTTTGGTTCATCCAGAATTAAGGAACGATTCAGCCCCTAGGCAGATTCATTCACATCCAGTTCATCTCATAATCAAAAAAATATTCAGCCCTTAAGCAGGTCCAATCATCATTTCGGTTCATCCAGAATTAAGAAAAGATTCAGCCCCTAGGCAGATTCAATCACATCCAGTTCATCTCAGAATCAAAGAAATATTCAGCCCCAGATTCAACCACCATTTCTGGTTCATCTCAGAACTGAAGAAGGGTTTAACCCCTAGGCAGGTTCAATCATCACTCCCAGATCATGTTAAAATGGAGGAGGCATTCGGCCCCTAGGCTTTTTCACCCTTCACCTCCTGTTTAGGTTCTAGTTCATGTCGGAACTAGGAAAAGTTCCATTCATCTGAATTTAATTAGCCACTAGGCCTATCCAGCCATCAACTTTGGTTCAGGTTCTGTCCCATTCATCTAAATTCAATTAGCTACTAGACTTATCCAATCAACAACTTTGGTTAGGATTCTGATTCATGTCGAAACTAGGAAAAGTTCTATTCATCTGAATTCAATTAGCCACTAGGCCTATCCAGCCATCAACTTTGGTTCAGGTTCTGTCCCATTCAACTGAATTCAATTAGCCACTAGGCTTATCCAACCATCAACTTTGGTTCAGATTCTGATTCATGTTGGAACTAAGAAGATTTTCATTCATTTGAATTTAATTAGCGCCTAGGCTTATCCAACCGTCAACTCTAGTGTAGGTTCCGATTCATGTTGGAACTAAGAAAGGTTCCATTCGTATGAACTCAGTGTGAACATGAATTAGCCTCTAGGCCTGTTCAACTATTACCTCTGGTCCATGTTCCATTTCATGAAGGAATCAAAGAGAATTTCAGTCATTTCAACTCAATCAATCCATCATCTCTAGAAATTAGAGTCCAATCCATGATTGTCATCCTTGGCCTCTATCAATCGGAGCCTAACTCAAGTAATCCTTGCCTCTAGCAATTAGAGTCCAGTCCATGACTGTTAATCTTGATCTCTATCAATTAGAGATCAATTCAAAGTCAATTACTAAATGCTCTGGTGATATCTCCCCATGAATGAATTTAAGAGGGCCTTAGGTTCATCAACCACCTATGGGCACCACCAGTAAGCAAAAATTAGAAAGTTTGTCCTTCTTGCTCATCAGAAAACCCTCTACCTTGTCTGAGTAGGCCGGTGAAAGATCTTAGATGGGTCTTTGGATTATCCATTCCATCGAATTTCTCCATAGTCCACTTGAACTTCAATGGTAATTTGGCATTCAGAAAGAAACATAAACCTTTCAAGTCGATTATTTGACTTTCCACTCCTTTCAGACCTCTGAGCAACTGTTCTACATTATCCGTTCTCCTATCAATCTTGAGCTGAGGATTTTTGGTAGATTTAGGTGTTTCATATAAGATTTCTTCTTCATCCTCTTCACCATCAGACCAAAGATCTTGTAGAGAGGGCTTTTTAGAGCTAGAGGTTTGGGCTTTTAGAGTATCAGACTTCTCTTCACCTTTCTTCTTTTTGGTTTTCCCATGACCTTGCATGGTCTGCTCTATGTGGAATTGATTTTGCTTTACCTGGTCTACCAAGGCATTAACAGTTCTCTCCAATTGTATTACTCTCTCTCTATCATCATTGACATTGGTGGGCTGTTCTAGATGATCTTGACCCTCCATGATGTCGGATAAATTGCTTGCGACTGGAGACAAGGATCCTGGGGTAGACAATCTAGAAAATCTCCTAGTGGTGGGATCTCAAGTCCAAATGGCTAAAGAAATGGATGATCACTAAATTGGGATAGAAAAACAAAAGGAAAAGAATAATCAGGATGAAATAATTGGTCTGGGAAATAGGGCTTGGAAGGAGTACACAAGCACATACAATGACTCGACCATATCATGGTTAGCTCTTTCATAAGCGAAGTTAAATTAACCTATCACTGCCAAACTCATTAAATAGCCTTGTAGATGGTTTTTAAAAATATGATTCCAAAATAGACTATATGATCACCAACTACATGGACTTGTCAAATTCAAAAAGTTTGGCATAGATCTGTTAGCATGCCAACTCCCATGAAGGATGTTAAACAATTTTGGTTCAAAAATAAACAAATAAGTAAGTGCTTTAATCAAGACATTCGTGTTGATATAAGAAAGAATCGAGTCACCCTCATCTTTGACATTAAATATGATAAGCCTATTACATGAGTTGTAAGCTCATGAATAGATTTAAGAAAATCAATATAATCAAAGTGAGAATAGAGCGATTCTCTATACATCGACATGAATATCGAGGTTAATGCAGCCTTACTCGAATTGCTCGATAATGAACCGGATCACAACAAATGTTAGTAGTATAGATGATAGGTTCGGCAAGGGTCACCTTGACGAGGATAAGGATGTCTAACAGTATATAAACACCAAATCATCGATTCTACATCCTTTTAATATACCCAAAGGTACGAGGTCAAAGTTGTGGTTTCGGTTGATAGGTCATCCAGTATAAACTGGGATCCCGTTACCGCTAGCCACTCAATGTGCAGCACAACCCCAAGAGATTGCAATATATAGTACACAACAACTTATATCACACAACAGTTTATACTAACAATAATTACATGGCACCTAGCACACAAGAAAATACAGCACATTGCCTGATCTTAGGAAAGGATAGTAAATCTTAAGTCTGACATATTATCCCCAGTGGAATCGCCACTGTAAGGATAAAAATGATTAAAAATAATGAAAAAAATATGGAGTCTCCACCTAGATAAGGTCTAAGACCTATATATATAATTTCTCAACTGAGAAATACTAATAACTCATGTAATGGATTAAGGCCTATGGTTGAAACTAAAGAAATAATAGGTAAGTGTCATGTTACAATTTGGGAAGGTGTTAGGCACCCAAATTGCCTAATCCGAAGATTAGTCTCCATATACTAACTTTTCCTATCCTAATTTTAATTACGGGCAATGGCTAAACAAATTTTAATAGGTACTAGACCTAAGTTCTAGATATATTTCAATCTAGGAGCAAGCCATACAAAAAATAAATATAATAGAAAGAGGAATTAAAGGATGATATAGATCAAAGAATAAAATGATTGGATGATGGACCAATCAGCCAATCTCGAGTAACAAGTACATAACCCTCAACACTTTGACAAATAAAAATCACTTTCAACTATTAAAGCATAGTTCAAAGTTGAATACAATGATTTGAAATAAATTCTAAAATGACATTCAAATAACATGAAAAATGAAAAGTAAATTAAAATAAATTAGTTTAGGATTGAACTCGAATCATGAGCATTCAAGCTACCTACGTATCTCAGGATAAGCCCAAGAATCAAGCCCAATGTAGTTTAACCACTTGGATTAGTAAAATGGTAGATTTCTATAGCCACTAGTCAAGATAATAGGTCATCTAGGTTTAAGATATTCAAGAGATTCCTATAGTCACTAGTCAAACTAGTAGGCCATCTATGTACAGCAATCGAATAGACTTTTATAGCCACTAGTCAAATTGATAAACCGTCTATGTACAAATAAAGGTTGAAAGAGAATTTCATGCGATGATCGAATGCTTGCCCAAGATTGAAAGGGAATTCCATGTGATGATGGAATGTTTGCCCAGGATTCCATGCGAAGATGAAAAATTGAAAATGAGTTTCAAATTGAAGTTAAAATTGACTTTAAAATTGAATTTGAAATTGAGATTGAAATTAAATTTGAAATTAAATTGAATTTGAATTTGAAATTGAAAATTGAATTTGAGATTGAGATTGAAATTAAATTTGAAATTGAATTGAATTTGAATTTGAAATTGGATTTGAAATTGAAATTTGAAAATATACTTGATGATTGAAATAGTAAAGTTTAAAAATACAATTTGAAGTAAGTGTGCAAAGTACAAGACACATTATGATGCAAATTGGGTGTTATTGCAACCCTCATTGCAATTGGACTGAGCTTGGGTGATCGGTACCCAGGTAGCCTACGTATCTTGAGGTAAAGTCCAAGAATCAAGCCCATACATAGTTTGGAATAAACTACGCGTAAAGAAATATGAAAATAATCTCTACTTATCAACGTGTGAGTGTGTTCTCGATATTGGAAGATGGGCATCTGAGCCTCACTTTATTTTACATACATTTACACAATTACATTTATTTGCGCATCACAAGTGCGTGAGTCCGCATTGTATGGAAATAATTACAAAAATTGTACAAATTCCTATAGGATAGATATTTAGGGATTGAGAATCAAAACCATTAATACATTTTCTTTTCGCATTTACGGGATACATTAAAGGGGGTAGGAAACATCTTAGTCTAACCCGTCAGTTATTACACTAGGGATGGCAAGTGCCGCATACATATCGTATTATCCATCTGCATCGAATAATTATGGGCGCACAATGGCTGAAACCATATACCACATAAAGTAAAGACGTAAGTTAGGGCGTAACCTGCTTGTGAGTAGAGGTTAACTTGCAAGATAGTAAGAAAGAGGCTTGCGAGTCTTCAACGTTGTGCAAAAATATAATGAGGATGTCCAAGTAGCACGTTTTCAACAGCAACTTGACATAAGTAAATAAATATCGAGAACAGTAATTGAATAAATTACAGACAGTTGAAAATTTGTAATTGTGAACATATTGTGTAGAGGATATGTCAAACAAATATGAACTAATAATAACATTTCTAAAATTTTATGAAAACCCAAATAATTAAATATGTAAATGGTATTCTTTTCAATCAATTATAGTTTTAACTTGGAAAGACAGATTCTAAATGTTATGGAATTAATTCAATTAGAAATGATACTAGGCTTGACTAATTAGACTACAATTAATTAAACTGGACCAAAGCTAAAGCCCCAAACTATATTCCAATTATACCGGGCTAAACTATAAAGAGCACAAATAAAATCAATGCAAACCACAACATTCACCTCTATATGGATTCAATAGACAATACACTACAAAGAATATATCATCATGGAAGAAAAATAAATCAGAGTGAGAACTTAAACAAGCTGGAAGAAAGCCAAATGGAAAACCAATTTGTGCACTTGTCTTCACAAATTCAACTATATATATATATAATGCCCTTTTGTTATACAAAAAAATAAAGTTTGAATAATCTCCTTAACCAAAGGTCACTGTACTAAATACCAATTTTTAGAATATAAATTTCAGTAAAAGAATACTAATTCCAAGTCAACTCAAGACCAAATTGAAAAATAAAATGAGAACTAAATTTAAACCACTCTTGACTGAAACTAACCATACTCAAGCCATAACTGAATCTACTCTTTATAAAATAAATGCAAAGAATAGAAATAAAATGTGGTAGCAGAAGAAATGATAAAAGGAAATGAAAAATGAAAACAAAAATACCTATGAAATAAACATTAGCAAAAACCAAAAATGAATTGGTTGCTGGATACTAGAATAATATCAGATTATTACTACAAAAGGTTGCAATTACTTGCCACTGAAGACATGGAATTACTGGTTAAAAAAAATAGAATGGTGAACTTGCACAGAAAGGAAATAAACACCAAGATTCAGAATAAAATAAACATTGTTTGACAAGGTTGAAACCCTGAATCAGGTCACTAGACAAGAACTCAAAAAAAAAACTCATCATTGAACATGTAACCGAAATTATATCACTGGGATTAGAAACTATGAAATCAGATTGTCACACAGAAAACTTGAAATTAAGTCACCGGTCAAGAAACTCGAAAATCAACCACAAGAATTAGAAATTTAGGAATCTTATCACCAATCAAAGAAAACTCAACAAATTAGTTATTGAAAATTCAAGAATCAGATCCTCTAACTAAAAATCAAAATATCAATGTTTTACAAACACATTGTTGAGATTTAAAAACCGAATCTCATCAAAGAATATAGAAACATTTGATCTCAGATTCACAATGGAAACAAATTCGAACTTCAGATTTGCTTCTCAAGAACTTCATATCAAATTTCAAGAATCGATTAACAAGAACAATGGATTCAATTTCTAGATTAAGAAAATTTCTTACCAAATTTCTAAAATAAAAATTACAAACCAAAAGAATGGATCAAGAAATAGAAATTGGTAGATGAACTTACCGATATTTGGAGCTAAACGCAAGAATCAAACCACCGTTGAAAGATCAAAAACATATTCTCCGCCCAAGAGATCCAACTGAATCATGCCGAAGAGGAAGCAATCGCCGTTAGAATATAGTTCGAATCGCTGAAAGAGAAAAAAATAATACAAAAAACCTAGATCTGAAATCAGGTTTTCAAGATACCAAAACGAGACTCAAATCTCAGCAAAAATTGAGTTGAATCTGCTGTTGGAGTTTCCGCCACTGTACCATGCTACCGCCATTGCCGTCGCACCAAGCTACCACCATCGCTCTCGCACCAGGTCACCGCTGCCACTCCTTCTTCCTCCTTCTCTGTTTTCGACTCTTTCTCTCTTCTTGCTCTCTTTCTTGCTCCCAATGTTTTCTCTCAAATGGAATTCCTAAAAAATGATTTCAACCTTTTTGTTTTTCCTTTTATAACCTATTTGCCCATGATTTTCCCAAAATGCCCTTAAAAGTCAAGTAACTTTAACCTTTGTTTGATTATAACTTAAGCTTAGAAACTTCCTCTTAAAAAAAATCTATTTATTTATTTTAATATTTTCTTTATTAATTTCATTGGTTGATTAATTAAAAATAGGTTTAGATTTCTTTCTTCTCATTTTTTTATTTTTTTTATTTTTATTATATATTTTATTTATTATTATTATTATTATATATATATATATATATATATATATATATATATATATATTATTTATTTATTTATTTATATATTTATTTATTTATTTATTTAATAAACATCAAAAATTATCTCATGTTACTTTATGCTACCATATTGAACCATACAAACCGATTTAAAACTATCTACACAAGCTATGTTGATTCGACTATGACCATTCCAAAAATAAAAAAATAAATTATTTTACTATAATTATTACTGATTCTAATTCATCTTATCTTATTTGCTGTCATATTTGTCAAAAAAAATATTTATTTACCTCTTTTGTATGCTTAGATCATAATTTATTATTACCTCAAGCTTTAAAAAGTTGACTAAAATTTGCTCATCAAAATTGAAGCATCTACACCATGCATTGCCTCGTATCTTACTGGATTGACAACTTCTACGTAGGGGAGTAGACGATCAGTCTAGGATATATGCAGGGGTATCATTGAAGTACATATGATGACATATAGAATTGGTTAGTAGCATTCTCCCATGTATGCAATCCTGACCAATAGGGGATTAGGTACTAGTGTGAGATAGGGGATAAAGGGGAGGTGTCAGCAATATTAGTTAGGGCGTCGTTGCTCGAACCTTTATTCTGCCACAATCCAAACTGGGAGATGCATGGCTTCACAAGTGTTGTTGGAGCAGACTGGGTATGTGTCCATTATCTCTCATGCATGAAGGTTATGATTAGCTTAGGTGAGTGTGGCTAGGCCTTACCATTAAACATGATAGATATTATATTAGATCTTGCTTGTAATTATTTACCATGCATTATTGCTTGCTTACTTTTCTGTTTCTCATTGAGCTCAAGTTATTGAGCTCACCTTATGTACATTTTCATTTTTAACTGATGGTGCAAGTTTCACTGTGGCTGACTTCGTGGATGCACCTGACATCTCTCGTCTTGCTCAGATGGGTGTATAGACCTACGAGGAGGAAGAATACGACAAGGACTATGAATGTGATGCCTACGTATTCTATTAGATAATGTTCTTGTGCATTATAATAGTCCAGTTTCATAAAACAATTATTTTATATTATGGCATATGCTTAGCTTATGAAATAACAATGTTTGGTTTATAAAGTTTTATGGTTATGGAAAAGAACAAATGAATAGGTCTACTAATTATTAATTATCATTAGAATCTCAGTTTACTTAGTATGATCTTCCGCTTTATATATTTGTCTTATTTTTTATTTTGGTATCCATGTGTTTGATTGGTTATGGTTGGTGGGGATATACACGGCTTAATGTGGTTATGGGTTGGACTGTATTTAGTTGAGTATTAGTCCAGTCACACTTCCATACATATATCGAAAGTGGGGTGTGACAGTATCTGTGGGGCTTCTTTACCCCTCATGTTGTGGGGGCTGAGTCAGTTTACTTGCAAGCAACCTTGGTCCACTTTAGACTGTTGATATTGATATATCCACAAATGTCTCAGTTGCCACAAAAACTGTTTCAAGCATAGAAAGATGAATCAACTCAAAAGACATCTATTAATGGATATTATGCTTGAATGTTATTTTCATTCACATTAACAAGGAGACTTTTGTTCAGCCTCATCAAGTGAGGTTAAACCTTCGTGCGAAAGCTGATTCATATTTATCCCCACCCAATGAAAATCTTGAGATAAAAAAAGAAAGGAAAAAAAAAAGTTCCATATGTTTAGGATTGGACTATGGGAAAGCCCCCCCCCCCCGGCCAAAAGCAGCAGACTATCACTTAAAAAGGGTGGAATGTCTAGTCCTATCCCTAGATATATGGTGGCCAAATACCATGGACCGGTTGATAGACAATGCAGTTTTGGTGGTTGGAATGTGTGGACTTTTACATCCCTTGGGAGGATGCCAATATCCAAATTTCTTACTAAAGTTAGGGTTATGGAAATCTTATTTTCTTTTCTTTCTTGCAAAAAGAAGAGGAAGAGGAAGAGAAGAAGAAGGTGACATTGCCTTCGAAAGAAACCAATGATCCAAATGAACTGAATGGGTAAACACAAATCCAACCCAAAAAAAAACTTCAAATGAGAAAACACTTGCAAATTGACTGCTTTAATTAAAATTTCATAGGAGACAATGTTGAGCTAGGCAATAGAAATAGAATGCACCACAAATGAAGTGATTTCTAAGAAAGAAGATTTAAAAAATAAAAAAAATAAAAAGAAAGAAAAACCTAATTCACCAAGATGAGAAGAAAATAACAATATCAATTGTCAACCATAGAATCCAAGAAACGACCTAACATATTTGAAACCTCACCCAATAGGATGAAGGTTGAAGTAGTATGATAAAGATAGGGATCCATCTAGATCTTGATTCACTATTTCCATTTCTTTTTTCTTCCTTGATTCTAATTGATTGCCTTTTTGACGACCCCTACTCGAATAAAGGTAAGAAAACATCGGTTTTCAATTATTACTTGCTAGGTCGGAGCGTAGACGAGCGAGCAAAGCCCAGGAATAGGGAATCCCGTCATAGAGCAGTCGACTAGAAGTAGAAGACTGCTGGCCTGAGAGAAGGCGGCCTCTCTCGGGAAACATGGCCCAATTTCTATTCTTTCTTTTTGATTTCGGTTTTTTTTTAGGGGCCCACCCAATTTCTCTGGTAGTTCGAGCTTGCTTCTAGTACCAAACAAGCACTTGAAAGACCTCTCCTTACTAGTTGAAGAAAGAAGGAAGAAGGATGAAGAGTCGCCGCCGAGTCTGCACTAAGTTGCCCCCAAATCAGGACTAAGTCGTAGCTGTTGGATCTCATCAACGAGGTGTGCTACAGAGGCACTACAGAGGATCCTTCGGTTGAGGTAAAATTAGGTTTACTATTTTAATTTGGTTAGGGATATATGGGGTAATGGGTAGGGTAATAACCTAAAGGGTAAAAAGGTCACTAAAAATTATAATAAGGGCAGTATTGTCCATAACATTTTTAATGTTAACTAACATCATCGTCTAATGGAGGTCAGTTAAAAGACTGGGTATCTGTGTTGAACATTTTCAATATTTAGGGTGGTATGTGACATTTTTTTAAACCACTGGATGGTAGGTGATATTAGCCCTAACAACAGGAGTAGTACCTATAATTTACTCTTTCACATTTGATCTCATGCAAAGTTGAGGGAAAAGAGTTGAAAGTAGTCCATATATGGCTATCTAATCTGATTGCATTAGTCGTCATGAAACTGGAGAATACCAATGCTTTTGTTTGGTTTTTGGAGCACTTTGGAGTTTGGATCAATACGAAATCAGACTTGAAAGCATCCTCAATTGGTGGTTTTAAATGGTAGCTTGATAGAATGAATATTGGCACTTGATGCTATTTACCATATGGAAGTGTGATTTAGTCCTTTGGATAATTGGATAAATATTGGTGCATTATCTGTATCAAGCACAAGTCAATTTAGTGGAAAATAATATCAACCTTGTAGCCTGCCAGGTATAAGGTTTCCCTTGTTTCATTGAAATTGGAAAATATTAATAAGCTGCCCTTAGTTTTACAAGTTCAAAATTTCTCACCATTTTGCAGGCTTCAATGGACATGAGAAGGTCCTGATGGTAGAGGACTTCATACTCATCTCACCAGTGAAGTTTAAGTAAATATGAGTAATTACCAACATTCCTTAACCTCCAATAGTTAATAATACATATTAATAGAGGTTAATGACATTTTAATGTTATTTTTTTTAGTAATTTTGGATAAACTTTTGACTTATACAACATGTTCATTTTGGGTTGAAATTTAAGGGGTAAGATGGCTACTAGGATCTATATCACATGAAGTCTCCAATGTTAGTTGAGGTGGTATGCATTTGTGGTAACGATGGCCATTTACTAACCTCTGCACTTATAAGAACCCTTTTATTATGGTTTAAAATATTTATATTTATATTTGGGGAGAGGGTCCCCACAACGCCATTTTGGGGAATCTCCTATAATACATAAATAGCTATGTATGAATTAGTATCTTTTATGGTACCATCCAGACTCTGATTCCTATATTCTAATTAGGGAAATTTTCATAGACCTCACCTGCAGTTTGTCGAAATGTTAAAAACCTCCATTTGAAAAAAATGCAACAAACCTCCCGTGCGGTATATTGAAATTTTATAAAACTACCCTCTAACAATTTTTTACCTTTTCTATTTTTCTAAATCCCAACTTTTCCCTTACATTAATGTGTACTACCCATTTTGCCCTTTTGATTGGGAAACCCAAATAGTGCTAACCCTAATAGTAAAATTGAGTTGGGATTGAGTTTTACCCCATTCCTCTCTTGTGTGAGTTGTCTGCAAACTCACCTTCGTCTCCCTTTACTTCGGCTCCTCGTCTCCCTCAATTCGTCTCCATCAACGTCATCTGCCTTCGTCTCCCTCAATTTCATCTCCGTCAACCTCATCTACCTTCGTCTCCCTCAACTTTGGGATCGTCTGCCTTCGTCTGCTTTCGTATACCTTCTTCTGCCTTTGTTTCCCTCAATTTGTCTCAATTTCTATCCTTTTGTAAACAAATAGACGAAGAAAACTACTTTGTCTAACCCCCCCTCCCTGTCTTTGCACTACTCCAAAACCCACCCCAAAACCCTAGTAGTCTTGCCCCTGTTCGTCGCTTCAGACCCTAAGGGCCGGCCCTATGCCCGATTTTGAAGTGGCTTTGGCGATTTCCATTTAAGAGAACTCCAGCCCAGGTATGATTTACCGAATATGCATGTTTAGGAATGTTTTAGGGATCTGTTAGGAATAGTTTACCAAATGAGGTGGTTACAACCAATTGATTAATATTTGTCTCTGAATTTTTATTAATTGTGTGTTTTAGGGATTTGTTAGGAATAGTTTACCAAATGGGGTGATTAGTAACAATTAATTAATATTTGGTTCTGAATTTTTTATTAATTGTATGTTAGATCTGTTTATCGAATGGGGAGATTAGAATCAATTGTTTAATATTTGTCCCTGAATAATTTATTAATTGTATGTTCAATCTGTTAGGAATAGTTTACCGGATGGGGAGATTAGAAACAATTGTTTAATATTTGTCTTTGAATAATTTATTACTTATATGTTAAATCTGTTAGGAATAGTTTATCGAATGGGGTGATTAGAACCAATTGTTCAATATTTGCCTCTAAATAATTGTCTATTAGAAATTGTTTAGGGATCCCAATTGTCTAATATTTGTCTTTTAGTAATAGTGTATCGCACTTGCATGAATTTTTTAGGGATCTGTTAGGAATAGTGCTGATATATTTGTCTCTAAATTATTAATTAATTGTCTATTAGGGGTGATTAGCAATTGTATATGGGTGATTAGCAATTGTTTAGTATTAGCTAATACTAGTCTGCTTTGAATTATTTATCTATAGCAATATGAGTGTTAGGGTGAAGGTAATATACCATTATTATGGTAGGTCTGTTGAAAAATGGGTAGACCCAGACAAGTACAGATACATGGATGTTGTATATGATATGTACAACAGCGTACTAGATCATGTGAAAGAGGGGAAAAATATTACCTTCTCAGTCTCAAGTATTCCCCCAGAAGGCAAACCTAACATAGCAATTAAGTCAGATATAGATGTAGTCAATATATTGGCATCCAGTCTAGAGGAAGATTGCTTTAGACTGATTACATTTTATGTACAAGTTAGTCCGGAGTATAGCAAAGACTACACCGTTAATAAAAACCCTCCCTCTATAGCTGGTAGAGATGGAAAAAGTGGGATACAGAGCTCAGAAGTCCCAGAATGGATAACTCCTACTTCTAAGTATGTTGGGCCAGCCAGTAGAGTGCCCAAGGTAGCTGTTAGAAGGGGTGGATTTCCACAGACAAGAGGGACAAGGGGATTTCCAGAGACAGGACCAGGGAAATAGGGGGTTTTTCTAGAGACAGGATAGGGGGAACAGGGATGATTTCCAGAGATAGTACAGGGGGAACAAGGGGAATTTCCAAAGACAGAATAGAGGAAACAGGGAGGATTTCCAGAGACTAGACAGAGGATACAGGGAGGATTTTTAGAGACAGGATAGGGGGATATCTAGAAGAGAAGATAGTTCACATTTCCAATGATGAGACAGAGGTATTTTCAACAGTTCAGACTAGTAAACTTTTAGTGGATGAGACTATGGGGGTTTCAGTAGAGGATGAAACAGGGGGTATTGATTCTGATAGTTCAAGACACACTGACTCTTCAGATGGAGAGTGGGAGAGAAAAAATCAGGCTGAGAAAAGCTCAAAAGAAGATTATGATGAAGAGGAGCACATGGTTGATGAGGACAGTTCACGAGAAGAAGAATCTGTAGATGAGAGTCATGATAGTTGCATAGCACCTGATATTGTTGATGATGACACTATAAAACTATCTGCAGGGATAGTTCTTAAAGATGTTTACCATTTTAGGTCTGTTTTACAAGAATTCGTCATTCAATCAAGGTTTAGATCTTGAGGGTTAAACATGAAAAGTCAAGGGTGATTACCATCTGTGCACATGATAAATACCAGTGGAGGATACATGCATCACCAACAGAGGATGGTAAGACTTATATGATCAAATCATACAAGTCTCAACATACATGCCCCATAGAACCAACAACAAAAGTGTAACTGCATCATGGGTTGCCAAAAAATTATGTATTGATATCACACCCCAATTCTGGCTGAACCAAAAGTGTGAGTGAACCGTCACTGAATCAACGGTTCACACCAGGATCTCAATAAGACCGTGTCTACTCATACAAACCATTACACATAACTATAATTAGAATATAATTAAATACAATGGAAGTCTTAAATTAAATGAACTGAATACTTCTATTGATAAATAAATTATTCAATTAATCAAAATACCAAAGCATAAATAATTATCTTTACATTCCAATTATAAATCCAACTGAAAATAAATAAATCAAATATCCTAGAGGTACACACAGAAAGGGCACTCGCATGAAGCGTCATGCTTGTCCTCCCCTGCTTGCACTTCCAAGGCAGCAACACCTCCATATACTGGAGCATCCGTGTAGTCCTCCACAATGTAATCTACATCAACATCTAAAAATAGTTTGTACACAAGGGTGAGCTCACAACTTAGCTCAGTAAAAAATTAGACAATGTAACACACATCATGCATGAGTAACATTCACATTATGGTCTGGTTTCAAGTTTGCAATGTGCTATAGAAAGGATTGGTGGCCACCGCACCTCTATACACGAGTTTGTGAATCCGTCCAATGGATCAAACTCTACTGTCGTCCCACATGCACCCACCATGGAATAGAGATAGAGCTAAAGTGTCCGGATCAAACACCGCCAACACTTCTCCTGATGCCCTACCCATACCAATACGTAAGCCCCTATTGGGGAGGGCTTAGAAACTGGGCTCGCAACTAACCAATCCTATATGTCATCATAGTAGGCCCTATCCCAGCACAACTCCCTACGGCATAGAGATAGGGCTAGAGTCTAGTGGCCAGGCCGGAGACCACAATGCCATTTTCTCCCCCTGATACCCTACCCTCACCAAGCATGCTAAGACAGAAGCGATCTGAAAATGTGCTAGTGTGTGGAATGATCTCAGACCCCAGGCCCTTCCCACTCCACACACCAACGAAAACAATCACATGCCTAACAGTCACATCCTAGCATAGCGAGTATGCATGAATAATATAATAACTGAAAGTAAAGATGATATGCGAGTATGCATAAACACCATTCCACATAATTATAATAATTAACAACGTTTTACTGTTATTAAGTTATTAGGGTTTCGGTCCGATTCCCTTACCTGACGCTTGATTGCTAGCTTGCTCCGCGTCACCAAATCTAAACTTTCTAACACAGGGTCCTACACGATGTTAGGGTTGAATTAGAATAATTTTCTTAAGGTTCATGTTGGTCGAAAAACCAACTGGTATTGAAAACACCCTCACAGTGCATACCGGTCGCAAGTAACAGTCGCGGCACTGTGGGAAAAGGTGCGACCGGTATGGTCGATCGGTCCCCCACAAACCAATCTTTGAGAGGTACCGGTCGTAGTGTAAGACCCGCACTCTGAAAACCCGGTCTAACCTTGGTTTTGTGTCGTGACAAGTCTTCCGATCATCACCGGGCCAGACGGGGCAAGCGGATAACAAACAGGTACAAAATCGGACCGAAGTCGACCAATTATACCTGATTTTAGGTATACCGGTTGATGGTACCGGTCTTGGTACCGGTTGACCGGTATGGCCTGCACAGCTATGTGCGGGAATCTGGAAATTTGTCTCTGCGGGTCCCGCTTTCCTGATTTCGAATCCTAGAAGTTTCCTAATCCTAGTAGGGTTACTAAACCCTATTTCTAGCCTATAAATACACCCTTAAGCCTCCTCAAATCCTTTCCATTGTCTCTCACAAACCCTAGAGAAGAGAAAGAGATTGGAAAGGAGAAGGAGCTAGGAAGAAGAAGGAGGTGCCGCCATTACCGTTTGACGAAGCTCACGCTACGCCTGTCAACGGTAAGTGCTTGAATCCATCTTCTTACCCTATGTTAGTTGTGTCGGTGGATCAATACCATGCAAACCATGCAAAGTAGGTATTGATCTAAAACCCTAAATTGGCCAATAAACCCTAAGTTGCCATCAAACCCTAGATTTGAGTTTTGAGATGATATTCATCGAAACGAGACTTGAATGAGTTGGGGATAACTCTAACTCAAAGCCTAGACTTAGAATGGATAGGAGAAACCCTGAAAATCCATGGAGGATGATCGACGGCAGTCGAAAAACCATGTATGGTCTTCCGGAGACATACCGGTCGACTATACCGGGTGCACATAGTGCGACCGGTATATGCGACCGCTATCTCTCGGGAGGTTGTCTGTGGGGGACCGGCTGACCATACCGGTCGCCAGTCTTTCCCACAGAGCTGCGACCGGTATATGCCACCGGTCAGCTCTGTGAGGGTAGTTTGTAACCCTGTTGGTTTCCGACCAACATGAAATCCTAAACAATATATATTTTCTAATGAAACCCTAATATTATGTAGGACTTTGTGACTTATCGTTTGGATCTTGCGACGTGGAGAAAGTGATCGAACGAGCGTCAGGTAAGGGAATCTGACCTAAACCTAATAATTAATGGACAGTAAATCGTTGTTAATCATTGAATATCTGTGATGTGATGTTAGTGCATATTCACATGCCATCCTTTACTTTCAATTATTATTATTGTTCATGCATTGATAGGATGTGATTGTTAGGCATGTGATTGTTTTCGTTGGTGTGTGGAGTGGGGCATGGGTCTGGGATCGCTCTTCACACTGGCACCTTTTGTAGTATTCTGTCTTAACATGCTTGGTACGGGTGGGGTATCAGGGGAAGGTCGTGGTACGGTGGTCTCCGATATTGATGTTGTCCCGGCCATTGTTATGTGGTACTGAGGATTCCGAGTCGACGCTGGCTTGTCCACGATGCTTTAGCTCTATCTCTATGCCGTAGGGAGTTATGTTGGGATAGGGTCTACCTGCGTATTGTTTCTATCCTAGTGGGTTAGTTGCGGATAGGGTATCAGGGGGAGGTGAGGTATTGTGGTCTCCGGCCCGGCCTGCACGCTCTATCTCTATCTCTATGCCGTAGACGGCTGTGCTGGGATAGAGCATACATTGTTGTCATATAGGATTGGTTAGTTGCGAGCCCAGTTTGCGAGCCCTGGCCAGTAGGGGCTTAGGTACTGGTATGGGTAGAGTATCAGGGGAGGTGCGGGTATACCTTAGCTCTATCTCTATTCCATGATGGGTGCATGTGGGTTGGTGGTAGTGTGATTTACTGTGCGATGCCACACACTCGTGTATAGAGGTGCGGGGGCTACCAAACCTTTCTATAGCACATTGCAAACTTTAAACCAGACCACAGCATAAAATGATTGTTACTCATGCATAATATTATGAAACTGTCTGATTGCCTTACTGAGCTGTGTTGTGTGCTCACCCTTTGTACGTACATTGTTTTTAGATGTTGATGCAGGTTACACTGTGGATGATTATGTGAACGCTCCGGCGTATGGAGGTGTAGCTCCTGTGGATGTACAAGCAGGAGAGGACGAGCATGATGCTTCATGCGAGTGCCCTTTTTGCGTGTACCTGTGATGGATTTTTATTTAATTGTTTCAGTTATTTTCGGTTGGCTTAAAGTGATGTAAAAGATATTATATTATGTGTTTGATTTGAATAATTAGATATTTATTTAAATTATCAATAGATGCTCGGTTCATTCTATTTAAAGTCTTCCGCTGTATATTTATATTCTGATTGTGGTTATGTGTAATTGGTTTGTATGGGTGGACACGGCCTATTTGAGATCCTGGTGTGAATCGTTGGTTCAATGACGGTTCACTCACACCGTTCTGGTTGGATCAGAATTGGGGTGTGACACGCAGTACCGATCGCATATGGTGCGACCAGTATGGTTGATCGGTATGCCTCCGGAAGACCATCAACTCGGTGTTCGCCTTATGTCAGTCACCCCCTATTGGTTCTAGGATTTCTCCTATGCATTCTAGGCCTGAGAAATGAGTTAGAGTTGTTTCATGTTCCATTCAAGTTTTAGTTTCGATGATCTTTAGCTTAGAATGCGAATCTAGGGTTCATCAACTGTATTAGGGTTTGACGATAAATTTAAGGGTTTTAGATCAATACCTCGTCTTGCATGGTATTGATCAAATCATGACTAATCATCTATAATGCTTAACTTAGAGGAAGGTTCAAGCACTTACCGTTGGTTCGCAATTATGGTGTTCTTCGTTCAACTGCAACCGGCGGCTCCTCTCCCTCCTTCCTTAGCTCTTTCTCCTTCTTCGATCTCTTTCTCCTCTCTAGGGTTTGTGAAGATCAATGAAAGAGTTCTAAGGAGGTTTAAGGGTCCTTAAATAGACTAGGATAGAGTTTAGGAAGTTTCCTTACGTTAGGAAAGTCCTTAGGCTCGAGATTTAAAAAGTAGGACTCACAGAGATCCGTTTCTGGATCTAACCAGTCTGCCGCGCAGACATACCGGTCGACCGGTACCATCGACCGGTATGAAAAATATCATACTTTTAGGTCCATTTTCGTACCTGGTTGTCATCCGCTCGTCCCGTCTGGTCCAGTGATGATTGGAAGACCTGTTACGACATGAATTAAAGGTTTAGATCGGGTTCATGGAGTGCGGGTCTTACAACTCCCCCACCCATAAAAGAAATTTTGTCCCCGAAATTGCATGTAGGTTTTCACAATTGAGTTAAGAGCTGACCCAGAAATGAAGATTCATAGCATGAGTGCAATCATTCAAGAAAAATATGGCTTTCTAGTACATGACCAAAAGCTTTATAGGGCACATAGGATTGCCAAGGACTTCAATGAAGGTAAATATGAATAGTTCTATGCTCTTCTACCAAAATATGGTCGTATAGTGAGAGAGAAAAATCTTGGGTCTATCTTCAAGCTGAGTTATGAAGAAAGAAATGAAAATGAGATGGTTAATAATCCAATCTTTAAAAGGTTGTTTGTATGCTATGAGGCATGTAGACAAGGGTTCTTGAAGGGATGCAAACCTTTCATAGGACTGAATGGGTGTCATCTAAAAGGAAAGTTTTGGGGGTGTTGTTGGCAGCTGTATCTATTGATGGAAATAAGGGATTTTTTCCAGTTGCATATGCTATAATAGGACTGAATGCAAAGACAGCTGGTTATTTTTCTTGTATAGTTTATATGCTGCCCTTCATAACATAAATGAAGATGCCCCCTTAACATTCATGTCCGATAAACAGAAAGTAACATCTATCAATAAAGTATTCTGACATTTAATGAATTTATGACATTTGTAGTTTTTAAATCAGTATTCAATTTGTTAAATGAGAATTATGACTTTTATGACATTGATGACATTTGTAGTTGTTATTGACTATTATGTTTTGTTTTTATTTGTAGGGTTTGAGTGAATCCATTTTAGAGGTTTTTCTAGATGCAATCCATAGGAACTATAGTAGACATCTATACAACAACTTCAAAGGTAATTTTCTTGTATTGATGCTAAGGAAAGAGTTTTGAAATGCAGCCAAGTTAGCTACTAGGTTTCATTTTCAGAAAGCAATGGATGCCATGAGAGCCATAAATAGAGATGCCCATGATTGGTTATTGAGAACTTCAATCTCAGCATGGGCTAGACATGCATTTGTTCATAGGACCAAGAGTGACCACATAACAAACAATATTACTAAGTCCTTCAATCACTGGATAGCACCTTTAAGAGGTAAGCTCATTCTCACCTTAATTGACCAATTAAGGGTCAAAATCATGCAAAGAATTCAGAGAAGGTACGCAAAAGGATACACCTACAAAGGAAGATTAACACCCAGAGTGACAAAAAAGTTGGAACAAATTCAGAGAGACTCCAGATACTGTATAATTGTCCTAGCTGGGTTGTATGAATTTGAGGTGACTAAAGGCTTTTCTAGATATTGTGTCAATCTTCAACAATGATCTTGTGGATGTAATATATGGCAATCTACTGGTATACCTTGCAAGCATTCAACAGCTACAATTAGATACATGAGGCACACACCAAAGACTACTACTCCCCTTATTTCACTAAGGAGAAGTACTTGTTGGCACATTCAGAGGTGATCCATCTAATGCCTGATCTAGAAATGCTCACTTTACAAATTGAAGGTCCAATAATGCAGCCGCCACCAATAAAGAGATTACCAGGCTGGCCTAGAAAGAATAGAAGAAGAAAACCTGGAGAAGCTAAGCCTAGTGATTTTAGGAGGAGAGCATCTAGTGTTAGGTGCCAAAATTGTAAGGAGGTAGGCCATAACAGTAAGACTTGTCAAAGGGCAAAGGTGGCTAGCAAGAGAAGATCTACCACTCAAAATAGTGGTTTAAAGGTAAAAAATGTATCATATTTCTCTTAAATAAATGCAATCACAATGGGTAAAAATTCTAACATATTTGATTCATGTCTATTTTTTTAAATGTGCAGAGGAAGGAAAGAAATGATGGGACAAGTACGTCCCAGGTTGAGACAATATCATAGGCTCCTACTCCCACTAAATCAGTTGTTAGTGCACAAACCAAGAAAAGGGCTAGAATGGCAAAGAGGACAGAACAAAGAAAGGCAAGGTCAATGTCAAGGGATCAAAGTATTATGTGAAGACTATGGTTGGATGGGTTTTTGGTGTTTTTTATGGATTCAGTTACTTAAATTGTGGATAGTTTAACTATTCAGATGGATGGATGTATGGACGAATTAATGGTTTTAGGTGGTTTTATTTGGATTTCAGTTTAAACTATGGATGGATGGATGGATGGATGGATGATTGTACTATGGTTTTATGTGATTTTTTTTTGGATTATAGTTTAAACTATGGATGGATTGATGGATGACTATCCTATGGTTTTTGCTGGTTTTATTTGGATTTATGTTTGAACTATGGATGGATTAAATGTGGTAATTTACTGTTTCAGACTATGGATGAATTTATGAAATTTGGTCTTTAAGTTTGCATTTTTTTTTCTAGATGTGAATGTGTGCAATCTTTCATGCAATGTATCATTTGAGAATATAGGTTAGCCTAGAATCAGTTCTAGCTCAGATGGATGTGAATGTGTGCAATCCTTATTGCTTTGCATCCCTTTTTTTTGGTTGAAAGTGTCCAATTTGACAGGGTCTCATTTGAAGAAAAATATCAATTTTCTTGTTGCAAGGTTCAATGTGCTACCTTTTCTAGTTCAAAAAAGTTAGGTTTAATGGCTTCATTAGTTTTCTGGTTGCAGATGTGAATGTGTGCAATCTTTATTGCTTTGCAACCCATTTTTTAGTTTAAAAGTGTCCAATTTAATAGGGTCTCACTTGAAGAAAAATATCAATTTTCTGATAGCAAAATTCAATGTGATACCTTTCCTAGTTCAGAAAAGGTTCAATGGCTTCGTCAATTTTCTGGTTGTAGGGTTCAATGTGTCCAATCCAACTACAATATTTAGTATAATAATTTTCCATTAAAATATAAACATCTTCTCAATGTAAAACATAACTAAAGTCAATATGACCATCCCAATATTACCCAAGACTGATAAGGTACACTGCTCTTCACACACACAACACATCAATACTTCAAAAACATCATCCACAAACAACACTATAAAAGCAAGTTATAGAATTTTCATTACATTTTCAATTCTGCAGAAATATGATAACAAACACTATCAGCCACAAAACTAAAATAGTTTGACCAAAAATGGTCATTGTCTTCTCCAGTTGCTTCACTCTAAACTTCAATTTCTGAAAATCTTCCTTCGAAATGTGGTTACTGCCATCACCTATTTATCTGGTTTCACCCAATGGTCTTTGTTCAGTGTTTGGTAAACACCATGAGAAGTACCCACATATGTTTCTTGAACAACAATAGTATAACTTGTGTGGGTTGTTTTCATATTTTAAAATCTTCACAGCAACTCTTCTATTACATAAATATTTCACATTCATGAAATTCAGATGAGAGTCTGAAATACTGGCTGATGAAGACATTGCACAAGGATTGTTGCTGGGGATTTGCAGGTAACCACAACAATGGTCTGAGCAGGGGTCATGTTTCGTGGGTTTGGAAGTTACCAACAGGAACAGGGGTCAAGCTACTTGGTGGTTTGAATGTTGGTATAGGCATAGAGTTAGGGTTTAGGAATAGGGGGTTATGCTTTTCAAGGGTTTAAATGTCTAAATAGGCACAGAAATTAGGGCAATGGGAGTTCAGTGGCTTTGGGGGTTAGGGTTTTGAGGCTTTCAACTTACTGTTGGGAAGCTAAAACAGAGTCCCAGTCGCAGTCACCGATGATGGTAACAGTGATCCGCAGAGACTGAGCTGAAGTTCCGACAAGGAGCTGAGCCACAGATGAAATTCATACACTCGAAGTTGTAGTCGTGGCGGGGAAGATGAGAAAGAAGATGAAAAATAACATTTCAGATGAGAAAAAGGATGGGAATAATAAGGGAAAAAGAGAGAAAACAGGATAATTTAAGGCATAAATGGTCAAGGGTATAATGATCTAACGAAGAAAATTGGGTAAGGGCAAAATGGTCAGTTTGTCCCTAAACTTCAAAAAGTGAGTCAGAGGGGAGGTCCATGCATTTTTTGAACTTAATGGTGGTTTTTTAACATTTTGACAAACTACAAGGGAGGTCTATGAAAATTTCCCTTCTAATTAACAATGAATTTCTTACTTGACATCCGTCAATGATTCTTTTTAGCACAAACTCATTGGGTAATATAGAAACCACAATATACAAGAGACAGTTTTGATATTTGAGAGAGGAAGGTTGAGGGAGTTTTGTGCCAATCCGGCGAACACTCGGTCGTCAATATCAATAGTAAAAAAACCCTTTCACTAATGGCTAAACAGAAGGCACATTAGGGGACACAGAAAATGTAGTTTTATTAGACCCTCATAATATTGGCACAATTAGGGAATGTTTTACAGAGCAAACAAATTTATTTTGCATAAAAGAAAAGAAACGAAGAGAAGTGTGCAACATAGCTCTAGTTGGAGTTTTCAGTGATGAATCTTTTTATGTCTTGCATCAACTTCTTTGCTTCTTCAGAGTTGAGATCGATTCCATGGAAACCATGATCCACTCCCTCAAATTCGTCATACTCTACTTTCTTTCCCCACTCATTCATTCTCTTGGCGTAATATTCAATCCTGTCCTTCAGTATATCCAAGGTACCAGCCACCGCCAGGATTGGGTCAAGAGCCACCGATTCAAGGCTTGGGCTATCTGGTCCAAACGGGTTCGACAATGGATGATCTTGTGTTCCTCCAACCGGGATTGACAGCCTCCAACACCTGTCCATCATCTCATGTACATAGTTCCAAAGTTAGGTTTTATCATGTCAAAACAGCAAGGATAGAAATGAGAGAGGGGGGGGGGGTCTGTCCATCAGTCATCCATTGAACATCAGTCATCCATTGAACAAGTTAGAATAAATTCAAAATCTCTTATGCCTCTCATGCGGATCATAATTCTCTTATGTCCTCACGTTGATATGAGGAATATCCAGTGGTTGTCATCCACTGTGCACGTGGGGGGGGAAATAATCCTCTCCTGTTGTTCTGTCCATCAGTCATCCATTGAACAAGTTAGAATAAATTCAAAATCTCTTATGCCTCTCATGCGGATCATAATTCTCTCATGTCCTCACGTTGATATGAGGAATATCCAGTGGCTGTCATCCACTGTGCACGTATATTAATACATCGATAACTGCGCACAATAGATGACAGCCACTGAATATTCTTCATTTTGATATGAAGATATGAAGGGATTATTTTCCTCCTTATATCGGTATGAGGAAATCCAATTATGGACACAATAAATAATAGCCACTGAATTAAATTTTCTCATCGTGGCATAAAAAGCATAGAGAATTAACATCAACATGGGACATTGAGGATCCAAGTTCAAAAGGGTGCTTCTACACCGTCATCCTATCTGTTCCTAGCTTTTTGGATTGAACTTTATAAAATACTATGGTGTTTTCAAAATGTTTGGTTAAGAATAAAGGGAACTGTCTTCCTTCACCCACGGTGAAGAGGAATATCCTAGGTTCCAGTCCGACTCCAGACTCCAGACCACAGACCCCTTATCTACCAAAAAAAGAGTTAGGTGGGCATAGAAAATACCTGTCAGAAACCTCCAAATTCCAATGAGCCTCCTTCCGTCCTTCCAACTCTGACTTCACCCGTTCGATTCCGCCAAAGTAGGCACCCAGAAGCACATAACCTCGCACTTGAACCGGTGCCATCTCAGGCGATCCCGCTCCAAGTTTAACCGCGAGATGATGAACGATGTTGCCTCCAGCCGAGTCTCCCGAGATGAATACTCGGTCGAAATCTGCTACATCAGCCAACCAAGTGTCAGGATTCTCAGACAAAGCTTGAGCTTGGAGCCACTTAACTGCTGTAAATCCATCATCTATTGCCGCTGGAAGACGATTCTCAGGTGCGAGACGATAATCAGCTGAGACAACGATAACTTGAAGGTCAGAAGCGAGACGGAGACAGTAGTTATGACAGAAGGCTCGAGTACGAGAGCCAACGCAGAAGCCACCTCCATGGATGTAGTAGTAGACTGGGAGCTTTGTAGCAGAGGAAGCTGAAGCTGGTTTGTATAGACGGAGCTCAAGTCCATGTTCTGGCTCGAAAATTACGTCTTTCCAGACCGCAGAGCCATCGTCAAGGATGTCGTCGTTGGAGAATGGTGGATCGGTGCGGACTATGGAGCCGTCGCTGAAGACTTGGAGGACTCCAAAGAGATCCTCAACCACATGGGGAGTGCTGGTAGTGTTTGACATATCTGATTTCTCTCTCACTGATGGGGTTGAATTTTAATGAGGTGAGAGTAGTAAGTGATGAAGGATGATGGGTCGATCTTATATATCAGATTTAAGAAGATGGCAATGAGATTCTTATGGTTGGATTCTATACAGATTACATTATCCATGCTTGACATAAATGTGGCAATTTTCCTGCAGCTTTTATTATTTATTTATTTTTGTTGTTTTCTTTTGTGGGTTGGTTTTGATTCTCTGTCTCTATTTTCTGGTTCGCTGTTTCTGTAAAGATTTCAAATACTCATCATCAAACCAACTGTACACAGATTCCGCAGGTATAACAAAGTAACAGAATGTTATATGCATGCTAACATTGTTTGAAACATTCCTTTTAAGTTAAATTAAAAGCATAAGAAAATCTGATAGATAAATTAAACATAAAATAAATATTAAAATTTTATAATAATATTTTTCAAACAATGCCTCTCATCACGACCTCAATAAACAGCCCCCCATCATGCCATGGGTAGTTGGCCAAAGTCTTTTATTCACCCACTCATATTGGATCTGCGATATGAGGAACATTGTTTTAAATACAATGGGCTGAAGAAGACCGCTTGCCGAGTGAGGTTTTAATGCAAACAACCTACAACACACATCTTGTTCTCGTACTCCAAATATATTCTTTGGATATTGGATTTCATGAGTGTTCGTTCTACCCTTTCAGTCTTATTAAAACGAGAAAGGCAAAGAAGAATTTCATATAGGGGTGTCAACGGTTTCGATTAGGCTGAATCGGTGTGACTTCATAGGGTTGGTCCGAAACACATCTATGAAGAGGTTCGGACTGGACAGGCTATACTGTGCACATTAACTAACGGGCCGGTCTGGTTTCGAGTTGTTATTGGGCTAGTTTGGGTTGAAACCTTGGTAAAAAACCTGATAAGGCCGTCCAGTAGGTTGAAGTACTGAAGGTAGGGTTTAATATTCGGTTTAAATCGGTCTAATTCGGACCATTATCGGGTTCGGGTTCATTAGTCCGCTTTTTAAGCTGGTTTCGAATTAGCCCGGACTGATAGAATATGCTATATATTATACCTCAACCTAAAATATGTCCGATAACAATTTGGTCCAAATCGATTTCGGATCAATTCAGGCCAACTTAGACGGAGCTATTGGTTGGATCTCAAAATTGACACCCTAACATTTCACTTTCCCGAGTCATATGAGGACTTTTTGGACCGAACTTCCACTCATGCATGCTTCTCACTGTCTCACATCCTAAGCGTTGACACACCTTAGAGCTTTTGTATAGAATTCTAAGATGGAAGTAAAGGCCATGTGGACTTGTTATTCCCAATTTAGACATTTAGTCCTAACCAGCTACAATTCTTTGATGGCTCACAACTGTCCCCAGAAATTTAACTAAACAACACCAACAAGGTATATAATTCTCAAATGCTGCAGTCACATAGCAGTGATTTTTCCTTTTTCTTTAAATAAATTTGTTATTTTATTAACAAGGCAGAGAAAAAAAAATGAGACTTGTGCCACCAACATTGAGCTAAACAGTACCATCACATTGACAAGCCTCCCTTTGGTATGATCTATAGAATATATTCCATTATTTGTAGTTGTTTAATATGATTTGTCATCCTACTTTTATTTGAAATAAATTAGAATATACAAATAGGCTTTCTTTGATATAGGTTATATTTATATGTATGAATTATTTATGAGAATAAATTGAGTCATAAATAATAACTGTTTGATATCACTAGACATAAAGAAGTAATAATAGATTATCACGATAATGATAAATATTTTTTTAACCTATTTCTAAATTTTTCATTATATTAATTTATTTTAAATATAAATAATATCATAAATCATACCAAATAACTACATATATCATAATGTATTATATAATTAATTCTATAATACATATCAAAGAGAGCCTAAGTCAAGAGCTCATTTATATACATTATGACCATAATGGATTATGATCACCTTATGCGCTGAATTTTAATGAACATGTGTTCTAATGGTTAAAAAAACAAGGGCAAGAAGGTAATTTCTCATTCCTTTTACAAGTTCACTCTTTAGTGACAGCCATCAATGAAATCTTCATCTTACATTCTTTTCCTTTGGCAGATGGTTTTTGCCAAATTTATCATTGGCCCCGGCATCACACCATTGTGGCCCTCTTCAATTCTGCAGATGCTCTCTAGTTTACAACATTTTTTTTTTCTTTTTCCACTTATGCTCCCTTTGTTTGGACATAAAATTTTACTGTAAAATTTTACGTGTAACATTTTATATGTAAAAGAAATATTTCAATGTTTATTTTCAAGAGATAAAATATAGTGATCTATAAGGGGGGATAGAAAAATAACTTCGACTTTCTTTCACCTACCGAAAAGAAATTTTGAATTTTTTTTTTACATATAAAATATCACACGTAAAATTTTACATTAAAACAAACGGAGCATTAATGAAATTCCAAGCGTATCCTCAAACCCTGGCTTCTTCAAGAAGGAAAGTCAAGGTTTTCTCAAAATCTTCTGAGACAAAGCTCTCGGCCGCGAAAGAGCTAGCCTAGTTGGCACACTGAGATGCAGGTACCTGAATAGTGGAAAATTTGTTTCACTGATCTGATCTTGTTTCACCTTTGTTACCTGTTGAGGTGCAAGAACCTGAAACCGTTCTGATGTGGGTAGCCAGCACCTTCAACCTTTCTGGTATTATCTAATTATACTCCTTGTCTTCAGAAATTGAGCTAAGTCAAACCTGATCTAGATGAATCCAGCGGTGCTGAAACATGCCCTAGAACTTAGAAGTCTTCATCACAAGAGAGATCTGGCTGTTTGGGTTGAGAAGTGGGAAGGACCCCATCATCTCCATGCATATGCTGCCATGTAGTTAGAGATTTAGGTCTCCCTGTATATCAATACCCTCATCTTCAAAAACCAAACTATGGGTTTCTACTATATCATTCCGAGCTTCAATAAACTTAGCAAATATGGTCTCCATGATTCTAGTACCAGAATTGGGATAGTAAAATATGTAACCCTTTGACCTCTCTAGATACCCTAAAAAATGGCAACTAGCTGTCTTTGGATCAAAGATCTTTTCCTGTGGAGTGAATAACTTTGCTTCTGCTTTACAACCCCACAAAAACAAACGCTTCAAACGGGGTTTTCTTTGATCTTTCAACTCAGGGAGTTTTAGGTACAAATTTACTTAGTACTCTATTGAGAATATAAGTTGTAGTCTTGAGTGCCTCTCCCATAAGAATGATGGAAGAGTAGAGTTGCTGATCAAAGATCTTCGCTGTCCTTGAGGGTACAGTTTCTTCTTTACGCCACACCATTTTGCTGGGGTGTCCGTGGCATAGAATATTGGTGAGTGATCCCCCATAATACTCTCCACATCTGTTTGATCTCACAACTATGATTTTTCTTGTATAAAAAACCTCTCTCTGCTTTAAAGATTTTGAAAGCATCTAGAGCACTGGATTTTTTAGACAACCAGAAAATGTAACCATATCTGAAAAATCATCAATGAAAGTGATAAAATAATAGTGACCTCTAAGGGAAAGGGGGTAGGTGTGGAAAAGGGTCCACAAATGTCTGTGTGGACAAATTCAAAAAATTCTTGCCGTGTAAAACTTTCTTCTTTGTAGTCTTGGTCATCTTCCTCTTAATGCAATCTATATATACAAGTTTCCAAGTCCTGGAAATCAAGATGATATATAAACCCTTCCCGTACAAGCCTGCTCATTGTGTCCATGGAGATGTTACCTAAACGCTTATGCCATAGCATATATTATTCATTGACCTGTAGACGTTTGGTGCCAGCATTCATCACTCACAAAGATTCATGGTTCAATTTATAAAGACCATCAACCATAGACCTATCACCAATAATCATAGAATTACAAAATAAAATGAAACTATCTTTATTAAAAGAAATTAAATATCCATCATTTACAAGCCCTGAAATAAAAAACAAATTCCTCCTCATAAAGATTACATAAACATTATCTTTCAAATCAATGAAATGTTCATAATTCAAATGGATTCTAACCATTCAAATTGCTTCTACATCGACTCGTGCTCCATTTCCCACCAACACGTTCACCTCATCCTTGCTTGGCAACCCTCCAAAGTATTTCTTATATATATATATATATATATATATATATATATATATATATATATTTGCTGATGTCTCTCTGACACCAAAAAATTCAATGTCGTTGATGTCTCTCTGACATTCAGAATGCTGAATACCCTAAGACTCCTATTTCCCTTTAGTTTTGTCATAGGGCTTGAACATACCCTTCTCGAAAAAATTTCTATTGTCTCTGTGTGGCCCTCCATTGCTAGTTGCACTGTTATTCAGAGCCAGATTGACACTCCATTTTCCTTTTCTGTAACCCACTTTCTTCTCTAATGCAGAGAGTAATGAACTCATCATATATATTTGCTGATGTCTCTCTGACACCAAAAAATTCAATGTCGTTGATGTCTCTCTGACATTCAGAATGCTGAATACCCTAAGACTCCTATTTCCCTTTAGTTTTGTCATAGGGCTTGAACGTACCCTTCTCGAAAAAATTTCTATTGTCTGTGTGGCCCTCCATTGCTAGTTGCACTGTTATTCAGAGCCAGATTGACACTCCATTTTCCTTTTCTGTAACCCACTTTCTTCTCTAATGCAGAGAGTAATGAACTCATCAAGTATCCATTATTCCTTTTGTATGTCATAAGCTACATGAATTTGTTCATATGCTTTTAGTAGGGAGTTCAGAATAATATGGACCAAGAAGTCCTCAGCAAATGGGTTGTTCAAGCCCTTTAGTTTCCTAGCAGTACCAGATAACTTTAGAATGTGTTCTCTTTTACCTTAACATTTCCATCAAATTTTGAATTCATGAGCTTGCTCATCAAAATTATTTTCTCACCCTTCTATGAGTCCTTAAACTTTGTCTTTACTTCCTTCAGATAATCCTTATCCGTCTTCTTTTCAGCAAAACTACTATGCATCTCCTCAGCAATGCAGTGCTTAATTACCAACAAACATTTTGTGCTTGCTGTCTCCTATTTTTCCATTGTTTCCCTCTGAGGGTTGGTGCTTGCTTTAGTAAGAGCAGTTGGTTTTTCTTCCCTCAGTGCCAAGTCTAGGTTAAGCAAACCCAGGTTTACTTCAAGTTCAACCCATTTCTTATAATTATCCCTAGGCAAAAGAAGAATATTGGACAAAAGAGTAGAGTTCAAAGACATTCTGAGGAAACAATAAATGCTAGGGTTTTTATCATACCCTATGAAACTGTGTTAGTACTACATAATCTAGACTAGCAAGTGAACCGCTAGAGTATCAACCACATTACATCCCAGTCCTTTGCCACAAGAATGCACTAGCCCTCTCAAGTCTACAATGACTATGAAAGAGCACTGACTTTAAAAAGTCCTTCACCTTTGGGTGAATGAAAAACCCTTAGCCAATGCCCCTCCAACCATGTGCATGAACTGGTTAACTTTGATAATGTCACCTTTGGGTGAACACTACCTACTTTGCTACAAATAATTGTGGTTGATATTAAACTTTGAGTTGCATATATCATGATGGAATTATATCTTACAACTTTAGTGGATTCAACACAATTTCACCATGACACTATGCAATCTTAAAAGCAACAATCAATCTGTGAATACTAAAAGAAACATGCACATGATAAACATCCTAAACACTTGATTAATTTCAAGCAATAAAGCATAAAACATAATAGGGAAAATGCATGAAATGCTAAAAAGACCTAGATTGTTTATAAATAGTGTTTGAAACTACCTCAAACTAATCAAGTGAATATACTAGAAGAAAGATCTAATTGAAAGAAATACAATAAAAAAATGCTTCCATAAGGGGTGCCTTGTGCACTGCCACATACCTTCCAAAGACAATGCATGGATCTACTCACAGTTTCGGTAGACCGCGTGTGGATTGGCCAATCCTATTTGATTCAAGAGAATCATCTGAACGTCTCTTGATGCGATAAACCCATTTGCAGCCAACCAAATTCATGTGAGACTGAGATGGGAGTAGAGTCTATGTATTGTTTCTAGATAAGAGCATTAAATTCCTCATTCATTACAGTTTGCCATTCAGGGTGGGGATGGGCTTCTGAGAAGTAGGTGGTTTCCTAAATGTGAGGTGCGGAGGTGGTATGATGAAGGGTGGGAGAGGATGGTGTCGTGGTTTGTGAGACCGCAAGGTTATGGGGTGAGGGTAAGGGGCGGTCGGTGGTGGTAATGGAGGGAGAGGGGAGGGTGGTGATGGGTATTATTGTTGAGATGGTGAGGGGAAGAGGGTTGGGTGGTGGCTGGTTGTAAAAAACAACTAGTTCTCTAGTACGGTGAGTGGTGGTTGGTGTTGGAGAGGGGGTGGGTTGGGCTGGTTCAGTAGGGGGAGGGTCGGTGGTAGTAATTAAAGGGCTAGGGGGTGATGGTGGAGTATTTGTTGGTTTGGTGAGTAAAGGTAATGGGGCTGGTTGGGGTTGAGGTGGTGGCGGAGTGTGGATTGGTACAGAGAGCCAAGGAGCAGGTAGTGGAGATGGTGTGGGTGGCAATGTGCTAAGTGGAAAGGGTGCTGTGAAGGTAAAAGATGTCTCATCAAAATGAACATGGCTTGCTATATGTATAGACAATCCGTAAAGAGATCAAGGCACATTTAACCTGTATGGGAAGGGCTGTACTCAAGAAAAATACAAGGAGTGGAGTGGTAGTCTATTTTGTGTTGGTTGTAAGGACGAAAATATGGGAAACAGAGGCAACCAAAAGATTTGAGGAAAAGATTGTTGGGGGGATGGTGATGAACTAATTCATAGGGAGAGAGATTACTGGAGACATGGGAGGGAAGATGATTGATAAGATAGACTACAACATCCAAATCATGATGCCAAAAACGTTGTGGAACTGAGCTCTGAGTGAGAAGCGTCAAACCAGTTTCCACAATGTGACGGTATCGACATTCAATAGAATGCTACTATTCATGGGTGTGAGGACAAGAGAGGTGATAAGAAATGCCTAGGGTGGCAAAGTATGGATGAAGAGAGCGATACTCACCACCCTAGTCTGAATGGCCTTAATTTTTTATTGGATTGACGTTTAACTAAGGTATGAAATAAAGGAGAAATAGTAAACACATCAGATTTCTTTGCAATAGGATAAAACCAAAGACATTTTGTATTATCATCTAAAAAAAACAAAGTAACGGTGTCCATCTACAGAGGGAATAGGGGATGGACCCTAGACATCACTAAATATCAAATCCAAGGGATGAGAGGGGGGGGAAAGATGACTAGCTTTGCCTAATTGACAAGCTTTACATAAAGAAGATGTACATTGACTAGAAGAGGGAAACTTTTGAACATAAATGAGATGACGAAGAATACATTCATGGGGATGACAGAGATGATGATGCCAACCTTTGGAAGAGATGCATTCAGCTGCGTGGACTGATGGAGAAAGTGGTGGAATGGATAGTTGATAGAGACCGCTATTACTCGGGCCAGACAGTAGAAGAGTCTGAGTAGAGCAATCCTTGACAAAAATGAGATGGGTGAAATTCAAAAACTATATCATTTTCTGAAGCAAACTGTTGAACTGAGAGAAGAGGTTTGGAGAGAGAGAGGACATGCAAAACATTAAAGAGCTTTAGAGACCAGGTAGAGAACCAATGTTAGAGATGGGTAAGCCCTTACCATTGCTGAGATAAACCTAATCAGTGCCATTGTAAGCGTCATGTTGAGAGAGAGTGATGTGAGGTTGGGGGTAACATGATGAGTAGCCTTGGTGTCAGTGAACCGTTGGTAGGGTTGGGGAGGGGGAAGCAGAGGAGATTGCATAGAATAGGGGATAGTGTAGTGGGTAGATAGGGGATGGTAGGGGGCAATAGGGTGGGTTGTGTGGTTGGGATGGGGGATTTTGTTGGCGGTAGTAACAGTTGTCAATGGAGTGATTATTGCAGCGGCAAATGGAACAATACTGACCTGGGAGGAATGGACGACTGCCACGACCTCGGGAACCTTGTCTTGGACTGTGGGGAAGCCACGACCTGAAGGAGCACCACGGATGGAGGGTATCTTGGTGAAGCTGACCAATACAGGAGCTAGAGAAGAGATGGCCAACTAAGAGACCATATAGCCTGTCAAAAATTCATGGTTAAGCAGAAGGCCATGAAGTTCTAAATAGGAAAGCGGCTTGGCACAGGCAGTAAGTGTTGGTATGAAAGTCTTGAACTCATTGCGAAGAGCACGAAATATGTATATGTTGAAGTCTGCAAGTAGAAGGGGGCCATCACACCCAAATTTTAGACTAACCAGAATGGTGTGATGAACCGTCAATAAATCAACGGTTCAACTAGGATCTCGTATAGGCTATGCCAACCATGTTAAACCAAAACACATTCCACATTAATAATCAAAGTAAATAACGTAAATAGCGAAAGTCTTATTAATAATGAACTGAGGTCTAATCATGATAAATAATTAATATTCCAGTTATCTCCAAGTAACCAAAACATAATTTAATACATATTACAAATATCCAAATACGAAAGTTAAACACTAAGCGTATCCATAGTTGAAACGCTCGCTTAACGAATCATAATAATCCTCCACAGCTTATTCATCCATAGCCGCCACCTATTCATATGTTGGCGTGTCGACATAATCTTCAACCGTAATACCTGCAACATCAGAAACTAAAAAGAATTACGCACACGAGGGTCAGCTCTCCAACTTGAGCTTAGTGAGTAAACAAAACAATGCAACAAATATATGCATGCATTCAATTCATATCTTTGGTCTAGTTTATAAGTTTGCAATGTGCTATAGAAAGATTTGGTGGTCGTCACACCTCTAAACATGAGTGTGTGAATCCGCCTAATGGATCAAACACCATTATCGTCCCACATGCACCCATCATGGAATAGAGATAGGGCTAAAGTGTCCAGATCAAACACCGCATAACACTTCCCCTGATGCCCTACCCATACCAACACGTAAGCCCCTATTGGCGAAGGCTTACAAACTGGGCTCGCAACTAACCAATTATAATGCCAAACAGTGTAGTCCAAGGCCTCACCCCAGCATCCCTCAATACATCCATAGAGATAAAGTTATGGCCCCCCGATAGAGTCAGAGACCACACGGTTCGAGACCACCTCCCCTGATGTCCTATAACGTAATAGTTCTGCTAAGGTAATGGGCATACGACGATGTTAGTGGATAAGACTTGAGTAGAGATAAAGCTAGAGTCTGGTGACGAGGTCAAAGACCACCATGCCACATCCTCCCCCTGATGCTCGACTCGCATCCAACACACCAACCACACACATACATTCACATGCCTATTCCCAGCATCATCATCATCATCATGTTATAAATAAAAAGAATTAAATATGCATGAACAGTAATAGCAGGAATATTGGATGACATGTGAGATGCACATTACAAGCATACACGCATAGAATCAATCATGGCATTGGATTCAATAAAAATAAACAGTTTGTTATTATCCAATTAGTTTAGATCTTGTTCCCTCACCTTTGATCAATGTTTGTTCCTCTCCTTGTTCCCCTCCCAAGCTATGGAAGTCACTTTGAATCTATTAGGATCCTAAACAATTAATGTATGTAAGTTAGGGTTCAAGTTTATCAAGTTACAGTAGTCAAAAACCTTGTTTGGTCTTAAAATATTCTTGTTGTTTTCCTACGGTCGATGCTATGGTCGATGCTATGGTAGCAATATATGCCACCGTAGGACCTACGGTCGATACCCTATGGTCGTATTACATGCGACCGTAGCTACAACCGTATGTTTCCTGAATTCTTCCTGAATGGCTGTGGTCGATACTTTCTCATCCTATGGTTGACCATAGCTACGACCATATGTAGTTTGGTTGATTTTTACTTCTTACATGAGTTCCTCCTCTTGGATCATCAATGGGGTCCTTCCTAATGATCATTCTAAGGTCAATATTCTTAATTTATCCCTCATCCATTAACCCTAACCTATTCTCTATGATTTTGCTTAGAAATTTCATAACCAAAATTGTCACACCCCAATTCCGCACCATTTAGAATGGTGTGATGAACCGTCAATATACCAACGGTTCAACCAGGATCTTGAGTAGGCTATCCCACATGATAAACCAAAACACATTCCACATTAATCAGAGATAATAAAGTAAATAGTGGAAGTCTTACAGATAATGAACTAAGGTCTAGTCATGATAAATAATTAATATTCTATTTATTTTCAAATAATCAAAACATAACTTAATACATATTACAATATCCAAATACGAAGTCTAAACACTAAACGTATCCATAGTTGAAACGCTCTCTTAACGAACCATGTTCGTTCTCTACAACTTGCTCATTCATAGCCTCCACCCATTCATATGTTGGCGTGTCAACATAATCTTCAATCGTAATACCTGCAACATCAGAAACTAAAAAGAATTGCACGTGCGAGGGTCAGCTCTCCAACTTGAGCTCAGTGAGAAAATAAAACAATGCAACAAACATATGCATGCATTCATTCATATCTTTGGTCTGGTATATAAGTTTGCAATGTACTATAGAAAGGTTTGGTGGCCACCTCGCCTCTATGCACAGGGTGTAAAGGCCCGCCCAAGGTTAACGTTTATTGTCGTCCCCATCCACCCTACCATGGAATAGAGATAGAGCTAAAGTGCTGAGGCCCGTCCTATGACACTTCCCCTGATACTCTACCCATACCAACACGTAAGCCCCTGTTGGCGAGGGCTTACAAATTGGGCTCGCAACTAACCAATCCTAATGTCAAACAGTGTATCCAAGGCCTCACCCCAGCATCCCTCAATACGTCCATAGAGATAGAGCTAAGGCCCCCCGACAGAGTCAGAGACTACAAGGTCCGAGACCACCTCCCCTCATACACTACGACGTAATAGTTCTGCCAAGGTAATAGCGATACGACGATGTCAGTGGACAAGACTTGAGTTAGAGATAGAGCTAGAGTGCTGAGGCCTGGCCTATGACACCCCCCTGATACTCCCTCACATCAAGCACACTAACCACACACATACATTCACATGCCTATTCCTGTCATCATCATCATCATCATCATCATGTTATAAATAATAAATTTAAATATGCATGAACAATAATAATAAAAATATTGGATGATATGTTGAATGCACATACAAGCATACACGCATAGAATCAGTCACGGCATTAGATTCAAGGAATAAAACAGTTTATTATTAACCAATTAGTTTTGTCTTGTTCCCTCACCTTTGCTTGATTGTAGATCCTCTTTTAAGCTTTAAGAATCACTTTTATATCAATAGGAAACCTAACAAGTTGATAAATTTTAGTTAGAATTCATTCCAATAATTCTATGATTGCTGTTAAGTGGGGGTAGCAGGACGGGTAGCAGGACAGGTAGCAGTTTTCTGCGACCCCAGGGGTAGGCTAGATGCCAGGGTTGAATGTTCCATCGACCCTGGGTGTGACCACCCCTTTCCTGGACTTCCCGAATGCTGGGGGTCGATGCTAGGGTCGGATGTTCCATCGACCCTAGGTGCAACCCCCCGTGGTTTGAGTCAAGAATTTCATCCTACAGTCCATTCTTTCATGTTTGGGTCCTATGGCTTACTTCCACAATCCATTCTATGCTTATTCTATGGCTTAAAACTCTAGGTTTCTTCTTTACTTTGCCTACCATGATTTCCTCCATGGATTTCATTGAAATCCTCCCATGGATGAATGATTTGGGTTTCTCCTAAGTCATACCCTCTTCATGAACCATTCTAGGCTCCTAAATAAATCATGGAGAATGTATTCATACCTTAGGTTTGCTGAGATTCAGAGTTTCCTCTGAATTTCCTCCTCCTTGGTTTTCTTCTTCAATTCTCCTTCTCTTCTCCTTCTCTTCCTTCTATTCTCTTTCTCCCAATCCAATTAGGGTTGTAAAAGGAGTACAAGAGGCTTAGGGACGTCCTATTTATAGAGTAAAACCTCCCAAAATAAGTCCCATTGCGTTTAGGAAAGGTTCCCATTGAAATTAGGAAAGTTTTCTAATTTTCGGTTCGTGCTGTTTTTGCTATTTTCCGGGGGTCGATGGTAGGGGGTTGATGGGGGGGTCGGACAATTCGAGACCCCTGTGACCCCCAGACCAAAAAGTCACAGGTCGAATAGGGGGTCGACCCTGCCTGTTTAGGCATGCCACCCTACCCTCATTTTGACTGTTTTTGAGTAAAATTTCATATTGGGTCTTGAGTTTCTTCACACACTTTGTCCACTTGGCTCGACCATGATATGTAGACCAGTCATGACACGAAATGTAAGGTTAGACCAGGTTCGTGGCGTGCGGGTCTTACAACTCCACTACCCTTAAAAGAAATTTCGTCCTCGAAATTTGAAAGTACGGATCTTACAACTCCCCCATCATTAAAATAAATTTTGTCCTCAAAATTTGAATTTAGGTGGGAATTCTATTTTCGCATTGCATCTTCTTCCTCCCATGCAATCTCCTCCGCGTATCGTCTTTGCCAGGTTATCTTCATATACTAATTATCCCAGCTTTGGAGATGTTGTACCTTTCAACCAGTGAACTAGGCTGGTACCACTTCAATAGTTGAATCTCCTATCTATACCAGTGGATCCGTGGTCATTATCTCTAATATGGATCTCCAATGTACTTCTTTAATAGAGACACGTGAAATGCATCATGCGCACTAGACATGGACAGCGGTAACGCTAATTGATATGCAACTTGTCTTTCCAAAGTCTATAAGATCTAACACCTATATAGAATATAACTTTCCCTTCTTGTTTAATCGTTTCAAACTCTGCATAAGTGATATCTTCAAGAACACTTTGTCACTTATGGAGAACTCAAGGTCTTGGTGTCTCTTCTGACATCTTGAGCTATCTTGCCCCTTTTCTTTGATCTTGTCTGTCAATCGATAGTCTTCTTCAATAGACTCAGGTCTTAAAACTCTTCATTCACTAACTCCATTCCAAAACAAAGGAATTTGACATTTCTACCTTACCATGATTTATAGGTGACATTTACATAGTAGCTTGGTAGAAACTTGAATTCACGGTTAACTTCTCAACTCAAGCTCCTTGAAATCAATTTCACAAACTCGGGCATATCTCTTAGGATCTGTATGGTCCGCCCCGACTATCCGTCGGTTTGAAGTAAAGTGTGGTACTAAACTTCAACTTTGTCCCCATTATTTTCTGTAAATCCTCCCAAAACTTCGAGATAAGGAATAAGCCTCTGACCGACACTAAGCTCTCATGCATACCATTCAATCTGGTAATATTATCCACATATAGCTTATTTAGCCGCTCCAAAGCATACTGAGGTCGTATAGCAATGGAATGAGCTATCTTCATAAGGCGATCAACAATCTCCCAAACTGCATCAACCACTCTGGGAGTCAGTGGCAAATCAGTGACATAGTTCATTGTAATGCAGTTTCACTTCCAGACTGGCTTTGATAGTTATTGTTGTAGTCATGTTGGTCTTTGTCTTTCAGCCTTTGCTTACTGATAATTCAATTACTGAAACATGCATCTAAACCACATTTGTTATCATTCCTCTTTACCAGTACCATCTCTTCAGGTCATGATACATATTGGTACTCCAGGATGTCCCAAATATTGAGTACAATGGATTCTTATCATTATCCTCTTCATAATATCCGAGTCTTTATCTTCATGTATTCAGAATCTACCTCTGTATCTGAGTACCGTCTCCACATCCAAAGTAACTCAGGGTTGGGTTTTCCTTTTTCTAAATCTGCTTACACCGTTCTTATTTACGGATCTCACAAAATTGCTACTTTTACTTCATCCATCAATTTTGAAATGATCATTAATGCCACAAGCACAGCCGAATTATTGCTCCATAAGTTCATTCATAAGTTCTTTCTCTATTGGATCATCACGAGTTTCTATTGTATGTTACTCTACTTCCAAATCTGAATCTGTTGCTGCGGAACATAAGACAGTATCTATACTGGTTCCTTCCTCGGACTTCGTAATTCCCTTTTTGCTTAATGCCTTAGCTACTACATTAGCCTTCCCTGGATGATACTAGATATCACAGTCTTAATCCTTGAGCAATTTCAGCCATTTTCTTATCCTCATGTTCAACTCTTTCTGATGAGGAGGTACATAAAACTCTTGTATTCCCATTCAATCTAAAATTCTCCTCCGTTTAGATAATGTCTCCAAGTCTTGATTGCATAATTTATCACCGTTACTTCCAAGTCATGAGTAGGTTAACTCTTCTCATGCTCCTTCAGTTTTCTTGAAGCATATACAATCACTTATTTACCTTGCATTAACCCACATCCTAGATCCAATCCGAAAGTTTCAATGTATAGGGTAAAAGACTTCCCTAGTATCGGAACGATCATGATGGAAGCTGATATCAACCTTGTTTTTGGAGTTTGAAAACATTCTTCACACTTGTCAGTCCAATTAAACTCCTCTCCTTTCCTGGTTAGCTTGGTAAGAGGTTTTGCAATCTTAGAGTGGTCCTCCATGAATCGTCTGTAACAACCAGTTAAACCCAAGAAACTTCTAATCTTTACAATATTCTTTAGGTGTTTCTCACCATATGATTACTTCTATCTTAATAGGGTCCACTTTAATCCCTTTTTATGATACTATGTGATCTAAGTAGATCACTTTGTTTAATTGGGTCTCATATTTCTTGGACTTGGCATAAAGCTTTTCTCTTTTCAGCTGTTGTGAAGTTGTTCTAAAATCCATTGTATGAGTTGCTTATTCTTGGAATAAATCAAAATATCATCTATGAAAACTATGACCGATGTATCTAACATGTCATGAAACACCCAATTCATCCGTTCCATAAAAGATGTAAGGGCATTGGTTAATCCAAACGTCATAATCGAGATCTCATAATTGGCCAATCCCAATTCTAAAAGCTATCTTCAAGATATCGCTGTCCAAATTCTTCAGCTGATGATATCTTGATCGAAGATCAATCTTAGAAAATACCTTTGCTCCTTGCAACTATTTAAACAAGTCATTGATCTGAGGTTATAGATATTGATTCTTGATCGTGAGCTTGTTAAATTCTCGATAGTCTGTACATAATCGGACACTACCGTCCTTCTTCTTCTCAAATTGCATTGGCGCTTCCCGTGATGTAATACTTAGCCGATTAGAACCCTTGTCTAATAACTCTTGTAGTTGAGTCTCAGTTCCTTCAACTCCGTAGGAGCTACTCTATAAGTGCCTTTGACACAAGTATCGTCCTTGGTAACAAGTCGATGACGAACTCGGTCGCATGATTAGATGGTAACCCAAGTAAGTCTCCTGAAAACACATCAGAAAATTTATACATCACATCAGTATCTTCCATCTGTGGTGTTTCTTTGGTAACGTATACCACAGATACCATATCTCCAACTCATTTCTCTTCAAAGCATCTCTTCGCCCTTAGCATAGAGAGGATCAGCTTTCACTACTTAGGCAACATGCTTTCGTTAAAACTAAATTATATCTCATCTTTATTCTTGAATGATAACCTCTTCTATGCACATACAACTTTGTATAGTGTTGAGACAACCGGTCTATCCCCAAGATGATGTCAAAGTCTGTCATCTCAAGTCGAATTAGGTTGCATCCTACTTCTGTCCATCCATACTATTCGGACATTGTTCATAACACTCATCTAATACACATCTAGTCCAAAAGGGCTTGAACTATCAAAATCTGGTGTAAAGGTCTTAAGAGCTTGTCTAGTTCCTTCATCTCTTATGATTTTTGAAAGACTATCATCAAAATCTCATATTGCACTCATTAGCTTATATTTCTTTTATCCTTGTTGTTCAACCCTGATCTCTCTTTCATATACCTCAAAAAATATCTTGTGATTGTTACTTCATATCCCAAGTTTATCTATAAGCATTAGGGTATATGCTTATAATTTCATTAATTCAGCCAACTCTTTTGGTCTTTACTTAATCATCTCAATCGACATTGGGCATAACTCAGTATTACTTATACTAATCCAAATACTATCAATGCCATGATTTTTGACTTTATCCTTGTATCCACTCTTAGATTTGTCTTTAGGAATCTTCTACTTTGTCAAAATTCATACCGATATAACCATCTTTAACTTTACTTGAGTGCTATCTACTCTTTCCTAGTTACTCTTGATAGTTTTTACTTTTGCTCATGCACTCTTTTATGACCATATCCATCTATTCAGCAATCTCGAAACAGATCCTCCATTTCTTCATCTGAGGTTCCTTGGCTATAGAATCAAATCTGAATTTAATCATCTTACTTCCCATAATTCCTTATCACTAAACAATTTATCAATGGATGTCGAGTAATATAAGAATCAGAATGTTTATCCAAAACAATTCATTTCCTTCTTTCAATTTAGTATGATGACAAACACTTTCTTTATCTAATGAACTTAAGTTTAGAGGATCAGGAGTAAATCTATGGTAATCCAACCGGCATTAAATGGTTGTTAAGTTGCACGGTGGTCCAAATTCATGGAAATAGAGGTTTTATAACTCTTAACCTCAAAATTACAGTTCTATCGAATATATAATGCCATTGGTCAAGGCATTACAGGAATAAATCTGAAGAAGATTTAGTACATCAGTAAATCAGGTATAAATCAGAAGATGTACGCTCAACATGATTAAACATTTAACTGTTCATTCAGTTCGTATCTCTGTTCATGTTGTCGATCATAAGGGGGGCTCAGATTGGTATAATAAGGACTAATACTAAAGAAACAATATCTATAACTCCAATTGACAGGTTAAATCAAGAAGGTATCATGTCCAGGTACGAGAATTAAAATCAAGTATGTGCATCCTCTATAATCATAAGAGTAAGTCAATAATGCACTGCATCCTATATAAACCTATCTACTTATATGGCCATAATAGATTTGATCCTTTGCTGAAAATGTCCAAGGCATCATCTTCAGAAGATATTCTTCAATCCTTGTCGGATCATTCTGTCATGATGCAACTATCCCATACATTGGTGGCTGATAAGGTTAACCACCTTGATACACTTCTTGTTGTGCACCAAACTTCTGCACTGGGGTGTGCATTACTGGGACTTGTTGTGTGGTAAGCACTGTGTTATAGCTAATAGGTGTTGGGGTATAGTGATGCTACCAATTGGTACCGTACTTGGTTTGACCCAGAGGTGTTGATGTAGCATCAACAACTTGGGTAGTGATTTACATAGCAACTTGCATAATCAGTCTCATCTGTTGTTGCTCTTGTATTTTATTGGGTCAAGTTTATGACAACCATAACCAAGGTACTTGATAGTCCAGGTGGTTGGATGGAGTGGTCTGGTTGTTCACCTCCTTCAATTTGTTCTAATCTGATTATCATTATTTAGCATCTGATCAAATGGGTTTTCACTACTCGTTCTCGACCCAGATAGTGGTGGGGTCAAGTTACAACTTCTACTTAATGCTCAGCGGGTAATGGATCAGCTTATGATGGATCTCATTCTGAGTCTCCATGTCACCCAGGAGTATAGCTTTATCTTCTTATTGTACTCTTATTCTTAGTCTATGGCCATTGTTCTCTTATCTCTGTTGCATTTAGCCTGAGATCTTTTCCTTTACCATTGCAGGGACTTAGGCGTTACTAGCCATTTTTCTTCTTTCCCAAATACATCGAGTTTCATATCTTGTGAGTATCAACTCGGTATTCCAATGTTTCGGTTACTGTACTATATCCTTTGTATACTTAGATAATTGCCCGACCTATAGATCATACCCTATATTATTCGTTTATTAGGATAAGTTTTGAATTTTCTCTTTTTGTTTGTGTATATATATGGTTCCACATTTAATATGTATATTATTGTCTTGTTTAAGTTCTATCTCAACCAACACAGGTGCTTATGGTGTGTTTGTATTAAAGCTTTTAATTATCCTAACTCAGTTCATGGACTCCAGTGGAAGTATTCAGGTTTCATGGGAAGGCCTGAGAGCTCTGATACCAAGTTGTCACACCCCAATTCCGTACCATTCGGAATGGTGTGATGAACCGTCAATAAACCAACGGTTCAACCAGGATCTCGAGTAGGCTATCCCACATATGATAAACCAAAACACATTCCACATTAATCGGAGATAATAAAGTAAATAGCGGAAGTCTTACAGATAATGAACTGAGGTCTAGTCATGATAAATAATTAATATTCTATTTATTTCCAAATAACCAAAACATAACTTAATACATATTACAATATCCAAATACGAAGTCTAAACACTAAACGTATCCACAGTTGAAACGCTCTCTTAACGAACCATGTTCGTTCTCCACAGCTTGCTCATTCATAGCCTCCACCCATTCATATGTTGGCGTGTCGACATAATCTTCAATCGTAATACCTGCAACATCAGAAACTAAAAATAATTGCACGTGCGAGGGTCAGCTCTCCAACTTGAGCTCAGTGAGAAAACAAAACAATGCAACAAACATATGCATGCATTCATTCATATCTTTGGTCTGGTATATAAGTTGGCAATGCGCTATAAAAAGGTTTGGTGGAAGCCTCGCCTCTATGCACAGGGTGTGAAGGCCCGCCCAAAGATTAACGTTTATTGTCGTCCCCATCCACCCTACCATGGAATAGAGATAGAGCTAAAGTGCTGAGGCCCGGCCTATGACACTTCCCCTGATACTCTACCCATACCAACACGTAAGCCCCTGTTGGCGAGGGCTTGCAAACTGGGCTCGCAACTAACCAATCCTAATGTCAAACAGTGTATCCAAGGCCTCACCCCAGCATCCCTCAATACGTCCATAGAGATAGGGCTAAGGCGCCTTGGCAGAGTCAGAGACTACACGGTCCGAGACCACCTCCCCTCATATACTACGACGTAATTGTTCTGCTAAGGTAATAACGATATGACGATGTCAGTGGACAAGACTTGAGTTAGAGATAGAGCTAGAGTGCTGAGGCCCGGCCTTTGACACCCCCCCTGATACTCGCTCGCATCAAGCACACTAACTACACACATACATTTACATACCTATTCCTATCATCATCATCATCATCATGTTATAAACAATAAATTTAAATATGCATGAACAGTAATAATAGAAATATTGGATGACATGTTGAATGCACATACAAGCATACACGCATAGAATCAGTCATGGCATTGGACTCAAGGAATAAAATAGTTTATTATTAACCAATAAGTTTAGGTTTTGTTCCCTCACCTTTGCTTGATTGTAGATCCTCTTTCAAGCTTTAAGAATCACTTTTATATCAATAGGAAACCTAACAAGTCGATAGATTTTAGTTAGAATTTATTTCGACAATTCTTGGCTTACTGTTAAGTGGGGGTAGCAGGACGGGTAGCAGTTTTCTGCGACCCCCAGGGGTAGGGCAGATGCCAGGGTCGAATGTTCCATCGACCCTGGGTGCGACCACCCCTTTCCTGGACTTCCCAAATGCTGGGGGTCGATGCTAGGGTCGGATGTTCCATCTGACCCTAGGTGCGACCCCCCGTGGTTTGAGTCGAGAATTTCATCCTACAGTCTATTTTTTCATGTTTGGGTCCTATGGCTTACTTCCACAATCCATTCTATGCTTGTTGTATGGCTTAAAACTCTAGGTTTCTTCCTTACTTTGCCTACCATGATTTCCTTCATGGATTTCATTAAATTCCTCCCATGGATGAATGATTTGGGTTTCTCCTAAGTCATACCCTCTTCATGAACTATTCTAGGCTCCTAAATAAATCATGGAGAATGTATTACCTTAGGTTTGCTGAGATTTAGAGTTTCCTCTGAATTTCCTCCTCCTTGGTCTTCTTCTTCAATTCTCCTTCTCTTCTCCTTCTCTTCCTTCTCTTCTCTTTCTCCCAATCCAATTAGGGTTGTAAAAGGAGTGCAAGAGGCTTAGGGACGTCCTATTTATAGAGTAAAACCTCCCAAAATAAGTCCCATTGAGTTTAGGAAAGATTCCCATTAAAATTAGGAAAGTTTCCTAATTTTCGATTCGTGCTGTTTTTTCTGTTTTCTGGGGGTCGATGGGGGGGTCGGACAATTCGAGACCCCTACGACCCCCAGACCAAAAAGTCATGGGTCGGACAGGGGGTCGACCCTGCCTGTTTAGGCATACGACCCTACCCTCATTTTGACTGTTTTTGAGTAAAATTTCATATTAGGTCTTGGATTTCTTCATACACTTGGTCCACTTGGCTAGATCATGATATGTAGACCGGTCATGACACGAAATGTAAGGTTAGACCGGTTCGTGACGTACGAGTCTTACAGAAATCGTTATATTAGATTCAACACATCAACTTGATGGAAAGGAACCTATCCTATTTAATCTATCCTATAGAGTCAAGTCCATACCTTAAGCTTGTTGTAGAAAGATAGAACTCTTCTCTGCAAACCTTCCTCTCAGCCTTCTTCTTCAAATCTCCTTCTCCTTTTCTTCCTCTTTCTCTTTCTCTCTTAGGTTTAGAGTTTCAATTTGGGTTCTAAACAAGTGAGAGAGGCTAAGGAACGTCCCTTATATAGAGGAAAAACCTTCATATAGAGTCCTCTTTCAATTAGGAAAGAGTTATCCTCAAATTAGAAAAGTTTCCTAAACACGGAGTCGGTTCTAGGTTCCTATGGTCGATCATATGGTCGCATAAACCGTTGACCATACCACTAAGACATGCGACCATAGCACCTATGGTCTCACTACGATCGACCATAGGTGCGACCGTAGCCCCCAAACATGCCACCATAGGTCTAAAATTCACTGGTTTTTAGTTTTTGATTGTTTGCTTCCATACAAACTTAACCAGTCAACCACAACAACTAAATTTTATTTGTGACTTACCTCATCTTGTGGTTTCTTCATATAATTGGTTCACTTGAGCCGATTATGATGGAAAGACCGGTCATGACACGAGAACGTAAGGTCAGACCAGATTCGTGGCGTGCGGGTCTTACAGGGGTGACTGGCTGTGGCAAGCTCATCAGCAATGGCCTTAGCTCGCTGTTGGAAGGAGCTAATGGGTTCATCAATTTTGTGTTTCAATTATTGAAGAGAGATGTGGAGAGATAGAATCTAAGTATTCGATGTGGGATGCATAGACCTTCTCAAGAGATTTCCATATTTGTTTGCTTAAGGTGAGTCCAATAATGAGAGGAAAGGCCTCGTTTGAGAGAGATGGGATTAATAAACTCATGAGGTTATAGTACTATCGTTTCCATGCTGCTGTGGATGGCTCCGTCGTGATGGGCACAAAAGTGGTCAATGCTGAAAGGAACTGGTATAGAATGTCGTAGGTGCTTGTGGGCAAGAAGAAATCCTGTCTAGGTGGCCAAAGAGATCCTAACATTGGAGAAAGGGCATGATTTGAGCACGCTAGAAGAGATAATTCTTGGAGTTCAATTTGAAGGAAATAAAATGATGAGATTGTATAAGATTGGGAGAATACTGTGATGCACCTCCAGAAAGGGCAGTGGAAGCATTGCTGGAGTTGTCGGCGGTGGTCATTGTTGGCTTGATACCATGTTAAAGCACAAGAATATTGCTGTGAAAAAATACTTTCCATGTATTCATGTTCTTTGTTATTGTCAATTACAGATTACAAATACTTAAATTACAATCAGTGTTTTGTTGTTGTTATTTTATATAACTGTGAGTAAGTGTTGGTCTCTTATATGCACACCCTCTCCTAGAGTTTGTACTTGAGAGATTTTTACTTGAGATAGAATTCTGTAGAGGTTATACAGCTCAAGAGGTCCATGTATCAAGAGGTAACCATGTGACATGTGATATCACATGTGACATCACATCGGATAATGATCAGTTAATACTCTGCAAGAGCAAAATGCTTCTCCTCAGTCAAGCAATTGTTGCACGCATCCATGTTAGAGCTTCCCCAAATCTAGAATAACATAGAGCTCGTATGGAATACTATAGTTACTACTATCAACATGACAAGATTGCCATTCCCCCAATTCGGACATATCGAAGCCATCGAAACCAGCTCCATAGTCCATTTCATCGTCATCGTTATCAGATTCTAACATGCTGCAACTTCATTTATGTTTTCCAACGATGTGAGACCCGGTTGATAGCCTTCAAGTGATTTTGAAGATTGCTAAGTTCATTAACAAAATCTTCCCCAAAAATGGTTGGATCAAACCCTAGCTTTAGGGTAAGAAAAAAAAAAAAAAAAAAAAACTTCACCAGAGAAGAGTAGAAACGTTGATGAAGAGACTCATCTGGAACAACCAGTGCAGCGTTTACAGCTTCTTACAAAATCCCTAAATGAAACGAAGAATATGACTTTAAAACGAAGGGCAAAATTGTTATTTGTTAGTCAAGTTAATATGGGAGGTTAGTTAGGTCATTCGCATTTTCTGTTAGTCAACTTAACGGAGGGGGTGTGCCATTGCAATTACTCGCAATCTCGTAGTTAAGTGATTTAAAAGCAAAATACAAGTGAGATGGGTGAAATTTAAATATTACTTCATGGTACATAGTGCTTTTCTTTGTCCCGTGGGCTTTGTGGACAATGCAAGTGTAAGTATTAGTGACAATATCTGTTAGTAAACTTTGTTGGACTTTATGTTGTCATTGTTGGCAACTTGGATGATGTGACAGTGTTTGTGAGCATTCAGTCAGAGAAATGAGGAGAGAGAGTATCAATGTAGGAGAGAGAGTGTCAGTGTAGGAGAGAGAGTATCAGTGCAATGACAAAGATGGAGCAACTTTGCTTGTGTGTTCTATAGTGTTCTACATGTGTTTAAGATGGCTTGCAGTGAGTTAAATGGCATTCTACAACAAGTTTGAAGAGAGAGAGTGTCTGTGGATCCTACTGGTGATGTGGCACAGAAACTGATGATGTGACATTAATACTGATAGTGAGATAGAGTTTCTAGTAGTGTTGCAGTGTTTCTTGTATTGAGACATGAGACAATTAAAGAGAGACTGTAGAGAGAGAAATTAGAGAGAGAAATAGGAGAGAGAAAAAATATGACTGGGACCCATGGGTGTGGTGGCAAGGTGATATGCCAACACGGCAGCCCATGGCATTTGGCATGTATGCACGCAAAGTTTCAACTCTAAATTCCTCAGTTTTATAGAATTTTAACTTTGGGACTATTTTTTGTGTGTCCTGGAGCAGGTTCATGGAAATCCGACAGTGGAAAGATGTAGAGCGTCGAGTTATCTTTCCAATGCAACTTGAATCACTTAATTCCAACTTCAAATGAGGGAGATATCGCAGTTTTCGTCGAAACGATCGAAAATGGCCAAAAAATCAAGCTTTCGGTGAGTATATATGATATAGGGAAAACAGTAATATATTGAAGAAGTTCAGGGGTCTTTTTGCAATTATCAAGAGTTGAGGGAAAAGGCTGAAATTATCATAAATAAATTTAAATTCTATTCGGACGGCTCAGAATGAGCCACGTCGTCAAGATCCTGTTTGGATGGATCTGATTAAGGCGGGCTCGAGTGGATCTCAGCCATCGCGTCAGATTCCATCGCACGCCTTCGAAATGGTTGGATGCATTATATTATAATGGGCCGCGATCTATTGTGTTACAGCTTGATCGGTGTAGCGTGCGTACGGTGCGTAGTGGATCAGATTCCGATCCAGCGCTTCACGTGATCTCCGATTTTCGGAGGCTTGATTTATCCAGATCCAAGAGCTCAGGTTCAATCCCGCCTTTTTGAAGTCAATCTAACGGTCCGTGCTGAAGATTCTTAGATCGACCAATCAGATCGCGACAGTTCATCGGCGGCGCGGCTACGGTGTGGTGCGGGTGCCGGTTATTAAAAGAAAGATTCATTTTTGAGTCTTTTGGTTGGCCGAACTTCAAACTGCCATAACTTCTTCATCCGAGCTCCAAATCAGTCCGTTCAAGTTGCAGTTTCCATATTTTTTTGATGCTCTATACATTGGGCACCGTTGGGAGTCATAAAAGTACATAGAAAAATTGAAAATAGGGTTTTGAAACTTAACAAATGATTTTTCTAGGGTTTCATGCCTGTGGGAGTGACATATCAATCACCAACTACCTCTTCTCTGTGCATCAATGGAGTGCTAAATCCCTATGAGAGGTCAGTAGAGCTTTTATTTTCACATTCATGGTAATTATGGGTTGTGTGGAAGAGATCGAAAGCCTGTCGATGAGGTGTGCTCTGTGAATCTATCTCTATCATCATTGAAGGCTATTAGAGAGTACCTGAGAGCAGTGTGAAGCTTCAGAGAGATTGTTGGCCATTTGAAAGAATTATTTGTGAGATTCTCAATTCCTTATCTATTTATGCTTTCAATTTATTGTATGCTAGCGTAGGTGCAAATTGTTGAATACCTAGCTAGTGGGGGAAAATTGTAAGGCAAATTTATAAGCCTAAAAAATTCTGTTATTTGCTTATCGTGGGTGCGGGTTAAGCATGGTGTGCAGCGTGTGCTGAATACTGGTACTTGATACCTGAATTCCTGGCACATGTGTGCCCTCCTAGTTTTATGCTGGGTAAATTGGATGTATGTACTTGTTGTTGTGTTGACAGTAAAAAGAAGTGTACTGAGTATATACGGAGCCCGTTGGGTATTACTCCGTGGACTAGCCATCACACACTTTGTTGGTGAACCATGTATATCCTGTGTCGTAGACTGTCTTTATTTTCTTATATATTTTAGAGTGCGTGGAATGGCTTGCAGGATGGGTGTGCAAATCTGGTAGACCTGGCCACTGAGTGGTAGCGAGGTAGATTTGCATACGCTTGTATGTGTGTAAAAGAATATATCTCCATCAGCTCTGGGCAGCAGTAAATAGTCAGGAAAAAGTTTCAGACACTGATTCACCCCCCTCTCAGTGTCATATCAAGTTCATCAATTGGTATCAGAGCACCAGGCTCAGTGCCAGCTTAATCAGCAACTGAGTGATCAGAGGACAGTTATGAAACTTGGAGAAGGTTTTAACAAGCCCCCACTATTTGATGGAACAGAATATGTGTTCTGAAAGAGAAGGATGAAAATTATATAAGTTCTCTTAGCTTTGATGTGTGGCAAACAGTTTGTACTGGGAAGGTGGATGCCATGTATGAGTCTACAGCTAAGAATGCAATCAAGGATGGATTGGGAGATTGTGTGAAAGTCCGAGTTAGTGGATGCGAGACAGCAATGACATTATGGGATAGAATACAGAGTTTATATGGAGATGAGTCTACCTTTAAAGCTCATGCATCACTAGACATTGATTCCACTTCAGAGGTAGATAATGGGAGTTCAGATGAGTGCTCTATTGTCTGATTGGAGGATCTTAATCCAGAGATTGACTTGACTAGAGAGCTGAGAGCAGCTCAAGATGACTTGAGACTTGAGAGAGAGAGACTCACAGTTGTATCTTGTGACCTTCATAGTATAAATGAGACTATTTCAATTTTGAAGACACAAGTAAAGGACTCCAGCTTTGTCATTACAGCTTTAGAGGCTCAGGTCATCAGCAGAGATGAGATGTGTAGGGATCTTGAGAGGGAGATCACTACGTTGAGAGCTCAGTTGATAAAGGTGCAGATGAGCCAGAGTTGCATCCCACCAGTGGTTGAGGAGATCACCAGATGTACAGCTCAGAGTGAAAATTATCAAAGTTCATCCACCATCAGTTTTGATTCTACTACAGAGCATGTTGAGACATCTAGTAGGCCACAGAGACAAAGCTCAAGTAGATCACAGATAAAGACCCAAAGTAAGAGACAGAGGAAGAGAGTTCAGAGGCACAATGATGCAAGACCTTCATCACACTAGGCACAGTGTAGAGGTGTTTATCAGCAAAGAGCTCAAACATGGAAGACAGATAGTATGCAGAGTAACAGGATTGATAGAATTCATCAGGAGAGACTAGTTGAGCAGAGCAGATTTAGTAGGTCCAGTCATCAAAGGCACAGACAGCAGGTTTTCCAGCAAAGACAGGTAGTACATACCATGAGGCATGGACCCACACCTAGTTGGCATAGACATTCCCTTGTGAGACAGTCATATTTTCATGGATATTGTCACAGGTGCAATGGGTATGGGCATAGGAGTGCAAATTACACATCCAGATTTTGTGTTAGTAATTATGGGAGGAAGACATCCACGTCACCCCAGATGAGGCCAGTTGAGTGCCTTAGATGCCATACACTTGGGCATTGGGTCAAGCGATGCAAGGCAGTGCTCACCCCCCAACATGCTCATGCAGAGAGAGGTTCAAGAAGCCAATTCAGGTAACAGGCCAAGGAATGGTCTCAATTCAATGATCAGTCTCATATGGCTTTGTACAGTGTATGGAGAAAGAAGACAGTAGAGAGGTCTTCAGTCGGTGTGGTTAGACAGAGACAGAGGACTGTGGCTAAGCTAGTTGACAGGCATTGTCAAAAAAGAGCGTCTGTGGAGAAGCCCAAACAAAGGGCCAAGGTGAATGGTCATGCAGTGTGGAGAGAAAGCACATAGAAACACTTACCACCCCTACACCACCCAAGTTGGGTGTGAGAGGGAACACACCTCCTAGGCACTAGGTGCACTGAGGTGCACATAGAGAGGGGGAGCTTACTACATGTTCATTCTTGCCCCCAGACAGACTCTGTTGATTGCAGAAGAGTGTAAGTGCTTGGAATCATCAGGTGAATGGTATAATTCCTTGTGTTATTGCATCTTGGTGGAGCAGACATCAGATGAGCAATGTTATGTCAATCAGAGTATGGCAGCTAGAAATACTTATTTGCATTAATATGTTATCAGAAATAATTACTACAGTCATCCATGACAGTGTCAGAGTGTGGCCTTCATTGCACCAGTGATAGGGGGAGCGATGTGTGTTTGTTACATCTTTTTGCTCCTGATGATAGACTCAGGGGGAGTCCTATGGTATTTATATGTTGAGTGATATATGCTAGTTATCCTTATTCTCCTTATGTTGGACTAAGGGGGAGTCCTGTGATGTTTTTATGTGTTGATATAATGGTTTATTATTTTTTTTGGCCCATAGGATTGGAAAGATGTGGTGGGCACTCTTATGTGACATGCCCCTTTGTATTTGTTGTCAAAGGGGAAGAAAGATCTCATGTGCATAATGAGTTGCCAACAATTTCAAAGGGGGAGATTGTTGGACTTTATGTTGTCATTGTTGGCAACTTGGCTGATGTGACAGTGTTTGTGAGCATTTAGTCAGAGAAATAAGGAGAGAGAGTATCAGTATAGGAGAGAGAGTTTAGTGTAGGAGAGAAAGTATCAGTGCAATGACAAAGATGGAGTAACTTTGCTTGTGTGTTCTACAATGTTCTACATGTGTTTCAGATGGCTTGCAGTGCATTAAATGGCATTCTACATCAAGTTTGATGAGAGAGAGTGTTTGTGGACCCCACTGGTGATGTGGCATAGAAACTAATCATGTGACAATAATACTAATGGTGTGACAGAGTTTCTAGTAGTGTTGCAGTATTTCTTGTATTGAGACATGAGACAATTGAAGAGAGAGACTATAGAGAGAGAAATTGGAGAGAGAAAGAGGAGAGAGAAAAAATATGAGTGGGACCCACGGGTGTGGTGGCAAGGTGATATGCCAACACGGCAGCCCACTGCACTTGGCATGCATGCACGCAAAGTTTCAAGTCCAAATTCCTAAGTTTTATAAACTTTTAACTTTGGGCCTATTTTTGGTGGGTCCCACAGCAGGTTCATGCAAATCCAATAGTGGAAAGATGTAGAGCGTCGAGTTATCTTTCCAACGCTTGAATCACTCAATTTCGACTTCCGATGAGGGAGATATCGCAGTTTCCATCAAAACGATCGAAAACGGCCAAAAAATCAGGCTTTCGGTGAGTATATATGATACAGGGAAAACAGTAATATATTGAAGAAGTTCAGGGGTCTTTTTGCAATTATCAAGAGTTGAGGGAAAAGGCTGAAATTATCATAAATAGAGTTAAATTCTGTTCGGACGGCTCAGAATGAGCCACGTCGTCAAGATCCTGTTTGGATGGATCTGATTAAGGCGGGCTCGAGTGGATCTCAGCCATCGCGTCAGATTCCATCGCATGCCTTCGAAATGGTTGGATGCATTATATTATAATGGGCCGCGATCTACTGTGTTACAGCTTGATTCGGTGTAGCGTGCGTACGGTGCGTAGTGGATCAGATTCCGATCCAGCGCTTCACGTGATCTCCGATTTTCGGAGGCGTGATTTATCCAGATCCAAGAGCTCAGGTTCAATCCCGCCTTTTTGAAGTCAATCTAACGGTCCGTGCTGAAGATTCTTTGATCGACCAATCAGATCGCGACAGCGCATCGGCGGCGCGGCTACGGTGTGGTGCGGGTGCCGGTTATTAAAAGAAAGATTCATTTTTGAGTCTTTTGGTTGGCCGAACTTCAAACTACCATAATTTCTTCATCCGAGCTCCAAATCAGTCCGTTCAAGTTGCAGTTTCCATATTTTTTAATGCTTTATACATTGGGTGCCATTGGGAGTCGTAAAAGTGCAGAAAAAAAATTGAAAATAGGGTTTTGTAGCTTAACAAAGGGTTTTTCTAGGGTTTCATGCCTGTGGGAGTGATGTATCACCAACTACCTCTTCTCTGTACATCAATGGAGTGCTAAATCCCTATAAGAGGTCAGTAGAGCTTTTATTTTCACATTCATGGTGATTATGAGTTGTGTAGAAGAGATTGAAAGCCTGTCGATGAGGTGTGCTCTTTGAATCTATCTCTATCATCATTGAAGGCTATTAGAGAGTACCTAAGAGCAGTGAGCAGCTTCAGAGAGATTGTTGGCCATTTGAAAGCATTGTTTGTGAGATTCTCAATTCCTTATCTATTTATGCTTTCAATTTATTGTATGCTAGCGTAGGTGCAAATTTTTGAATACCTAGCTAGTGGGGGAAAATTGTAAGGCAATTTTATAAGCCTAAAAAATTTTGTTATTTGCTTCTCGTGGGTGCGGGTTAAGCGTGGTGTGCAGCGTGTGCTGAACACTGGTACTTGATACCTGAATTCCTGGCACATGTGTGCCCTCCTAGTTTTATGCTGGGTAAATTGGGTGTATGTACTCCATGTTGTGTAGACAACAAAAATATGTGTATTGAGTATATACGGAGCCCGTTGGGCATTACTCCGTGGACTAGCCATCACACACTGTATTAGTGAACCACGTATATCCTGTGTTGTGGACTGTCTTTATTTTCTTATATTTTTGGAGTGCGTGGAATGGCTTGCAGGATGGGTGTGCAAATCTGGTAGACCTGGCCACTGAGTGGTAGCGAGGTAGATTTGCATACACTTGTGTGTATGTAAAATAATATATCTCCATCAGCTCTGGGCAGCAGTAAATAATCAAGAAAAAGTTTCAGACACTGATTCACCCCCCCTCTCAGTGTCATATCAAGTTCATTAATAAGCTGCACAAACACATGATATATGGACCCTTCCTTCTATGATAAAAATTTCTATATTTACGAACAAATTTGATTTTAAAACAATAATCAGAGCATCATTCTGAAGCATGGTGTTTTTTTTCATCCTATAATGAAAAAGAGAAAGTAATATACAAGATTCACCAAATGCCACTGTTATTTCTTCTCCAGCCCCACAACATGTTCAGACAAAGTTTGAATGCTAATCAAATTGCGACATGATCACAAATATAACTGAAGCTAACTTAAACCAGAACCCACCCCCATATGAGTTTTAATGAACAGACTTACATTTTCCAAAGTAGCTTCAAGACTATTTTGTTCACACCTTGTAACTAATGACTAAACATAGAGGACATATAAATTATGGTTTTACTAAATCCTCATTATTGGAACAATCAAGGAAAATTTTTAAACAGCAAACACACTCAGATCTAGTTTGAGTTTCAGTGATGAATCTTTTGATGTCTTGCATCAACTTGTTTCCTGCTTCAAATTCGTCATACTCTATTTTCTTTCCCCACTCTTTCAATCTCTTTGAGTAATCTTGAATCCTGTCCTTGAGTATATCACAGCTATAAACCACAGCCAGGATTGGGTCAAGAGCCACTGGTTCAAGGCTCGGGCTAGCAGGTCCAAATGGGTTAGCCAATGGGTGGTCTGTTGTTTCTCCAACTGGTAAACATAACCTCCAAAACCTGTCCATCATCTCATTTAGATAGTTCCAAATAAGCAAGGTTTTATCATGTCAAAACAGCAGGATTACAAATGATCGATGCATGTACTGTTCTAAGATATAATGGGCATCTCAGTGTACAAGACTACAGCTATTGCAAGGTCTAAGGAGGAGCAAATTGTACATAACCTTACCCCCGCAATGCGGGGAAACTATTTTCATTATTCTAAGATGTAATGGTGTTTTCAAAATGTTTGACTTAGTTTTGATACAATTTGGTATAATAACAAGGGGAGAATTTTCATTCACCCACGTCGCAGTGAATCTCTTCATTCATGGGGTCAGGACCATTGGTTGAGATCTGGGAACAGTACTAAGGATATTTCAAGCATTCATCATTAAGAGAGCAGCACATTCCATCATTGGGATGCTCTTCACATACTGTGAAGGAAAACTTTTTCTAAGAATAATCCCAAATATTTAATATTAGAGAACAGATTTTATTACTGATACCTCTTAAGGGTCAAATAATTTGAAACCTTACTTTTTTTTGCCTTCTTAATATAATGCATTTATAATTTATGCTTTTTAATTATGATAATTCATATCGTTTCACATGTTCATTCATAGACCGTGCAAGACAATGATAACCCTTTACAGAGACAGAATGATAAGATTCCTTCTAAAAGTTTATGAAAAATTCATTATACTCTTAACTTTAAAAACTTTTGAAAATAAAACAAAATGTAATTAAAAGAAAATGTCATATTATATAAAAAATAATAATGTGGAAAAAATTAGCCAAGTGGATCCCTTGAAAAGGAATCTTTAAGCGAATGCTTTTCCACCAAAAGGTTTATTTCCCTATAGACTATTTTCGTGACTGTTGGGTGGATTGATCATTTCGACCTTTTCTTAAATAGGGTATCCTCTTATGTGCCACAGGTTAAATTAATTATCCATCTTAACTTTATGACCTTTCATGTACTAAACATTTTACATTTTAACAAAATTATGACAAAAATTATTTTTTTAAGAATATAAAAATACTAAAAATATTTTTAAAACTATGTTTTTAACCCTCCATTCCTCTCAAGGTGAAGAGTACAATGTATTCCTAATCAACCATCTCAATTTTATGGGCTATTATCATGCACTAACCCATTTTAAATTTTAACAAATTTACTATAATTTTTTTAAATAAATAGAAATATTAACTATATTTTTAACCCTCTACTCTTACCCTACCCTCTTAAGATGAAGGCAGGATTCGATCTCAAGACCTAACTATAATCATCCAAGGCTCTTAGCGGCTGCACTAATAGGCACCTTGTAGCATAACAATTATTGATACTTCGTAACTTACCCATAAAATATATATATATATATATATATATATATATATATTGAAACTTTGTCAAACCCTAGCTTCGAAAGTATATATATATATATAGGCTCTAATATTCTTATTTTAAAACCGTAGTTTTAACCTTTAAATTGGATTGATCTTGAAATCAGACACCAAAATACTACCCTATATACTATTTTGGTGAAAATTGATGATTAAACCAGAAAAGTGAGGTTTTTATTTTTTATTTTTTTTTATTATTTTGGCAGAAAAATGATTCTCACCCTAAACAAATTATGCTCAAAATATATATATATACTCGGATTGAATATATATATATATATATATATATATATATATATATGAATATATTTTGTTCTAGATTAACTGAATTTGGAATACTCTAAACCGTTCCAAATGCGAATCAAATACAGATTTTCAATTATTCATTTATATCCCTAATGAGGTCGAGGTGCAACTCTGACTCTAAAGTCCATGCTCCATGCCTGTGGAGACATTCGTAGCCCTTGTTCTTGTTTGCCAATATATAAACTAGTGAAAGAAACTCCACAACCACAAGGATACCAACTCTAAGATCCAAGTTTCTAAATCCAAGGGCTTATTTCCTCAATCATGCCTTTTGGATAGTTAATTACATGATTGAGCATGTGAACTGTGGAGATTGGCTAATTGACATATTTAAAAGGTTTATAGGGAAATAATAAGGAAAAGATTATCTCCAATCGTTCAGTCCATCAATCATTTTAGTCGTCTATTAAATGAGCTGAGATGCATCAGCATGCCGCATACATATCGAACATTCTAATCCATCGGATGCATGATTGACGTGGCTGAACAACATGAGAGGATCCAAGTCTGAAATAATAAGCTATTTAATTCCTACATGCCTGATGCACTAATAACAAAAAACGGGGTGCGGCTTGTCTCAAGTTGAGTAATTTCTCGAAATATGATCCTCATTCTTTGTACATACCAATGTATTTGTATATGAACAGACTAGATCACCAACTTGAGGGACAATTAGAGACCAGCTCCTTTCAAACAAAGGATCTAGACAAAAAAAAACTATTGAGTCCCCACTCATGCAGGGTTGTGGCCCCAATACCCGTAAGGTAGATTGAGAATATACTTGTCAGAAATCTCCATATTGAACAGAGCCTCCTTCCGTGCCTCCACCTCTGACTACACCGGTGTGGTTCCGCCAAAGTAAGCGGCCAAATATACATAACCTCGCACATGAACCGGTGCTAACTCGGGGGATCCAGCTCCGAGTCCAACCGCGAGATGATGAGCGATGTTGCCTCCCGCCGAGTCCCCCGAGATAAAAACCCGGTCGAAATTGGCCACATCAGTCAACCAAGTGTCAGGATTCTCGGATAGAGCCTGAGCTTGGAGCCACCTAACCACTGCAAATCCATCTTCGATTGCAGCTAGAAGGCTATTCTCAGGTGAGACGACGATGGCTTGAAGGTTAGAAGCGAGACAGAGACAATAGTTTTGATAGTTGGGCCAAGTGCAAAAGCCTACACAGAAGCCACCGCCATGGATGTAGTAGAAGATTGGGAGCTTTGCAGCAGAAGAAGCTGAAGCTGGCTTGTAAAGACGGAGGTGGAGATCATGAATTGGGTCGAACTGGACATCTTTCTACACCACAGAGCCATCTGTAAGTCGGGTGGTCCACATGCCACCTGGCCCCACCTAAATTGGATGATTAACATTAGGATCCTGTGACATGTGGCACCCAGATCACCGTCGATCTTTGATGGGAGGAGACGATTGATCCATAAATAATCCAAGGGTGGAGTCCTATGCACACTTATGCAATCTGAGGATTCCATTACGTTCTCTTTGTCTGAGAATATGGAGTGCATAGAAGCCCTATCCCGTTCTTCTCTATCTTCTTCTTTTGCTCACACATGAGAGGACATAAAGAGCTTGTGCGCCGGTTGGATCAGAGATGGCGGTGAACGGTTAGGTCATGGGAGGTATTTATGATTTTTTGCATTGTAGTTTTACCTCTATTAATGGTGGGATCTCTTACATTATGGTATCAGAGCAGATATTCCCGCCCTCTGTCCACCTTAAAGAATATGCCGATTTCCCCTTTTAATATTTCCAGCAGAGCCATGCCTTTTGTTAAAGGAAAGCACATATTTTATTTTCAAAATATATTAGAGAATGCTGACGCCAACAGTAACCTGCAAGTGTGCACCCACATGGCTCCCGGCCCACAGGCCAGCAGGCTAGTGGGCACACACCCGCAGGCAGCCAGCCAGACAACAGATGCAGGCTAACCCGCAGGCCACCAGTAGACCCGCAGGCGCGTCCAGCAACAGCCAGCAGCATCTGCCGCCGGCTGCGTTAGCCACAGCAGGCCAGCCTACAAGGGCCAGCCTGCCGCAGCCTTGCGCAGCCAGCAGCAAATGATGCAGGTTGTTTTGCACTATAGGAAGTTGCCGCAGGCTATTTCGTTAGTGGGTCTTCCGGTTGGTAGTGGTGGCGGCGGTTTGTGGTCATTGCGGCGGCGCCAGAGTCTTCTCCGAATACCATGAAGGAGTGCCGAGTTGTTCGGCACATTTTTGAGCCGTTAGTCCGACGTGTTCTGTTAGAACTCCATTCGGTGAACAAAAATCGTCTCCCGCCTGTGGTTTGGGCGGGAGATTGGGCGGCCCGGATGGATGGCCGCCAATTGGCACTCGGAGGGATCCGAGCCCTCCATCCGAGTCGACCCCCCAGTCGACAAACTGAGCCGACTGGGGGGTCGGCTCGGATGGAGGACTCGGATCCCTCCGAGTGCCAGATGGCGGCCATTCATCCGGGCCGCCCAGTCTCCTGCCCAAACCCAGGCGGGAGACGATTTGGACCCCATTCGGTTAAGGATAACGAGTGGTTTTTTCTTTGAAAATAGAATATGCTTTAGAAGGCCTTTAGGAAATTTTAAGTTATAATTTTTTTTTTATATATAAAAGGCATAACGGTCATGGGTATTGTGTTTTGTTTTATTTAAAGCCTATTTTTATTTTGTTAAATTATGGGCCTTATGACTGGCCCATTGATTGTTTTAACATAAATTTTTTTTAAAAAAATTATTTAATTTTTGGGTTTACCCAGACCAGAATTGAATTTTTCTGGGTTTTACCTGAGACCCGCAAAATGGATTCTCTGGTTGACCCGATAGCCCGGATTTTGCCCCTTTCTATGAACCAGGAATCTTTATTGAACCGGAACGGTTTGGTTCGATTCAGTCTGATCCAGAACTTCTTTCGAACCGTGACTATATGATTAATGGTGATATTTAGTGTTTTTAAACTGTTTTAATTATATGTCACCTTTATGTAGTTACGAACCGAACTTCACTAAAACAGTGACTGCACCTTTTATAGCAGTACGTTCTGAACATCGTTAAAAGTCCATAATCCTTTCCCGACATTTACAATCTGAACGTCACTGTATATAGATATATAACAATAGAATGTTTTATCTTACTGTTTAGTGACATTATAGGATAAATGCCACTAAATATATGAATACAGTGAGGTTGTTCATGCCACTGTTTTAGTGACAGTAACAAACGTCGTTAAAAATCAGTGTTAATTAAGGTAAAAAAAAAATCCATTAGAAACTTCTTTAAAGTTATTAGGCTTATGTTAATACTTATGGATGTTTGTTTAAAGGATGCCATAAATGATTACAATGCCCTTATAGTAAAGATGTGTTAAAAATCAAGAAAATCATTAGGTTTATTTAACAATTATAAGTGCATTTTTTTGAAGTCATAAAAGACAATAATACTTTCTAAAGGTAGGCATCAAAAATTGCATCTTTTCCATTGGATTTGGGTATTATCCCCACAGGGAAATATTCTTTTCTTTTGACAAAAGATGGAATAAGGTGGGATGTGAAACTGCAAGACAAAGGGGGTTTTCTTCTACCTACAGGTGTGGAATAACCTTCTGAATTGTAGTGTAGCATTCTAGTCTTATTAATAAAGACTTAGACAGATGTACACTATAATCTTAGCCACAGGTAGTTTTATAGGATACATCAGTTTGTCAGTTAAGTTTGATGTCAATCAACTTAGTGTAAAGTTTCACATACTAAAATTGATTATAAGTCAAGCCCACAGGTAGATTATAATTAATTTTAGTGTGTTAGTGGTTATTGACGTGGGTTGATATCAGTATATAGTAGTATGCCATAAATCTAAACTCCCTTTTATTTATTTGCAGCTTATAATAACCACATCACTCTCCCAGTGCTTATTGGGGAAAACTTTAAAGATTGGAAAGAAAAGGTGCACATTGCATTGGGGTGTATGGATTTGGACTTGGCGGTCCATGTAGATAAGCCTACTAAACTTACGAACTCCAGTACGCCAGCCCAAATTGCCCATTTTGAAAAATGGGAGAGGTCCAACCGTTTAGGGCTAATGATTGCCATGAATAACATTGAAAGGAACATTAAAGGGTCTATTCCTGAATGTAAACTTCTCTCTGAAAACATGAAGGCAATAGATGCTCAATTTGTTAGTTCGGACAAGGCATTAGCATCATCCCTAATGGAACAATTAAGCACCATGCGACACAGTGGTAAGAAAGGAGTTTGAGCATATCATGAGAATGAGGGACATTGCTTCTTAGTTAAAGAATTTGGAATATGAGGTACAAGAAAATTTCTTAGTCACTTTCATATTTGACTCCCTTCCAAAAGAGTATGACACCTTTAAAGTCTCTTATAACACACAGAAGGCAAAATGGTCAGTGAATGAACTATGGAATATGTGTGTGCAAGAGGAAGGCAGACTCAAGGGGAGCAATATGGAAGTTGCAAATCTGGCAACCACTTCAAACAAAGGGCAAAGTAGCAAGTCCTCAAAGAAGAAGAATAAGGGGAAAGTACCAATAAAGAATGAATGTACTAATGCTTCTCCTAAATGCTTCTTCTGCAGGAAGAAAGGACATGTGAAGAAGGATTGCCCCAAGTACAAGAAATGGTTGGAAAAGAAGGGTATTTTCTTATCTTATGTTTGTTATGAATCCAATTTAATTAATTCTCATTCAAATAATTGGTGGATTGATTCTGGTTCTACAATCCATGTTTCCAATATCATGCAGGGCTTTCTACAAACAAGACTTCCAAAGGAAAATGAGAGACACATCTATTCAAGAAATCAGATGCAATCTCAAGTGGAAGCTATAGGAGTCTACAGATTAGTTTTGTAGTCTGGTTTTGTGTTGGATTTGAAAGACACTTTTTATGTACCTTCTTTTGCTAAGAACCTAGTTTCTGTTTCCAGACTAACACTTATGGATTATGTGTTTGAGTTTTCTGGTTCAGTCATAAAGTTAATAAAGGATGATGTAATAATCGGTTCAGGTTCTTTAATTGATGATTTGTTTCTTTTAAATTTAGATCCAACATATGAAAGTAATTTACTTTTTGTTAATAATATTGGCATAAAGAGAATGAATGTGAATGAGAAGTCTTCTAAATTATGGCACCTTAGATTATGTCACATATCTGGTGACAGAATCAAAAGGTTAGTGAATGATGGAGTACTTGAGACTCTAGATTTCTCTGACTTGGGGGTTTGTGTGGATTGCATCAAGGGGAAGCAGACCAACAAAACCAAGAAAGGTGTCAGAAGATCAAATGAGATTTTTTAAATCATACATACGGATATCTGTGGACCTTTTCCCACTCCTTGTTTGAATGGTCAGAGATACTTTATCTCCTTCATAGACGACCACTCACGATTCATGTATCTCTATCTTCTAGTTCAAAAAGATGAGGCACTAGATGTTTTTAAGAACTTCTAGACAGAAGTAGAGAAACAGACTAGAAAGGTGATCAAGATCGTGAGATCAGCTAGAGGTGGTGAATACTATGATAAAACTACAGAACAAAGTCAAAGGCCTGGTCCATTTACACGATATCTTCAAGAGCAAGGTATTATAGCCCAATATACCATGCTTGGATCTCCAGATCAAAATGGCGTCGTTGAAAGAAGGAATCGTACATTATTGGACATGGTCAGAAGTATGATAAGCAATTCATGTTTGCCTCTGAAATTGTGGAGTAAATCTCTAAAGACTGCTGTATATATCTTGAACAGGGTACCATCCAAGTCGGTTCCTAAGACTCCTTTTGAGTTGTGGAATGGATGGAAACCTAGTTTGAAGCATACTCGCATATGGGACTGTAAAGTCGAAATAAGAGTCTATAATCCACACCTTCAGAAGCTAGACTCTAGAACAGTCAGTGGATATATTATTGGTTATTCTGAAAGATCTAAGGGTTACAAGTTTTACTGTCCCTCATATACCCTTACCATTGTAGAGTCAAAAGTTGCTAAATTTCTAGAGGATGACGACAACAGTGGGAGTATACATGGTCAAAACATTGAGTTCCATGAACAAGATGTCTCGACAATCCCTTCCACATCTAGTGGTCAGGGTTTTATCCCTTTACCAGTGGTACTTGTGGTTCATGAGCAACCACAAGTTCATGATGAATTACCACATCAAGATACACCACATCAAAAGCCAGTTGTCGCTGAACCTATTGCTCCTGAGCCACAAGTTTTGAGGAGGTCCTCTAGAGAAAGAAAGTCAGCAATTTCTTCAGATTATCAGGTATATCTCCAAGACTGTGGCAATGATATTGGAATAAATGAAGATCCAACATCATTTGCATAGGCTGTTCATAGCAAGGATTCCATTTTATGGTATGATGCCATGAAGGAAGAAATGGAATCCATGTCAAAGAATCAAGTGTGGGAACTTGTAGAATTACCTAAGGACACCTCCCCCGTGGGGTGTAAGTGGGTTTTCAAGACCAAAACTGACTCACACGGTAATATCGAAAGATACAAGGCCCGACTGGTGGCAAAAGGTTTTAACCAAAAGGCTAAAATTGATTATAAAAAAGCCTTTTCTCCCGTATCTAGGAAAGATTCTTTGAGAATCATCATGGCACTGGTGGCTCACTATGATCTTGAGCTACACCAGATGGATGTCAAGATGGAATTTCTGAATGGTGATTTAGAAGAGGATGTATACATGAGTCAACCTGAAGGTTTTATTTCGGATAAAGGAGGTCATTTAGTATGCAAGCTTAAGAGGTCCATATATGGATTGAAACAAGCTTCTCAACAGTGATATTCAAAGTTTGATAGCACGATCACTTCCTACGGTTTTGTAGAGAATCGAGCTGACCAATGTATTTACATAAAGAACAAGGGAACTAGTTTTACCATATTAGTGTTGTATGTGGTTGACATTCTCTTAGCTAGCAATGATCTAGGGATGCTACATGGGACAAAATATTTCTTGGCCTGAAACTTTGACATGAAGGATATGGGTGAAGCCTCTTATGTTTTAGACATAGAGATTCACAGGGACAGGTCTCTTAAGACCTTAGGACAGTCCCAAAAAGGTTACATTGATAAAGTTTTGGAAAGGTTCAAAATGAAGCAATGCTCATCAAGTGTAGCACCTGTAATTAAAGGCGATAGACTCAGTCTGGAGCAATGTCCGAAGACCAATCTGGAACAGCAAGCTATGCAAAATATTCCCTATGCATTAGCAGTAGGCAGTTTAATGTATGCTTAGGTCTGTACTAGGCCTGACATCACATTTGCAATGGGAGTTTAAGGAAGGTTCCAAAAGAACCCTGGTTTACCACATTAGAAAGCAACGAAGAAAGTACTGAGGTACCTACAGGGCACCAAAGATCACATGCTCACATGTAGGCATGTTGATGACTTGGAGTTGATCGACTACTCAGATTCGGATTATGCTAGATGTGGAGATACAAGGAAGTCTACTTCAGGCTTCATATTTTTGTTAGCTGGAGGAGCAGTGTCTCGGCACGTAAAGCAACCTAAGACAACCTCTTCTACTCTAGAATCTGAAGTGGTGGCATGCTATGAAGTAGTTTCTCAGGCATCTTTGTTGAGACAGTTTGTCATAGATTTGAAGGGTCATAACAACACATGCTTAGTGAGTCGTTACCGACACATTGAGATAAAATACTTTGTTGTTAAAGAAGACGTTCGAGATCGTCGCATTCAGATAGAGCATATCGGCACTAATGATATGATAGCAGATCCTTTCACTAAAGGCCTTTCGGCCAATGTGTTTGTGGCACACGTGGATCGTATGGGTCTAAGTAGAACATTAAGTGGCTAAATGTTTTATTGCGACATTGCAATGTAAAGTTTGATGATTTCGAAATAAAGTTATTTTATTTTTCTGTCATTTATTTGGTTGTATACATAAAGTTTTGTAATGACAGATGCCTATAAAGTTTTTTAGCCATAAAGTTTGACCCTTGAATCAATTGTTGAATTGATCTATAAAGTAGGATAGTCACAATTGAGGTTCACTATAAAATAAATAATCTATTATAATACATGGAAGGAAGTGTTTCCATTGTACTCTAATACTAGGACATGCACCGCCATGATTCATGGGTTGGGAGTTTTATTGTGAACATAAAGAACAAGTCCATAAAGAAGGATCCAAAAATTATTGTATGGCCATACATCATGTTAATAATCATAAAGTGGCTTGCCATGTGGCAATATGGGCCAAGTAGGAGAATGTAAGTCAGGTGGCCCACATGCCACCTGGCCCCACCTAAGTTGGATGATTAATGTACATTAGAATCCTGTGACATATGGCACCAAGATCACCATTGATCCTTGATGGGCCGAGACGATTAATCCATAAATAATCCAAGGGTGGGGTCCTGTTCACACTTATGCAATTTTAGGATTCCATTACGATCTCTTTGTTTGAGAATAAGGAGTGCATAGAAACCCTATCCCATTTTTCTCTATCTTCTTCTTTTGCTCACACAGGAGAGGACGTAAAGAGCTTGTGCGCTGGTTGGATCAGAGATGGCGGTGAACTGTCAAGTCATGGGAGGTATTTATGATTTTCTGCATTATAGTTTTACCTCTATTAATGGTGGGATCTCTTACACCATCTTCCTGGACGGAGATGTTGAAGGGTGGCTGGTGAGAGCGGACTATAGAGCCATCACTGTATACCTGGAGTATTCCATGGCAATCCTCTACCACATAGGGAGTGGTGGCGGTGGTGTTTGAGATCTCTCTCAGTCTCTCTGTTTGGCTCCAACTTTGGAAAGGTGACAGTATTGTGAGTCCAATCCTCTCCTCCCCATCCTCCCCCTAGTAGTGTGGGATGATGGGTTGTCCTTATTTTCATATTTAAGCAGATGGCAATGTGTGTGATTCTTGCTTTTGGAAAGTGACATATTCCTCCTGTTTTTTTCTCAGAAAGTATATGTGGTAACATGGGGGGTTTTGTCAAATTTTAGGTAAATTACTGTTGCCGTCTCTAGGGGTGTCAACCAGTCGGTCCGAGCCTGTTTTGGTCAGGCTAAAGCGGTGTCAGGTTTTATAAGATTTGATCAAAATATGTCCATTTATGAGGTTCAGGGCCTTCGGGCTGGGTGGGCTGCACTATGCACATTAACTAATATGCCATCTGGATTCAAGTTGTTATCGGGCTGGTTCGGGTTGAAAGCCTGGTAGGAAACCAGTTATAGCCATCTAGAAGGCTAAAGTAGCAAATCTAGGGTTAATATTCAGTTTAAATCGGTTTTATTGGGTTCGGGCTCATCGGTCTACTTTTTGGGGCCGGTTTCAGACAAGCCCAGACCAGACCAGGATTGGTAGGATATGCCATACCTCAACTTGAAACATGTCTAATAATAGTTCGGTCTAGTTCAGTTTCGGGTTAATTTGGGCCAACTCAGTTTTTATTTAAAAACCCCAACCCAACCTTGAGTCACTTCATCAGGTTGAGGCTTGGCTGACTTAACTCATAGCCTGAAAATCGAAACCTAACGTGCTCTCAAGGCTAGGGCACCAGACTAACCCTGACTGACCTTGACCATTGGAAAGGGGAAGAGAGATGCAGATCCTAGGCCAAGTCAAGAAGAAGAAGAAAGAATAATAAAGAAGAAGAAAGAACAAGAGAAAGGAGAAAAAAGAAGACAGGTCCGCTTGGTTTGGGCTCAGTCTAATGGCTAAACCTAGCTCGACCCAGTCCTAACTTAGGGCTAGAAATTATCAGCCCTAACCTGCCCTTAGGGTCAGGATATTTCAGCCTAAGCCCTATTCAGGCTAAGGGCGGGCCATGGCAGACTCGAGGCGACAAGGCCAAACTTGCAACCCTAACATAGTGTCAATCAACAGTGTAAAACCTGCACTCTATGAACCCGATCTAAACCTTTAATTCATGTCGTAACAGGTCTTCCAATCATCACCGGGCCAGACAGGACAAACGGATGACAACTAGGTACGAAAATGGACCTAATGTATGATATTTTTCATACCGATCGATGGTATCGGTCGACCGGTATGTCTATGCGGACAGACTACTTAGATCTGGAAACTGATCTCTGCGGGTCCCACTTTCCAAATCTCGAGTCTATGGACTTTCCTAACGTAAAGAAACTTTTTAAATTATATCCTAGTCTATTTAAGGACCCCTAAACCTTTTTAGAACTCTTTCATTGATCCTCACAAACCCTAGAGAGGAAAGAGATCGAAGAAGGAGAAAGAGCTAAGGAAGAAGGGAGAGCAGCCGCCGTTTGTTGTTGGATGAAGAACACCATACTTGCAAACCAACGGTAAGTGCTTGAACCTTCCTCTAAGTTAAGCGTTATAGATGATCAATACCATGCAAGGCAAGGTATTGATCTAAAACCCTTAAATTTGTCGTCAAACCCTAATACAGTCGATGAACCCTAGATTCGCATTCTAGGCTAAGGATCATCGAAACTAAGACTTGAATGGAACATGAAACAACTTTAACTCGTTGCTCAGTCCTATAATGCATAGGAGAAACCCTAGAACCAATAGGGGACGATCGACGGAAGGCGAACACCTAATTGATGGTCTTTCAAAGGCATACCGGTCGCACCATATGCAACCGGTACTGCGACCGGTACCTATCGGAGACTGGTCTATGGGGGACCGATCGACCATACCGGTCATACCTTTCCCCACAGTGCCACAACCGGTGCTTGCGATCGGTACTGCGACCGGTATGCACTGTGAGGAGTGTTTTGACCCAGTTGATTTTTCGACCAACGTAAACCCTAAGCAAATTATTTTAATTCAACCCTAACATCATGTAGGACCTTGTGATAGCGAGTTTGGATTCTGTAAAGCGGAGCAAGTTAACAATCAAGCGTCAGGTAAGAGAATTGGACCTAAACCCTAATAACCTAATAACAGTAAAACATTGTTAGTAATTATGATTCTGTGGAATGGTGTTTGTGCATACTCGCATGTCATCTTTACTTTCAGTTATTATATTGTTCATGCATACTTACTATGCTAGGATGTGAGTGTTAGGCATGTGATTGTTTTCGTTGGTGTGTGGAGTGGGAAGGGCCTGGGGTCTGGGATCATTCCTCACACTAGCACCTTTTCATATCGCTTCTGTCTTAGCATGCTTGGTGCGGGTAGGGTATCAAGGGGAGGAAGTGGCATTGTGGTCTCTGGCCTGGCCACTAGACTCTAGCTCCTATCTCTATGCCATAGGGATCTGTGCTAGGATTGGGCCTACTGTGATGACATATAGGATTGGTTAGTTGCGAGCCCAGTTTGCAAGCCCTCGCTAATAGGGCTTATGAATTGGTATGGGTAGGGCATCAGGGGAAGTATTGGCGGTGGTTGATCCGGACACTTTAGCTCTATCTTTATTCCATGGTAGCTGCATATGGGACGACAGTGGTGTTTGATCCATTGGGCGGATTCACACACTCGTGTATAGAGGTGCGGTGGCCGCCAATCCTTTCTATAGCACATTGCAAACTTAAAACCAGACCATAATGTGAAAGTTATTTATGCATGATATGTGTTGCATTGTCTGATTGTCTTACTGAGCTAAGTTGTGAGCTCACCCTTGTATATATACATGTTTTAGATGTTGATGCAGGTTACACTGTCAAGGACTACGTGGATGCTCCAGTATATGGATGAGTTGCTGCCTTGGAAGTGCAAGCAGGGGAGGACGAGCATGACACTTCATGCGAGTGCCCTTTCTGCGTGTACCTCTAGGATATTGGATTTGTTTATTTTATTTATTTTCAATTATATTTATAAGTGATGTAAGGATAATTATCTACGTTCTGGTGTTTTGAATAATTGGATATTTTATTTAAATTATCATTAGAAGACTCAGTTAATTTAATTTAAGACTTTCGTTGTATTTAATTATATTCTGATTATGGTTATGTGCAATGGTTTATATGATTGGACACGGTCTTATTGAGATCCTAGTGTGAACCGTTGGTTCAGTGATGGTTCACTCACACTTCTGGTTCAGCCAGAATTGGGGTGTGACAACTTGGTATCAGAGCTCTTAGGCTCTATCCAACAGACCATATTTGTACTTAACTGAGTCGATGAACTGAGATAGGAAGAAATTAAAAGCCTTAATAAAAACACACTTTAAGCACCTATTTGATGCCTGAGACTAAATAAGAAAGAGCATAACAAACTATACTAAAATAAAAACTTAATGCTCTAGATAGAAAACCATCTTAAACAAGTAAAAATAATCATAAACATCCAAAGAGTAAAAGTTAATTGTGCTATAGGGTACAGTCCACAAACCGGACAGTTACCCTGTTATAAAAGTCAATGTATTAGGAGGAGAGAAAAATAAAGTGATCTATCATGGGGTTGGGGGCATAGGAGGAATAGGGTCAGCAATGTCATAATCACGCTCATAAATGACCCTGAGCCAGTGTACCTACTCCTACGTGACTCTGAGGCTGCGAGAGAGGCGCCCTAGGTCACGGTTCATCTCGCGCTGGGCATCCCGAATCTCTATAAACATACCCATCATGGTATCGGGAGGAGGCTAGGATGGTTCCGCTGCAGGTATGGGCTATGGTTCTAGTGCAGAGACGTCATCCATCTAATCATCATCATCCCCTGCCTCTTCTGCAAAAGCTACATTGGCTGCTGCTGCTGCTACTGCCGCTGCTATTGCCCTCCTAAGCAAATGAGGACGAGCCTCTAGTTCCTCATCACTGATCGATAGGTTATCCATCTTCATCCGAATAATGGCATCCCAGTCAATGTCTGATGTCATGGTGTCCTCAACCGTAATCTCATCCCTCATATGGAGACAGACCTGCTCCCTAGTACAGACACAATAAGTTAGGTACTGGGTGAGCTGAGATAACTCACTGTAGTGGCCGCTCTGAGGAACAATGTCATACTGGATCATGGGGCAATATACTCGAGGAACTGGTCTCAAACTGGCAGCTTTCATGGGCGCCCTGGGTTAAGGATCTGCTTTGAAATCTCCTGACGCAGATCATCAGTAAAAAAGCCCTTCATTTTGGGAGCGCAGTAAACCCAGTCACCATCATTAGGAATCCCAAGAGATCAGCGAGCTGGTGAGTGTCGTAGGATATGGGGACACCTTTGACAAAGTTGGTTAGGCAAAGGTCCCTACCATGGCTGAAGTCGTTAACATTCCCCTCGACCTTCAGGTTAGCATAGAAGTGCTTGACCAAGTTGGGTCGAGTAGTCACTGTGTAGATGATAATGGGTAACCACCCAAGTATACCAAAGGTTGCTTCAACATCGAATCGTTGTAGCTGCTCCAGGTTTACGCAGCGCCCAGATTCTATGTTCTTCTCTTCGAACCATGGAAAACGGGCATGCGCCGCCACCAAACGAAACCACCATCATCAAACTGAGGAACCGGCGAGTGAGGACGGTTCATGCCTGGAGCGTACGCATGCTTACCAACACCTCGACACTGAGACATTGTGAACTACAAAAACAAAATAAAACAATGAGAATTAGTAAAAAAAAATTGAAATTTCAGTAGCATAACGACAGTATTTAAAGCAAAAGCCTCGAACTCACCCAAAATCTAGGGAGGAGGACTTACGTAACAATCTAACAACATATGGAAACCAAACAATCATCAAACAAGCAAGAAATTTAAAAATTACAAAAAAAAAATCAATTTTTGAACAAAACCTAGGTCAAAAATTCAAAATTTTTGATTTTGAGAAAACTACATGGTGGAACCTCAAATAAGTTGAGGGCTTTTGTTCATAGAGGTCCCAAAACTATTTCTAAGCCGAAGGAAAAGAGTTTCTATGGTTAGAATCCTCTAAACCAAGAAAAACCTAGTTTTTGGGCAAGAAACCATGAAAAAACGATGTAAAATGGAGAGAGGAAGGAAGAACCTTACTTGGAGATGATGTGCAAGGTCTTGATTGGAAAAGAATCGCTCCTAAAGTCACCGGTCGGACTATAGCAACTCACCAAGTAAGAGAGGAATCGCCACCGGAGAGGAAAATGAGAAGAAAAGTGAGGAATGAGTCAAAATTTATGATTTTAAAGCCTTTTTGGGCATACTGGTCGACGATTTTGCCCTATACCGGGACCGGTACCCCCTGGGGTATGCGACCGGTACCTCCCGATCAGCGGATGGATTTTTTCCGCCTGACCATACCGGTCGCACCACACTCTATAGTGCCACGATCGGTATCTCGTGACCAGACAGGAAAAAAATGAGGAAATTTTAAAATTTTGATTAAAGCATCCTTTACAATTTTCGCCTTGCTATTGTTAAAGACTAACACTATTATGACAATTCGAATGTACCTCACGTGTTATGTCTTCTTCTCAGATCCAAACAGGAAAGACTAATCTGAGATGGCAGACGAAAATGGTCACAGAGGTTCACGGAAACGTCTCCACTCAAGGGTGCGTCAAGCCAAGGACAATGTGGAAGTAGGAAATGTTGGTGAGAAAAACCTGAACCCAGACGGTGAACCCCAATGAGGGATGATAGGGACAGGACACCAATGAGAAATGGTGGAGAAGGGCAGAGTCACAGAGCACCAACAAATCTGCCAGGCCCTCCTCACACTAACTCTAAGACTATTGTGACAAATCTGGTCTATCAGATGGAAGCTCAGTAGAAGGTGTTCTTAAATGAGATGCTGAAGATGTTCAGGCCACCAGGATATATCCCTACAGAAGGTACGCCTGAGTCTGGGGGAAATAATACCACACTGCCAGTGGATGGTAGCAATGGGCCGTTGAGCCAAGGACAGAACCCACAACTACCACACCAATTTTTGACATCATCTGCCTATCAAGGGATCTATCTATACCCACCACCATGGTATGGAACAAATGCACAGGGGCAGAATGACCTAAGCCTAGTGGTGGATAGGGTTTTGAAATTGAAATCCCCTACCTTCACAGAGAAATCAGGAAAACCACTATGGCCTGCACAATGGGTTTCTGAGATAGAGAAGAACTTCCGTCTGATGACTTGCATGGAGGATGAGAAGGTGTTATTTGCTACGCACATGCTCAAGGAAGATGCTAATACCTGGTGGAATTCTACCTGGCCATACTTGGAGACGAAGCACACCCAAATCACCTGGAGAATATTCATGGGAGCCTTCTTCGATAAGTACTTCCCTAAGAGTTTTCAAGATTAGATGGGGAAGGAATTCGTTAACCTTCAATAATCCCAGTTGACTGTTGATGCGTACCAGCAGAGGTATGAGGAGCTATTTTTCTTCGCTCCAGCAAGCATGCAAGAGGAGGAAACCAAAACCCATAGGTTCACTATGGGATTGTGAGGAAGTATTCGGGAGCACGTCTTGGGTTTGGAGAAGAAGGTGTATAACGAGGCTGTACAGATTGCTAGGGTGATTGAATCAAGCCAAAGAGATAGCTACTTTGCTCAAAACAGGGGATTGAAGAGGCCTGCTACTGAGACATCGGGTGGAGGGAACACTAGACCATTCCGCCCATACAGGGCTCAGTCTGTTGTGGTGCCAGCAAGGAATACTACTGTCACACCCCAATTCTGAACAGACTAGAATGGTGTGATGAACCATCAATAAACCAACGGTTCAACCAGGATCTCTTATAGGCTATGCCAACCATGTTAAACCAAAACACATTCCACATTAATCAGAGATAATAAAGTAAATAGCGGAAGTCGTATTAATAATAAACTAAGATCTAATCATGATAAATAATTAATATTCCAGTTATCTCCAAGTAACCAAAACATAATTTAATACATAATACAAATATTTGAATACGAAAGTTAAACACTAAGCGCATCCATAGTTGAAACGATCGCTTAACGAATCATAATAGTCCTCCACAGCTTGCCCATCCATAGCTGCCACCTGTTCATATATTGGCATGTCGACATAGTCTTCAACCGTAATACCAGCAACATCAGAAACTAAAAGAATTGCGTACGCAAGGGTCAGCTCTCCAACTTGAGCTTAGTGAGAAAATAAAAAATAAAACAATGCTACAAACATATGCATGCATTCAATTCATATCTTTGGTCTGGTTTATAAGTTTGCAATGTGCTATAGAAAGGATTGGTGGCCGCCGCACCTCTATACAAGAGTGTGTGAAGCCGCCCAATGTATCAAACACCATTGTCGTCCCACATGCACCCATCATGGAATAGAGATAGAGTTAAAGTGCCCGGATCAAACACCACCTAACACTTCCCCTGATGCCCTACCCATACCAACACGTAAGCCCCTATTGGCGAGGGCTTGCAAACAGGGCTCGCAACTAACCAATCCTAATGCCAAACAGTGTATCCAAGGCCTCACCCCATCATCCTTTAATACGTCCATAGATATAGAGCTAAGGCCCCCCGACAGAGTCAAAAACTACACAGTCCGAGACCACCTCCCCTGATGCCCTACGACGTAATAGTTCTGCTAAGGTAATGGCGATACGATGATGTTAGTGTGCAAGACTTGAGTAAAGATAGAGCTAGAGTCTGGTGACCGGGATGAACCACAGTGTCACGTCCTCCCCCTGATGCTCCACTCGCATCAAGCACACAAACCACACACATACATTCACATGCCTATTCCTAATATCATCATCATCATCATGTTATAAATAAACAGAATTAAATATACATGAACAATATTAGCAGGAATATTGGACTCAATCATAGAATCATTCATGGCATTGGACTCAATAAGTAAAACAGTTTATTATTAGTCAATTAATTTAGGTCTTGTTCCCTCACCTTTGGTCGATGGTTGTTTCTCGTCCAAGCTTTGTAAATCACTTTTAAACCACTTCAAAACCTAAAAAATATATAGATTTTAAATTAGATTTTATTTCCAGTAATTCAGGCTTCCAGAAGCTGAGTGGTCGTAGGTGCGACTGCACCTGTGGTCTCAGTTTCTGCGACCACAGGGTGTATGGTCGCAAGGTGTGGTCGCATATCATGCGACCATACATGCGACCACACCCTCCCTAAAACTTCCCCGAGGGCGTCTGGTCGCTATCTGTGGTCGCATATCATGCGACCATACATAAGACCACACCCTCCCTAGAACTTTCCCGAGGATGTGTGATCAGTTATGTGGGTCTCATGTGGTCGCATATCCTGTGACCACACATGCGACCACACCCACCCTGGAACTTCTCGTGGGTGTGATGTCAGTTATGTGTGTCTCGTGTGATCACATATCATGTGACCACACATGTGATGGTCGACTTTTCCACTCCCAACTCTATTCTCTCATGTTTTGACTCCTTGGCTCATCATCATGATCCTTCCTACGATTATTCTATGACTTAAAATTCATATTTTACACAATCCATCATCCTAATAATTCCCTCTATGGATCTCTTAGAATTTATCCATGGTTTGAAGATTGGGGTGTAAGACCCATATCGAACTAACCGGTCTTACCACCTTGTACCAGGTCTACCTATCATGGTCGAGCCAAATAGACCAAGTGCGTGAAGGAAATAGCGAGACTAGGTATCAAACTGACCCAAAAATAGTTAAATAGGGGGCAGGGTCGGACCCCCCTCATTAGGAAGCAAGACCCCTGAAAAATTGACCAAGGGTCAGACAATTTAGACCTGAGGGTCGACGGGATCTCCGACCCCCTCATCGACCCCCTCATTGCCGACAGAAACCGTAAATAGAAAATTTTCCAAATTTTAAGGGGATTCTTTCCTAATCTCAATGGGACTTATTTTGGGAGGTTCTCCTCTATAAATATGATGTCCTTTAGCCTCTTTCACTCCTTTTGAAACCCTAATTGAAAGTGAGAGAAAGAAAAGAGAAGGAGAAGAGATGAAAAGTTGGAGAAGAAGAATAAAGAGAAGAATTCAGAGAAACCTCTGAATCTCAACAAACCTAAGGTATGGGTATATTTTCATTAATGATTTAAGACCTTAGAATAGTTCATGAAGAGGGTATGATCTAGGAGAAACCCAAATCATCCATCCATGGGAAAAATTCAATGAAATCAATGGAGGGAATCATGGAAGGCAAAGTAAGGAAGAAATTTAAAGTTTTAAGCCATAGAAGAAGCATAGAATGGACTGTGGAAGTAAGCCATAGGACCTAAACTTGAAATATTAGACTGTAGAATGAAAATGTCAACTCAAACTACGTGGGGTCGCACGTAGGGTCGATTGGGAATCGACCCTACCAGACCGCAGGATCGACCCCAGCATTCGGGAAGTCCAGGGATGCGGTGGTAGCACCCAAGGTCGATGGAACATCCGACACAGGCATTGACACTACTCCTGGGGGTCGCAGTAAACTGCTACCCTACCTGTGACCCATCTTGCGACCCTCGCTTAACAGCAAGCCAAAAATTGTCGGGATGACTTTTAATTAAAATCTATCGACTTGTTAGGTTTTCCTACTAATATAAAAGTGATTCTTAAAGCTTCAACGAGGATCTACACTCAAGCAAAGGTGAGGAAACAAGACCTAAACTAATTGGCTAATAATAAACTGTTTTATTTCTTGAGTCCAATGCCATGACTGATTATATGTGTGTATGCTTGTAATGTGCATTCAACATGTCATCCAATATTTCTATTATTACTGTTCATGCATATTTACTTCGTTGTTTACAACATGATGATGATGATGATGATAGGAATAGACATGTGAATGTTTGTGTTTAGTTAGTGTACTTGATGCGGATAGGGGATGGTATCAACCGGTACTTCAATGCCGTTTTCATTGGGTATATTGTGTCATAGCTCTATACAAGTCTTGTCCACTGACATCGTCGTATCGTCATTACCATAGCAGAACTATTATGTCGTAGAGTATCAGGGGTGGTGGTCTCGGACCGTGTAGTCTTCAACTCTGCCGGGGGGCCTTAGCTCTATCTCTATGGATGTATTAGGGGATGCTGGGGTGAGGCCTTGGATACACTGATTGACATTAGGATTGGTTAGTTACAAGCCCAATTTACAAGCCCTCGCCAGCAGGGGCTTACGTGTTGGTATGAGGCAACCGGTACTGCCATGCCATTTTCATGGGGGTTTATTGTGTCATAGTGGGTGCATGTGGGGTCGACAGTGCCGTTTTCATTGAGCGGTTTCACACACTCGTGTATAGAGGTGAGGCGGCCACCGAACCTTTCTATAGCACATTACAAACTTATATACCAGACCACAGATATGAATTGAATGCATACATATGTTTGTTGCATTGTTTTGTTTGCTCACTGAGCCATGATGTGTGCTCACCCTTTCAACGTCGAATATTTTTAGTTGATGATGCAGGTACCATTGTGGAAGATTATATGAATGCTTCAGTGTACGGACACGTGGCTGCGATGGAGGCTGAAGACATAGTAGAGACGCATGACACCTCATGCGAGTGCAACTCATGTGTTTTTTATTAGATTTTTATTTGAATTATTAAGAAAATGTAATTGATATTTTATTTACTTATGTCTCGGTTGATACAACATAATTTGATACTTTATTTATGATTAACACAGTTAGATTCCTCAGTTCATTTAATATTAAGACTTCCGCTATTGTGTATTTATTCTGATTATGGTTATGGATGTGTATGGTTTAGTAAACAAGGACACAGCCTATTAGAGATCCTGGTTGAACCGTTGGTTTATTAACGGTTCATCACACCATTCTGAATAGTGCAGAATTGGGGTGTGAAACTTGGTATCAGAGTTCTCAGGCCCTGTCTTGTAAACTAGTATACTACCATAAAAGTTTGTGAACTGAGATAGGATAAAAATTTAAAAACTGTAATAATAACACACTATAAGCATCTGTGTTGTTTGAGACAAAAATTGAAAGAAAATAATACATCTATTAAATGAGAAACAAATTTATATACACTTGAAAGAAGAATAAACGTATATATACAAGTCTAAAACAGAGTACAGTCCACAACTCGGACAGTTCCTCTGAAGTACAAAGAAAGAAAAATAAAAAGAAAATACATCAGGAAGTTGGAGGTGATGGGGGAGGCGGTGCCTCGCGGTCTCTGTCATAATCCTCAGCATAGACTCTAGTCAACCAAGCTATCTGAGTCTGGGTCGTTTGAGGACTAGCTGTGAGATCAGCCACCCGTAGATTAGTCACGCGCTGAGCATCTAAAAGTTCTCCCACCCTCAGATCCAACATGCAATGAGCATCTAGATGCTCTCCCATCCTCAGATCAGACATACGCTGAGCCTCTCTAATCTCATGCAGTATCCCCATCATGTCATCAGAAGATTGGTGTGAAGGACCAGCTGCATAAGAAGGACCAGCTCCCAAAGTATGTGTAGGTGATGGAGGAGGTATGGAATCCACATCCATGTACAAACGATCATCATCAACCCCATGAACCCCTGCTCCAGTGGCTACTGCTGCTGCCTCAGCGTCAGCCATCTCTACTCGAGTACGCGGACGCACCAGAGCGTTCCTCTCATCGTCGCTGACCTGAGCATCCCGCATGCCCATCTTACAGATGGCCTCCCAATCCAGAGGTGATGAGAAGGATTTCTCCTGAATCCTCTCATCCACCAAATCAATACCCAGGCGGGTAAGCAGTGTAGTGATCATGCGTCAATAAGGCAGGTTGCCAGCATAACCGGACAATGTGGCACTGATCATCGTCCGCATAATGATATAAGGGAGGTAGACAGGCTGCCTAGTCTAGATACAGTACAATAAGAACTAGGTCAACTGGGAGATCCTCTCGTAGTGCCCACTCTGAGGTATCAGGTTGTGCTGAATGATCTTACAGTACACCCGAGGCTCTGGACGTAGGTAGATCGCTTTCATCTCCCAGCGATCCTCTCTGATGATCTAACGGTCAATCTCAGCCTCCATCTCCAATGAAAAGAACTGGGGCTCTCTGGGAGCACAGAACACCAAGGGGCCGTCGTATGAAATGCCCAACAGATCTGCTAGCTGCCGATAATCAAAGGAAACCTCGGCTCCCTTGACGTAACTAGTGATCCTGAGCTCTCTACCCCTCTCTGTATCATTGTAATCCCCCACCACTTGGAGATTACAATAAAATAGTCTCACCAAATCTGGACGAGTACAGGCATCGTAAGTGATCATTGGAAGCCAATCCATGTCACCAAAAGCTCTCTCCACATCGAACAAGGCCAGGCTAGCCAAGTCCACCCGACGACCTCCCTCTACCTTCTTACGAGCGTAGAGGGCATACTGTGCCTCAGCCTCGTTAGAACGGAAGCGGACTGAGTCATGAACCCTGGGTACTTTAGTACGAGTCATACTATCTGTAAAAATAAAGAAAAACAGATACTGGTTTAGTAAAGATGAAAAACCCAAAACTTTCGACATTATAACGACATAAATTAATCAAAAGCCTCACTTTTCACCCATACACGTGGGCAGGAGGACTTATATAGATTCTAAACGATCCTGTAAGACTCATACAGTTGGAAATTTTATCTAAAGAGATTAAATTTGAAGAAATTTCAAGAAATTTTAAAATCTCGACAAATTAGGGCAAAAATGGGAAATTTCAAGTTTCTCGATAACCAACTGATGAAACTCGAATATTTTTGAGGGCTTTCGTCCATTGAGTCACCAACAACAAAAGCCCCTAATAAAAATTAAATTTTTACGATTGGAAATAGTTTAATTTGAATAAAACGACATAAACGAGCAAAAACCTAATTAAGAAACCCTAAAAACATGAAACCGTAGAGAACATACCTGTAGGAGAGGAGTAGACGTTGAAAAGAGAAGCAAAAATCACCAATGGGTCGAAGTTGTCACTGTAGCAACTCAGAGGAACGAGTCAAGTCGGAAAGGAGGAGAAAGAATGAGAAATGGAATCAAAATCGGGATTAAAAACCTGATTTTTAGTCCTAGGGTCGGAGAATTCGACCAAAACATCCGACCCTCCCTCCGACCCCCTTATCGACCCTCGGCTCTCGATGATCTGACAGAGAACCAGGGGTCGATCCCAGGGTCGGACATCCATCGACCCCCTCATCAACCCTCGGCTCTCGGTAAGTATCAGTGATTCTCAGGGTCGCATACCCTAGGGTCAGACATCCATTGACCCCTACCATCGACCTGTGATGAAAAATATAGTATTTTTGACAGAATGATCTGAAAATTTTGAAAATATCATTGATTAGTGGATTTAAATATGAGAACAAAGTATATAATGATTGCCTCACGCATTCTATGATTTTCAGGCATTCCCACTACCAGAACAGATAATGGCTGGACGCAGAGTGACCAGACAAAGTCGTAACTCTATTCCACCACCACCACCGATGGAGGAAGACAGCCATATACACCCTGAAATACAGGATAACCTGAACACGGCATCGTCCGTAGTTAATGGCAGACAAATCCTACAAATCTGCCAACTCCACCTACAGACCTGGCTACAGCCGTAATGAATTTGGCACAACATCTGCAACAAATACAACAAGTACAAGCTACTATGCAAGCTGCCATAGGCATGGCTTTTCCAGCTGCACAGACGACACCGATGCCAGCAGGACAGGCAAGCACAGTACCAGGGGGAAGTAACACAGTACCCTACGCACCTCAGACTCCCATCATGCAGGCTCAAGTACAAAACCCTGAAGTAGCTCCAGGTGGGTATCAATACCAACCACCTATGTATGGGGCTTATGTCCCTCATCAACTAGACCACTCCAGACTGGTGGAGCGTTTTCTGAAGATGAAGCCCAAGGAGTATAGTGGTAAGCCAACTGATCCGTTGTGGCCAGCACACTGGATCGATGAGATGGAGAGAAATTTTACGATGATGACAGTGAATGAAGAAGAGAAAGTATTGTATGCAACGTTCATGCTGAAAGGCGACGCACACCACTGGTGGAAGTCCATACGGACGTATCTGATGACAAAGCACACCCAATTGACTTGGGATATATATAAGGAGGCATTCTTTGAGAAGTATTTTCCTAGGAGTTTTAGAGATTCCATGGAGAAGGAGTTCCTGAGTTTATATCAGGGACAGATGACTGTCGATGCTTATCAACAGCGTTATGAGGAGCTCTTTGCACCAGTCAATATGCAAGTGGAAGATACAAAGACCCGAAGGTTCGTCATGGGACTTAGGGAAAGCATACGTGAACATGTTCTGGGACTCGAAAAGAAAATCTACAATGAAGCTGTATAAATTGCTCGAGTGATAGAGTCAAGCCAAAAAGAGAGCTACTTTGCTCGAAATAGGGGAATCAAAAGGCCAAATGGAAATTCTTACAACGGAGGGAACACCAAGACATTCAAACCCTTCCATACTCAAGGCTTTAATGCTGCAGCCAAGACTACTTCAGCAACCCCACCGCAACCAAAGCAAAATGGTGAAGGAATAAGATGTTTTAACTGCAATCAAGTAGGGCATGTTGCAAGAGAGTGTACTAAGCCCAAAAAGCAACTACATCAAGGAAGAGTTTATGCTGTTACATCTGAGGATGCTACCGCATCGCCTGCTGTGGTCACAGGTATGACCTGAAACTTATAATTTTGTGTTACAGTATGTGAGCATGTAGACTAAATCAAAACAAATCACAGGTATCGTACCTATTAATAGCATTCTCGCCAGAGTACTCTTTGATTCAGGAGCTACTCATTCTTTTATATCTGTGTCATTTGGAAAGAAGCTAAATCTACCCCTCAAATCCTTAGACTACAAACTACTTGTACGATCGCCTATGGGATTAGAAGTGCAATTAGAAAAAGGTTATGGACCATGTCCAGTTCTTATTGACGAGAAGACTTTGGATGCAACCTTAATCCAACTTGAGATGGCAGACTTCGACGTCATCTTGGGAATGGACTGGTTAGCTTGGCATTCTGCAAACCTATTATGTGCCGAAAAGAAGCTAACATTTAAAAACAAGGAAGGAGCAGAGTTTAGTTTTGTGGGAACCAAACTTCTCCGTAAACGAAAGCTCATACTCTCTGCATTAAAGGCTAGGAAGTGCCTTGAGAAAGGAGCAGTTGGGTATCTGGTATCTGTGGTCGATCTTACCAAAGAAGCACCACGAATGGAGGATATTGATGTCATGCATGACTATCCAGATGTATTTCTTGAAGAACTACCAGGACTACCACCCGATCGAGCTACAGAGTTTGTTATAGATCTGATACCCGGAGCCGCACCAGTATCTAAAGCACCTTATCGAATGGCTCCGACTGAACTGAAGGAATTAAAAGTACAACTACAAGAACTGCTGGACAAGGGCTATATCCAACCTAGCATATCACCATGGGAAGCGTCAGTATTATTCGTAAAGAAGAAGGACGGTAGCGTTCGACTATGTATAGACTATCGAGAACTGAATAAACTGACAATCAAGAATCGGTACCCATTGCCTCAGATAGATGACCTGTTCGATCAGTTGCAAGGTGCCAAAGTGTTCTCTAAGATCGATCTTCGATCAGGCTACCATGAGTTGAAGATTAAGGACGGGGATATTCCCAAGACAGCATTCAGGACCAGATATGGACATTATGAATTTTTGGTCATGTCTTTTGGATTGACAAACGCACCAGCAACCTTTATGGAACTTATGAATCGGGTATTCCATGATATGTTGGACACGTCGGTTATTGTATTCATCGATGATATATTGGTCTACTCCAAGGACAAGGAAACTCATATTAAGAATCTAAACGCCGCTCTGTAGCGATTACGGAAGGAGAAGCTCTACGCCAAATTTACAAAGTGCGAGTATTGGCTAAAGGAAGTCGCTTTTCTAGGCCATGTTGTATCCGCTGAAGGAATTAAAGTGGATCCTAGCAAGATCGAAGCTATTGTGAAGTGGGAAGCACCGAAGAGCGTTGCAAAAATTAAAAGTATCTTAGGTCTAGCTGGGTATTATCGACGATTTGTGGAAGACTATTCCCGAATTGTCGTATCTCTCACCAGTTTGACTAAGAAGGGCGAAAAATTTGTTTGGACTAATAAATGCGATAAGAGTTTTCAAACATTGAAGGCTAGATTGATATCTGCTCCAATCTTGACCATTCTGATTCCAAGACAGCCATTTATTTTGTACACTGATGCGTCAGGATTGGGATTAGGATGTGTACTTATGCAAGGAGAACAAGTAATTGCTTATGCCTCAAGACAATTGAAGACACATGAGAAGAACTATCCCACTCATGATTTGGAATTAGCGGCAGTAGTACATGCTGTCAAAATATGGAGACATTACTTGTACGGAGAAAAATTTCAGATTAAATCAGATCATAAGAGTCTTACTTACCTCTTTAATCAGAAGGAGTTGAATATGAGACAAAGAAGATGGATGGAACTATTGAAAGACTATGATTGTGATATCCAGTATCATCCGGGAAAAGCTAATGTGGTTGCTGACGCGCTGAGTAGAAAGACAATGATAAAATCTCAAGGGGAGGATAGCACCACTGCTGCACTGTGTACTACCGAAAAAGTATTCAATTATGGTAATGAGCAGTTTGTGATAGATGCACCGGGTGAATCAACCAACCAAGGGTTTATCCATCGATTTGTAAATATGTTCGCCACATTGAAGATTGTACCTGATATACTTGATGAAGTGAAAACAGCTATTAAATCAGACCCTTATCTAAGAACGGTACAAGAAGACATCAAAAAAAGGTAGGACTATCCCTGAGTTCACCTTAGATGATGAAAAGGTACTGAAGTACAAAGGAAGAATATGTGTACCTAAAATAAAAAGTTTGGACATTAGACACCGACTAATGAAGGAAGCCCATACCACCACCTATTCGATACACCTTGAAAGTACAAAAATGTATCATGACCTAAAGAAATTATATTGGTGGAGAGGAATAAAAGAAGATATAGCCAAGTTCGTGTCTCAATGCCTAAATTGTTAGAAGGTGAAAGCTGAACAACAAAGACCAACAGGACTGCTACAGCCGTTACTGGAACCAGAATGGAAATGGGACTGCATCACTATGGACTTCGTCACAGGGTTACCATTGACTCCCCGAGTAGTTGAAGCAGTTTGGGTGATTGTAGACGGACTGATTAAAACAGCTCGATTTATAGCTATACGACCTCAGTATACACTGGCGAGGTTAGCTAAGTTGTATGTGGATAACATTGTTAGATTACACGGTGTACCTGAAAGCATTGTGTTTGACAGAGATCCACGATTTACTTCAAAGTTTTGGGAAGGATTGCAGAAGGCTATGGGTACAACATTGAAGTTTAGTACTGCATTCCATCCTCAGACAGAGGGACAATCGGAGCGCACCATTCAGATTCTAGAAGACATGCTTCAAGCTTGTGTAATTTATTTCAAAGGATCATGGGATGAAAAGTTACCACTGATTGAGTTCGCTTATAACAATAGCTATCAGGATACTATACAGATGTCACCCTATGAAGCACTGTATGGCAGGAAGTGTCGAACTCCTTTGTTTTGGAATGAAATTGGAGAACATAGTATTGTTGGACCAGAATTTGATGAAGATACTTGTCGAGTAGTCGACATTATCAAGGAAAGAGTAAGAACGATCCAGAATCATCAAAAGCAATATGCAGATACTATACGCCGAGACCTTGAATTTACCGTAGGTGATAAGGTATTCCTCAAAGTGTCACCTATGCGAGGTTTGAAACGGTTGGGACAGAAAGGGAAACTAAGTCCGAGATATGTCAGATTATATGAGATTCTAGCTAAACGTGAAAAAGTGACTTACCAGTTAGCACTACCACCATCTATGTCAAGTGTGGATGACGTATTTCATATCTCCTTATTGAAGAAGTATGTCAGAGATCCAACGCACATTTTGACAGTAGATCTACCTGATTTGAATGACGATTTGACATTTAAAGTAGCACCAACTGAGATCACCAGCCGAAAGGTGCAACGACTATGCAACCGTGACATTTATTATGTTAAGGTCACCTAGAGAAGCAGAGATATAGAAGAAATCACATGGGAAGAAGAGAATGCTATGCGAAAGCAATACCCTCATCTATTCGACTCGAAAGGTATGTACAATTTCGAGGATGAAATTTTTATAAGAAGGGGGGATTTGTAAGACCCGTATCGAACTAACCGGTCTTACCACCTTCTACCAGGTCTACCTATCATGGTCAAGCCAAATGGACCAAGTGCGTGAAGGAAATAGCGAGACCAGGTATCAAACTGACCCAAAAATAGTAAAATAGGGGGCAGGGTCGCATACCCAGATAGGCAGGGTCGGACCCCCCTCATTAGGAAGTCAGACCCCTAAAAATTTGACCGAGGGTCAGACAATTTAGACCTGAGGGTCGACGGGATCTCCGACCCCCTCATCGACCCCTTCATTGCCAACAGAAACCGTAAATAGGAAACTTTCCAAATTTTAAGGAGATTCTTTCCTAATCTCAATAGGACTTATTTTGGGAGGTTCTCCTCAATAAATAGAACGTCCCTTAGCCTCTTTCACTCCTTTTGAAACCCTAATTGAAAGTGAGAGAAAGAGAAGAGAAAGAGAAGAGAAGGAAAGGTAGAGAAGAAGAATTCAGAGAAACCTCTGAATCTCAGCAAACCTAAGGTATGGGTATGTTTCCATTAATGATAAGACCTTAGAATAGTTAATGAAGAGGGTATGATCTAGGAGAAACCTAAATCATCCATCCATGGGAAGATTTCAATGAAATCCATGGAGGGAATAATGGTAGGCAAAGTAAGGAAGAAACCTGGAGTTTTAAGCCATAGAACAAGCATAGAATGGACTGTGGAAGTAAGCCATAGGACCCAAACTTGAAATATTATACTGTAAAATGAAAAGGTCGACTCAAACTATGTGGGGTCGCACGTAGGGTCGATTGGGAATCGACCCTACCAGACCATAGGATCGACCCCTAGCATTCGGGAAGTCCAGGGATGCGGTGGTCGGACCCAAGGTCGATGGAACATCCGACCCTGGCATCGACCCTACCCTTGGGGGTCACAGTAAACTGCTACCCTACCTGCGATCTGTCCTGCGACACTCGCTTAACAGCAAGTCAAAAATTGTCGAAATGAGTTCTAATTAAAATCTATCGACTTGTTAGGTTTTCCTATTGATTTAAAAGTGATTCTTCATGCTTGAAAGAGGATCTACACTCAAGCAAATGTGAGGGAACAAGACCTAAACTAATTGGCTAATAATAAACTATTTTATTTCTTGAGTCCAATGCCATGACTGATTCTATGCGTGTATGCTTGTAATGTGTATTCAACATGTCATCCAATATTTCTATTATTACTGTTCATGCATATTTACTTCGCTGTTTACAACATGATGATGATGATGATGATAGGAATAGGCTTGCGAATGTTTGTGTTTGGTCAGCGTACTTGATGTGGATAGGGGATGGTATCAACCGGTACTTCAATGCCATTTTCATTGGGTATATTGTGCCATAGCTCTCTACAAGTCTTGTCCACTGACATCATCGTATCGCCATTACCATAGCAGAACTATTACGTTGTAGAGTATCAAGGGAGGTGGTCTCGGACCGTGTAGTCTTCAACTCTGCCGGAGGGCCTTAGCTCTATCTCTATGGATGTATTGAGGGATGCTGGGGTGAGGCCTTGGATACACTGATTGATATTAGGATTGGTTAGTTGCGAGTCCAGTTTGCAAGCCCTCGCCAGCAGGGGCTTACGTGTTGGTATGAGGCAACCGGTACTGCCATGCCGTTTTCATGGAGGTATATTGTGTCATATTGGGTGCATGTGGGGTCGACAGTGCCGTTTTCATTGGGTGGTTTTACACACTCGTATATAGAGGTGAGGCGGCCACCGAACCTTTCTATAGCACATTGCAAACTTATATACCAGACCACAGATATGAATTGAATGCATGCATATGTTTGTTCCATTGTTTTGTTTGCTCACTGAACCGTGATGTGTTCTCACCCTTTCGACGTCGAATATTTTTAGTTGATGATGCAGGTACCACTGTGGAAAATTATATGAATGCTTTAGTGTACGGACACGTGGCTGTGATGGAGGCTGAAGACATAGTGGAGATGCATGACTCCTCATGCGAGTGTAACTCATGCGTTTTCGATTAGATTTTTATTTGAATTATTAAGGAAATGTAATTGATATTTTATTTACTTATGTCTCGTTTGATACAACATAATTTGATACTTTATTTATGATTATCACAGTTAGATTCCTCAGTTCATTTAATATTAAGACTTCCGCTATTGTGTATTTATTCTAATTATGGTTGTGGATGTGTATGGTTTAGTAAACAAGGACACATCCTATTAGAGATTCTGGTTGAACCATTGGTTTATTAGCGGTTCATCACACCGTTCTGAATAGTACGGAATTGGGGTGTGACATGGGGTTTCACTTTCAATCACTATTTCCTTTATGATTTATTCTAGGTATTAAACTGATGTGGAGGATGGTTTCATACCTTATACTTGTTGAAGATTCATAGTTGTCTCTGAATTTCCTTCTCTTGGTCTTCCTCTTCAATTCTCCTATATATAGAGGAAAACCATCCATATAGAGTCCCACTTAGATTAGGAAAGAACCCCCTTCAGATTAGGAAGGTTTCCTAATCACGGAGTCGGTTTGACTTCGTGTGGGCGCACTTGGGGTCGCAAAACCCATCGACCACACAGTCAAAAACTGCGACTACACGTCCCAGACTCCTGTGGTCACATTCTTCTGAGGTGTGGTCGACCACACCTATTTAGGTATGCGACCACACACTCCTAAATAGATGATTTTGGGTTAAATTTTAAACCTAGCCTTGTAGTTTCTTCACGCACTTGGTCCACTTGGGCCGATTATGATGGGAAGACCTATCACGACATGAGAACGTAAGGTTAGACCGGGTTCATGCTGTGCGAGTCTTACGACTCCACCACCCTTAAAAGAAATTTCGTCCTCAAAATTTACACGTACGGATCTCACAACTCCCCCACCCTCAAAAGAAATTTTGTCCTCGAAATTTAGATTTACCTTCTGAGTTGAATAGGTGGGAATACTGTTTCGGCATTGCTTCTCCTTCTTCCCATGCAATCTTCTTCCCATCTTGGCTTCGCCAAGTTACCTTCATATAATAATTATCCCAGCTTTGGAGATGTTGTACCTTTTAACCAGTGAACTAGGCTGGTACCACTTCAATAGTTAAATCTTCTATCTAATCTAGTGGATCCGTGATCAATACCTTTAATATGGATCTCTAACGTACTTCTTCAATAGAGGCACGCGAAATACGTCATGCACACTAGACATGGACAGCGGTAATGCTAGTTGATACACAACTTTTCTATGTCTCTCCAAATTTTTTATGAGGTCCAAAACATATATAGGATACAACTTTCCCTTCTTGTTGAATCGTTTCAAACCATACATAAGTGATATCTTCAAGAACACTTTGTCACTTATGGTGAACTCGAGGACTTGGTGTCTCTTCTGACAAAGTTGAGCTATCTTGACCCTTTTCTTTGATCTTGTCTGCCATTCGACAGGTTTCTTCAACAGACTCAGGTCTTACAATTCCTTATTCTTCGACTTCATTCCAAAACAAAGGAATTCGACATTTCTACCATACCATGCTTTATAGGTGACATCTACATAGTAGCTTGGCAGCAAATTCAATCCACATATAGCTTAGTTAGCCGCTCTAAAGCATACCGAGGTCGTATAGCAATGAAATGAACTATCTTCATAAGGCGATCAACAATCACCCAAACTGCGTCAATCGATCTAGGAGTCAGTGGCAAATCGGTAACATAGTTCACTGTAATGCAGTTTCACTTCCAGAGTGGCTCCAATTATGGTTGTAGTAAGCCATGTTGGTCTTTGTCTTTCAGCCTATACTTTCTGATAATTCAGTTACTGAAACATGCATCTAGCCACAATTTCTTTCGTTCCCTTCCATCAAAATAATCTCTTCATGTTTTGGTATATTTTATACTTCTAGGATATACCCAATACGGAATAGAATGGGCTCTTAGCATTATCATGCATCTTATAATCAACGTTTTTCATTTTAGGTATGCATAATCATCCTCTGTATCTCAGGACCTTTTTCGCATCCGAAGTAAGTCAGGGTTAGGTTTTTCTTTCTCTAAATCTCCTTGCACCGTTCTTATATACAGATCTAATAAAATTGCTACTTTTACTTCATCCATCAATTCAGAGATGATCTTTAATGCCATAAGCGCTGTCGAGGAACTATTACTCCATAAGTTCATCCATAAGTTCTCTCTCAATTGGATCATCACAAGTTTCTATTATAAGTTACTCTTCTTCCAATCAGATTTTGTTGATATAAAACATAAGGCAGCTATTGTACTAGGTCCTCCTTTTGGCTTCATTATTCTTTGTTTCTAAAAACCTCAACTATCATATTAGCCTTGCACCGGTGACATTGAATATCACAGTCTTAATCCTTCAGGAGTTCCAACCATCTCCTTAGCTTCCTGTTCAACTCTTTCTAGGTGAAGAGATAAGTAAGACTCTTGTAATCCGATTTAATCTGAAATTATTCTTTGTATAGATAATGTCTCCAAGTCTTAATTGCATGAATCACAGTTGCTAACTCAAATCATGAGTTGGGTGATTCTTTTCATGCTCCTTCAGTTATCTTGAAACATATACAATCGCTTTTTTACCTTACATCAACTCACATCTTAAACCCAATCCGAAAGTATCAGTTTATAGGGTAAAAGGTTCCCCTGGTACCAGAATGGTCAAGATGGGAGTCGATATCAGCCTTACTTTAGAATCTGAAAACATTCTTCACACTTGTTTGTCCAATTAAACTCCTCTCCCTTCCAAGTTAGCTTGGTAAGAGGTTTTACGATCTTAGAGTGGTCCTCCATAAATTGTCTGTAATAACCAGCTAAACCCAATAAACTTCTGATCTTCGCAATATTCTTTTGTTGTTTCTCACCATATGATTACTTCTATCTTAATAGGGTCCACTTTAATCCCTTTTTATGATGCTATGTGATCTAAGAAGATCACTTTGTTTAATCAGGTCTCATATTTCTTAGACTTGGCATAAAGCTTCTCCCTTTTCAACTGTTGTGAAGCTGATCTAAACTTCGTTATAGGACTTTTTTCATCTTTAGAATAAACCAATATATAATCTATGAAACTATGACCGATGTGTCCAACATATCATGAAACACCCGATTCATAAGCTCCATAAAATATGCTAGAGCACTGGTTAATCCCAAGGATATACCTAGGAACTCATAATGCTCATTCCTGGTTTTAAAAACTATCTTCAGAATATCGCTGTCCAAATTCTTCAGCTGATGATATCTTGATCGAAGATCAATTTTAGAAAATACCTTTGCTCCTTGCAACTGTTTAAACAAGTCATCGATCTGAGGTAGTAGATATCGATTCTTGATCGTGAGCTTGTTTAGTTCCTGGTAGTCTATACAAAATCTGACACTACCGTCCTTCTTCTTCACGAATTGCATTGGCGCTCCCCGTGATGCAATACTTAGCCGATTAGAACCCTTGTCTAATAACTCCCGTAGTTGAGTCTCAATCCCTTCAACTCCATATGAACTACTCTATAGGTGCCTTTGACACAGGTATCGTCCTTGGTAACAAGTCGATGACGAACTCGGTCGCACGATCAGATAGTAACCAAGGTAAGTCTCTTGGAAACACATCAGAAAATTTACGCATCACATCATATCTTCCATCTGTAGTGCTTCTTTGGTAACGTATACCATAGATATCATATATCCAACTCCTTTATCATTAAAGCATCTCTTCACCTTTAGCATAGAGAGGATCAGCTTTCACTTCTTAGACAACATGCTTCCAATAAAACTAAATTATATGCCATCTTTATTCTTGAATGATAAGCTCTTTTATGCACATAACAACTTTGTAGAGTGTTGAGACAACCAGTCTATTCCCAAGAAGACGTCAAAGTCTCCCATCTCAAGTTGATTTAGGTTGCATCCAAATTCTGTCCATCCATATGATTCAAACATTTTTCATAACACTCATCCAATACAACATCTAGTCCAAAAGGGCTTGAACTAGTAAAATCTGGTATAAAGGTCTTAAGAGCACATTTAGTTCCTTAATCTGTTATGGTTTTTCAAAGACTAACGCCAATAATCTCATATCCCAAAAATCTCATTAGCTTACACCTTCTTTATCATTTCTGTTCTACCCAGACTACCCTGATCTCTCATTTATATACCTCAAAAAATATCTTTTGATTGTTACTTACTTTCTTGCTCATGCACTCTTTTATAGACATGACTCATATCCATCTATCTAGCAATCTTGAAATAGATTCTCTACTACTTCGTCTGAGGTTTCTTAGCTATATAGATTATTCTGAATTCAATCATCTTCCTTCCAATAATTCCTTATTAACTAAACATCTTATCAATGGATGTCGAGAAATGTAAGAATCAGAATGTTTGTCCAAAAGTAATTCATTTTTTTCTATCGAATTCAGTATGATGAAGGACACTTGTTTTATCTAATGAACTTAGGTTTAAAGGATCAGGAGTAAATCTATGGTAATCCAACCATCATCTAAAGGTCGTTAAGTTGCACGGTGGTCTGAATACATGGAAATAGAGGTTCTACAGCTCTTAACCTCATGGTTATAGGTACTATCGAGTATATAATGCCATTGGTCGAGGCACTACAGGAGTAAATCTGGAGAAAGTTTTGGTACATCAATAAATCAGGTATAAATCGAAAAGATGCACACTCAACATGATTAAACATTAACTGTTCATTCAGTTCATATCTCTATTCATGTTGTCGATCATGAGAGTGGCTCAGATTGGTATGATTAGGACTAATACTAAAGAAACAATATCTATAACTCCAATTGACAGGTTGAATTGAGAAAGTATCCTGTCAAGACATAAGAATTTAAAATCAGGTATGTGCATCCTCAATAATCATAAGAGTAAGTCAATAATACACCGCATCCTATATAAGCCTATCTAGTTATATGGCCACAATAGATTTGATCCTTTGCTGAAAGCGTTTGAGGCTTCATCTTCAGAAAATATTCCTCAACCCTTGTTGGATCATTCTACCATGATGCAGCTATCCCATACATCGGTGGCTGATAAGGGTAACTACCTTGATACACTGCTTGTTGTGCACCAAGCTTCTGCACTGGGTTGTGCGTTAATGGGACTTGCTGTATGGTAGACACTGTGTTATAGCTAACAGGTGCTGGGGGTACAATGTTGCTACCAATCGGTACCGTACTTGGTTTGACCCGGAGGTGTTGATGTAGCATTGGCAACTTGGATAGTGATTTCCATGGTAATTTACATAGCCTGTCACACCCCAAATTCTGATCCAACCAGAACGGTGTGAGTGAATCGTCATTGAACCAACGGTTCACACCAGGATCTCGAATAGGCCGTGTCCACCCATACAAACCAATTACACATAACCACAATCAGATTATAAACATACAGCGGAAGACTTTAAATAGAATGAACCGAGTATCTATTGATAATTTAAATAAATATCCCATTATTCAAATTCAATCACATAAAATAAATATCTATTACATCTCTTAATAACAAACGAAAATAACTGGAATGAATAAATAAAACAAATCATCATCCGATCTAAAACAATGTATATACAAAGGGTGAGCACACAACACGGCTTCGAGTAAGACAATCGATCACAAGATTATGCATGAGTAACAATCATTTTATGCCTGTGGTCCGGTTTTAAGTTTGCAATGTGCTATAGAAAGGTTTGGTGGCCCCCGCACCTCTATACACGAGTGTGTGGCGTCGCACGAAATCACACTACCACCAACCCACTGCCCCATCATGGAATAGAGATAGAGCTAAGGTATACCCGCACCTCCCCGATACTCTACCCATACCGGACCTAAGCCCCTACCGCCGGGGCTCGCAACCGGGCTCGCAACTAACCAATCCTATATGTCAACAATGTATGCTCTATCCCGGCCAGCCGTTACGGCATAGAGATAGAGCTAGAGCGTGCGAGGCCGGGTCCGAGACCTCCAAAACCTCACCTCCCCCGATACCCTATCCGCAACTAACCCACTAGGATAGAAACAATCGCGGTAGACCCTATTCCAACATAACTCCCTACGGCATAGAGATAGACCTAAAGCATCGTGGACAAGGTAGCGTCGACTCGGAATCCTCGGTACCACCCAACGATGGTCGAGACAAATCAATATCGGAGACCAACGTACCACGATCTTCCCCGATACCCCACCGTACCAAGCATGTTAAGATAGAATACTACAAAAGGTGCCGTGTGAAGGCGATCCGGGCCCATGCCCCCTCCACACAGAACGAAAACAATCACATGCCTAACAATCACATCCTATGAATGCATGAACAATAATAATAGCCGAAAGTAAAGGATGGCATGTGAATATGCACAAACATCACATCACGGATATTCAATGATTAACAACGATTTCTGTCCATTAATTATTAGGCTTAGGTCGATTCCCTTACCGGCTCGTTCGATTACTTGCTCCACGTGCAAGATCCAAACGATAAGTCACAAAGTCCTCTAATATTAGGGTTCCATTAGAATATATTATTTAGGGTTTCATGTTGGTCGGAAACCAACGAGATCACAAAATACCCTCACGAGCTGACCGGTGGCATGTACCGTCGCGCTCCGTGGGAAAGTCGGCGCCGGTATGGTCAGCCGGTCCCCACAAACAACCTCCCGAGAGGTAGCGGTCGCAACATACCGGTCGCCGTGTGCAACCGGTATAGTCGACCGGTATGTCTCGGAAGACCAAATGGGTTCTTGACGCCGTCGACCATCCTCCTGGATTTTCGGGGTTTCTCCTTCCATGCTAAGTCTAGGCTTTGAGTTAGAGCTATCCCTAACTCATTCAAGTCTCGTTTCGACGAATATCATCTCGAAACTCGAATCTAGGGTTTGACGGCAACTTAGGGTTTATTGGCCAATTTAGGGTTTTAGATCAATACCTACTTTGCATGGTATTGATCCACCCACACCTTCATAGGGTAAGAAGATGGATCCAAACACTTACCGTTGACTGGTGTAGCGAGGCTTCGTCAACAGAATGGCGGCACCTCCTTCTTCTTCCTAGCTCCTTTTCCTTTCCAAGCTCTTTCTCTCTCTAGGGTTTGTGAGAGACAATGGAAAGGATTTGAGGGGTTTAAGGGTGTATTTATAGGCTAGAAATAGGGTTTAGTAACCCTACTAGGATTAGGAAACTTCTAGGATTCGAAATCGGGAAAGTGGGACCCGCGAGACCAATTTCCAAATTCCCGCACATAGTGTGCGGGCCATACGGTCGGCCGGTACCATCATCCCGTACCATCGACCGGTATACCTAAATCAGGTATATTGGTCGACTTCGGTCCGATTTCGTACCTGTTTGTTATCCGCTTGCCCCGTCTGGCTCGGTGATGACCGGAAGACCTGTCACGACACAAAACCAAGGTTTAGACCGGGTTTTCAGAGTGCGGGTCTTACATAGCCGGTATCATCTGTTGCTGATTTTGCATTTTGTCAGGCCAAGTTTATTACAACCATAGCCAAGGCACTTGGTAGTCCAGGTAGATTGGCTGGAGTGGCCTGGTTGTTTACCTCCTTTGATTTGTTCCAATCTGATTATCATTATTTAGCATCTGTTCAGATGAGTTTTCACAACCCGTTCTCGACCCAGATAGTGGTGGGGTCAAGTTGAAACCTCTTCTTAATGCTCAGCGGACAATGGATCAGCTTATGGTGGATCTCACTCTGAGTCTCCACGTCAACCAGGAGTATAGTTATTCTCATTTTTGGTGTATGGTCATTGTTCTCCTATCTTTGTTGGATTTAGCCTGAGATCTTTCCCTTTACCTCTACAAGAATTTAGGCGTTACTAGCCATTTTTCTTCTTCCTCTGTCATACATCGGGTTTCACATCTTGTGAGTACTAACTCGGTATTCTAATTTTTTTTTCTTTACAAATGCTTCCTTCTTGTTACTGTACTATATCCTTTGTATACTCAGGCAACTATCCTACTTGTAGACTGTACCATATGTTATTTATTTATCGGGATACATTTAGATTTTCTTTTTCTTCTGTCTATATATATATATATGGTTCTACCTCTTATATGTACATTATTGTCTTACTTAAGTTCTGTCTCAACCAACACAGGTGCTTATGGTATTAAAGCTTTTAATTTATCCTAACTCAGTTCATGGACCTCAGTGGAAGTATTCAAGTTTGACGGGCAAGGCCTGAGAGCTTTGATATCAAGTTACCACACCTCAATTCTGAACTGACTAGAATGATGTGATGAACCGTCAATAAACTAACGGTTCAATCAGGATCTCGTATAGGCTATGCCAACCATATTAAACCAAAACACATTCCACATTAATCAGAGATAATAAAGTCAATAGCGGAAGTCTTATTAATAATGAACTGAGGTCTAATCATGATAAATAATTAATATTCCACTTATCCCTAAGTAACCAAAACATAATTTAATACATATTACAAATATCCAAATACAAAAGTTAAACACTAAGCACATCCATAGTTGAAACGCTCGCTTAACGAATCATAATAGTCCTCTACAGCTTGCTCATCCATAGCCGCCACCTGTTCATATATTGGCATGTCGACATAATCTTCAACCGTAATACTAGCAACATCAGAAACTAAAACAACTGCACGCGCGAGGGTCAGCTCTCCAACTTGAGCTTAGTGAGAAAACAAAAAATAAAACAATGCAACAAACATATGCATGCATTCAATTCATATCTTTGGTGTGGTTTATAAGTATACAATGTGCTATAGAAAGGATTGGTGGCTGCTGCACCTCTATACACGAGTGTGTGAAGCCGTCCAATGGATCAAACACCATTGTTGTCCCACATGTACCCATCATGGAATAGAGATAGAGCTAAAGTGCCCAGATCAAACACCGCATAACACTTCCCCTGATGCCCTACCCATACCAATACGTAAGCCCCTATTGGCGAGGGCTTGCAAACTGGGCTCGCAACTAACCAATCCTAATGCCGAATAGTGTATCCAAGGCCTCACCCTAGCATCCTTCAATACATCCATAGAGATAGAGCTAAGGACCCCCAGCAGAGTCAAAGACTATACGGTCCGAGACCACCTCCCCTGATGCCCTACGACGTAATAGTTCTGCTAAGGTAATGGCGATACGATGATGCTAGTGGGCAAGACTTGAGTAGAGATAGAGCTAGAGTCTGGTGACTAGGATGAACCATAGTGTCACGTCCTCCCCCTGATGCTCCACTCGCATCAAGCATACTAACCACACACATACATTCACATGCCTATTCCTAATATCATCATCATCATCATGTTATAAATAAACAGAATTAAATATACATGAACAGTATTAGCAGGAATATTGGATGACATGTGAAATGCACATTACAAGCAAGCAATCATAGAATCATTCATGGCATTGGACTCAATAAGTAAAACAGTTTATTATTAGCCAATTAATTTAGGTCTTGTTCCCTCACCTTTGGTCGATGGTTGTTCCTCGTTAAAGCTTTGTAAATCACTTTTAGACCACTTGGAAACCTAAAAAATTTATAGATTTTAAATTAGAATTTATTTTCAGCAATCTAGGCTTCTAGAAGCTGAGTGGTCGCAGGTACGGCTGCACCTGTGGTCTCAGTTTTTGCGACCACAGGGTGTGTGGTCGCAAGGTGTGGTCGTCGCATATCATGCGACCATACATGCTACCACACCCTCCCTGAAACTTCCTCGAGGGCGTATGGTCGCTATGTGTGGTCGCATATCATGTGACCATACATGCGACCACACCCTCCCTGGAACTTTTCCGAGGGTGTGTGATCGATTATGTGGGTCTCGTGTGGTCGCATATCCTGCGACCACACATGCGACCACACCCTCCCTGGAACTTATCGAGGGTGTGTGGTCGGTTATGTGTGTCTCGTGTGGTCGCATATCATGCGACCACACATGTGATGGTCGACTTTTCCACTCCCAACTCTATTCCCTCATTTTTTGACTCCTTGGCTCATCGTCATGATCCTTCCTACAATTGTTCTATGGCCTAAAATTCATATTTTACACAATCCATCATCCTAATAAATTCCCTCCATGGATCTCTTAGAATTTGTCCATGGTTTGAGGATTGGGGTTTCACTTTGAATCACTATTTCCTTCATGATTTATTCTAGGTATTCAACTGATGTGGGGGATGGTTTCATACCTTATACTTGTTGAAGATTCAGAGTTATTTCTGAATTTTCTTCTCTTAGTCTTCCTCTTTAATTCTCCCTCTCTTCCTCCTCTTCTCTTTCTCTCTCTTTCAGTTTGAGTTCTAAAGGGATGAAAGATACTAAGTGACATCCTATATATAGAGGAAAACCCTCCGTATAGAGTCCCACTTAGATTAGGAAAGAACCCCCTTCAGATTAGGAAGGTTTCCTAATTACGTAGTCTGTTTGACTTCGTGTGGTTGCACGTGGGGTCACAGAACCCGTCTACCGCACAGCCAAAAATTGCGACCACACGTCCCAGACTCCTATGGTCACATTCTTCTGAGGTGTAATCGACCACACCTGTTTAAGTATGCGACCACATACTCCTAAATATATGATTTTGGATTAAATTTCATACCTAGCCTTGTAGTTTCTTCACGCACTTGGTCCACTTGGGCTGATTAAGATCGGAAGACCTGTCACGACATTAGAACATAAGGTTAGACCGGGTTCGTGCCATGTGGGTCTTACAACTACTGCACCACCACCATCACAGGTAGCTGGACAAAACTCAAACGTCAAATGTTTCAACTGCCAACAATTGGGCCATTATGCAAAGACCTATACTCTACCTAGAAAGCAACTGCCATAGCAAGGGAAGATATTTGCAGTCACCACTGAAAAGGCAGCCGCATCACCTCATGTGGTTACTGGTATGATTTCGTCCCTTACTATTTTGCTTACTATTTTGTTATGTATGAGCATGTAGAACTAAGGGAGAAGTAAATTTCAAGAACTATAGATATAGCTGGTGTACCCGCCAAAGTACTCTTCGACTCTGGGGCTACACACTCCTTTGTTTCTATGTCTTTTGGAAAGCGAATGGAATTACCTATCAAGTCCTTAACCCCAAGCTTGATAGTTCGCTCTCCGTTGGGAGTAGAAGTGGTGTTGAATGAATGCAATGGGCCGTGTTCAGTTAGTATTGAGGGGCGAAACCTAGAAGCAAATCTAGTTCAACTCGAGATGGCAGACTTTGATGTTATTTTGGGAATGGATTGGCTAAGCCATCATTCAGCTAGCTTATTATGTGACAAAAGAAAACATGTTTTTAAGGATGATAAGGGAAGGGAGTTTAGCTTCATTGGAACCAAATTACCTAGGAAGCAGAAGCTGATCCTCTCTGCCCTAAAAGCTAAGAGATGCTTAGAGAAGGGAGGAATCGGGTACTTAGTGTCTGTGGTCAACATTGCTGCAGAGGTGCCAAAGATGGAAGATCTAGATGTGGTACGAGAGTTTTCAGATGTATTTCTAGAGGATCTACTAGGTCTACCTCCAGATAGAGCTACGGAGTTCGTGATAGACCTCATGCCAGGGTCGGCGCCGGTGTCTAAGGAACCATACAGGATGGCCCCTACAAAATTAAAAGAATTGAAGATCCAGTTACAAGAACTACTAGATGAGGGTTTCATACGACTAAGCATATCGCCATGGGGACCACCTGAATTGTTCGTAAAGAAGAAGGACGGTAGCATATGACTATGTATCGACTACCGAGAGTTAAACAAGTTAACTATCAAGAATCGATACCCTTTGCCTAGGATCGATGATCTGTTCGATCAATTGCAGGGTGCAAAGGTTTTCTCAAAGATTGATCTTAGATCAGGGTGTCACTAATTGAAGATCAAGGCAGGAGATATTCCAAAGAGTGCTTTCAGAACAAGGTATGGGCATTATGAATTCCTTGTAATGTCATTCGGGTTGATTAACGCTCCAGCATCGTTCATGGAACTGATGAACCGAGTATTTCATGACATGTTGGACACTTCGGTCATTGTATTCATTGACGACATCTTGGTCTACTCAAAGGACAAGGAGACTCATGCATCACATTTGAGAGCAGTCCTACAACGGCTGAAAAAGGAGAAGCTTTACGCCAAGTTCAAGAAATACAAATTTTGGCTGAAGGAAGTGACCTTCTTGGGTCACGTAGTATCTGCAGATGGTATTAAGGTAGATCCAAGCAAGATCGCAGCTAAGGATGGGATGCACCGAAATCAGTTGCAGAGATTTGTAGTTTCCTTGGATTGGCTGGTTACTATAGAAGATTCGTGGAAGACTACTCAAGAATCGCCGTTCCACTCACTAGACTAACCAAGAAAGGAGAAAAGTTTATATGGACAGATGACTGTGAGAAGTGATTTCAGACTTTGAAGTCAAGACTAGTCTCTGCACCTATCTTGACCATCCCAGCACCAGGCTTGTCGTTTACCCTATATACGGATGCCTCAGGGTTGGGTCTTGGATGTGTGTTGATGCAAGGAGAACAGGTGTTTGCCTACGCATCAAGACAGTTAAAAGAGCATGAGAAGAACTATCCTATGCATGATCTGGAGTTAGCAGCGGTCATTCACGCAATCAAGACTTGGAGGCACAACTTTTATGGTGAAAAGTTTTAGATTAAGTTGGATTACAAAAGTTTAACTTACCTTTTTACTCAGAAGGACCTGAATATGAAACAGAGGAGATGGCTGGAGCTATTAAAAGATTATGATTGTGACATCCAATACCATCTGGGTAAGGCAAACATTGTGGCTGATGCCTTAAGTAGAAAGTGCGCATTGAAACCTGAGGCAGGACCTAGTACAAACGCTACACTGTGTGCTACAGCCTCAGGCTCAGTAGAAAATGATAAAGAGCATATATTAGAGACTGTAGGAGATCCAGTGGAACAGGGCTTAATTCATAAGTTCACATTGATGTTTGCAGCTTTGAAGATCTCATCGGATCTCATAGATGAGGTCAAAGTAGCAATCCTACAGGATCCACACCTCAAGATTGTGCAAGAAGATCTAGAGAAGGGTAAAAGCAACCATGATTTTACCTTGGATTCTGATAAGGTACTCAGGTATCGTGGACGATTATGTATACCTGAGAGTGAGAACTCAAATATCAGAGATAAAGTTATGACAGAAGCTCATTACACCCCATATTCGGTACATCCAGGAAGCACCAAGATGTACCATGATTTAAGAAGATTATACTAGTGGAGGGGTATGAAAGCGGATGTAGCTCGATTCGAATTCCAATGTCTAAATTGCCAGCAAGTGAAAGCAGAAAGACAGAGACCCACAGGTTTGCTACAACCATTACTGGAGCCAGCATGGAAGTGGGATTGTATCACAATGGATTTCGTCACTGGACTACCCTTGACACCAAGATCGATGGATGCAGTATGGGTTATAGTCGATCGACTTACCAAGACAGCTCGCTTCATCACTGTCAGACCTCAGTATACCATGGACAAGTTGGCCAAGCTATATGTGGATAATATAGTCAGACTTTATGGCGTCCCAGAGAGTATAGTATCTGACAGAGATCCCTGTTTTACATCAAAGTTCTGTGAAGGATTACAGAAAGCCATGGGAACCAAGTTGAAGTTTAGTAGAGCTTTTCATCCTCAGACAGATGGGCAGTCAGAAAGAACTATTCAAATCTTAGAAGATATGCTCCGAGCGTGTGCCCTAAATTTCAAAGGAGCTTGGGACAAGAAGCTATCGCTTATCGATTTTGCTTATAACAATAGTTACCAGGCTATGATCCAAATGGCTCCATATGATGCACTCTATGGGAAGAAATGTTGTACACCTCTATTATGGAATGAGGTGGGAGAGAGAAGGATTGTAGGACCGGAGTTTGTAGAAGAGACTTGTCGAGCGATTAATCAAATTAAAGAAAAGTGAAGACAGCTCAAGTTCGACAAAAACACTATGCAGATAACCGACGTCGAGATCTGGAGTTTGCAGTAGGTGATAAGGTGTTCTTGAAGATATCACCTGTGCGAGGTCTGAAACGGTTTAGTAAGAAGGGAAAGCTATGCCCCAGGTATGTGGGACCATATGAGATTTTGACCAGACATGATAATGTGGCATATCAACTGGCTCTACCACCATCCATGTCAAGCGTTCATGATGTGTTCCATGTTTCTTTATTGAAGAAGTATGTAAGAGATCCATCGCACATCTTGACAGCAGACCCTCTAGACTTGACAGAGGACTTGACATTTGAAGTGGTACCTGTGACGCTCACAAGACAAAAGGTACAACATCTCCAAAGCAAGGATATCCATTATGTGAAAGTGCATTGGAAAAGCCAAGATATAGAAGAAATCACTTGGGAGGAAGAGAACGCGATGCGAAAGGAATACCCTAACCTTTTCAACGAATAAGGTACGTACAAATTTCGAGGCCAAAATTTATTTTAAGGGTGGGGGAGTTGTAAAACCTACATGCAAATTTCGGAGACGAAATTTCTTTTAAGGATGGAGGAGTTGTAAGACCCGCACTCCATGAACCCGATCTAAACCTTTAATTCATGTCGTAACAGGTCTTCCAATCATCATCGGGCCAGATGGGACGAACGGATGACAACCAGGTACGAAAATGGACCTAATGTATGATATTTTTCATACCGTTCGATGGTACCGGTCGATGGTACCAGTTGACCGGTATGTCTGCACGGGAAGACTACATAGATCCAGAAATGGATCTCTGTGGGTCCCACTTTCCAAATCTCGAGTCTATAGACTTTCCTAACGGAAGGAAACTTTCTAAACTCTATCCTAGTCTATTTAAGGACCCCTAAACCTCCTTAAAACTCTTTCATTGATCCTCACAAACCCTAGAGAGGAGAAAGAGATCGAAGAAGGAGAAAGAGCTAAGGAAGGAGGGAGAGAAGCCGTCGTTTGCCGTTGGATGAAGAACACCATACTTGTGAACCAACGCTAAGTGCTTGAACCTTCTTCTAAGTTAAGCGTTATAGATAATTAATCATGAATTGATCAATGCCATGCAAGGCGAGGTATTGATCTAAAACCCTTAAATTTATCGTCAAACCCTAATACAATCAATGAACCCTAGATTCGCATTCTAGGCTAAGGATCATTGAAACTAAGACTTGAATGGAACATGAAACAACTCTAACTCGTTGCTCAGCCCTAGAATGCATAGGAGAAACCCTAGAACCAATAGGGGGTAACCGATGGAAGGCGAACACCGAATTGATGGTCTTCCTGAGGCATACCGGTCGACCATACCGGTCGCACCATATGCGACCGGTACCTCTGGATGACTGGTCAATGGGGACCGGTCAACCATACCGGTCACATCTTTCCCCACAGTGCCGCGATCGGTGCTTGCGACTGATACTGCGACCGGTATGCATTGTGAGGAGTGTTTTTGACCCAAATGGTTTTTCGACCAACGTAAACCATAAGAAAATTATTCTAATTCAACTCTAACATCATGTAGGACCTTGTGATAGCTAGTTTGGATTATGTGAGGCGGAGCAAGTTAGCAATCAAGCGTTAAGTAAGGGAATCGGACCTAAACCCTAATAACCTAATAACAGTAAAACGTTGCTAGTAATTATGATTTTGTGGAATGGTGTTTGTGCATACTCGCATGTCATCTTAACTTTCAATTATTATATTGTTCATGCATACTCGCTATGCTAGGATGTGGCTGTTAGGCATATGATTGTTTTCGCTAGTGTGGGGAGTGGGAAGGGCCTGGGGTCTAGGATCATTCCTCACACTAGTACCTTTTCGTATCGCTTCTGTCTTAGCATGCTTGGTGCGGGTAGGGTATCAGGGGGAGGAAGTGGCACTGTGGTATCCGGCCTAGCCACTAGACTCTAGCTCTATCTCTATGCCATAGGGAGCTATGCTGGGATAGGGCCTACTATGATGACATATAGGATTGGTTAGTTGCAATCCCAGTTTGCAAGCCCTCGCCAATAGGGCTTACGTGTTGGTATGGGTAGGGCATCAGGGGAAGTGTTGGCGGTGTTTGATCCGGACACTTTAGCTCTATCTCTATTTCATGGTGGGTACATGTGGGACGACAATGGTGTTTGATCCATTGGGCGGATTCATACACTCGTGTATAGAGGTGCGGTGGTCGCCAATCCTTTCTATAGCACATTGTAAACTTAAAATCAGACCATAATGTGAATGTTACTCATGCATGATGTGTGTTGCATTGTCTGATTGTCTTACTGAGCTAAGTTGTGAGCTCACCCTTGTATATATACATGTTTTTAGATGTTGATGCAGGTTACACTGTCGAGGACTACGTGGATGCTCCAGTATATGGACTGCTGCCCTAGAAGTGCAAGCAGGGGAGGACGAGCAGGACGCTTCATGCGAGTGTCATTTCTGCGTGTACCTCTAGGATATTGGATTTGTTTATTTTATTTATTTTCAGTTGAATTTATATGTGATGTAAGGATAATTATCTACGTTCTGGTGTTTTGAATAATTGGATATTTTATTTAAATTATCAATAAAAAACTCAGTTCATTTAATTTAAGACTTCCGTTGTATTTAATTATATTCTGATTACAGTTATGTGCAATGGTTTGTATGAGTGGACACGGTCTTATTGAGATTCTGGTGTGAACCGTTGATTTAGTGACGGTTCACTCACATTTCTGGTTCAGTTGGAATTGGGGTGTGACAAACAGAATCTGCATATGTTAGGGGTGGTTAATGTCACGACCACACATATTTCTTTCACCCCAATACCACATTGGCCATCCTTGCTGGTATTTTTGGGCATATAAAATGGGGAAGGGAAACTTCCAGTGGGTCCATCTTTTGGAGTTGAAACTATGACATTTGATATTAGAGCCAACCCAAGGACAATAGAGATATGGGTGTGTGGGTACCATAGTGTGTCAACACACTCTCACTACAATATGGGGCCATGCAAGTGTGTGGGGCCTCTAACGAGGGTGCTAGAGATTGAGAGTGAATTTTCACGTCTTTAGGGTGTCAAAATTGAGCCTAAACCAAAAGCACGGACCAAATCCGATTGGACAAAACCTAATCGAACTTAATCGAATACTTATCGTATTGGAATGGGGCTTGATTTTTAGGGATTTGTGAAAACCGAAACCAAATCAGACTAGCCATATAGGCCAAAACTAGTAAAAACCCAAATAAAAAAAATTGTTTTCCGTGATCTTTTAATATATGGAAATTGACTCAGACCTCTCTGTAGTTCACACTTAATCCAAATACTCCCAAAACATTAAAATAATGAGAACCTTCCCCTCCATTCAGACCATGTTAAGTAGACAAGATAATTAGACAATTTTACCCTTTACTAATTTAAAATAACAAATGTACTTATCTACTAAAATGTCCAATATAACCATTCCTTTACGGATCCAAATCGTCTCCTCCCTGAGATTCAGGAGGAGGGGCAGCGACCATACTGGATGGTCGCCAAGTGAAGGTCGGATGAATCCGACCCCTCCGTTCTAGCTGACAAGCCGAGCCGACAAGAGAGTGTCGGCTCGAACGGAGGGGTCGGATTCATCTGACCTCCACATGGCGACCATCCAATAAGGTCGCCGCGTCTCCTCTCTGAAGTATAGGGAGGAGACGATTTGAATCCTTCCTTTACGCTGCTTAAAAAGGACAAGTCTCTAACACTTTTAATAGTTGTTTTTCTCAAATAACGAACTAAGGTTTAGCAATCAAAGGAACGGAGGCATCGCTGAAGTTGCTGCACCTCCGGCAAGAGGGAAAAAACCAGAGAACTGGTCGCAGATTCACCGAAATAAATCGAAGAAATGATCCAAAGTTCATATATATATATATATATATATATATATATATAGATGAGGTTCTAGAAACGATAGAAGATATTTTAGAGAGGAAGAGGGAATTTCGGGTTCATAAAGATAGTTATAAATAACTGAGGTTCATACCTAAGAAAGGTGGAGAAAAAGTTTGAATTCCTGATTTCAGATTTAATAGTACAACTGCGATTCTGTGTTTAGATCCAGAAAGATTATCTGAACGTGAATTTTTTTTGAGTTCGAGTGGCGATTTCTCTGTTTCTATTCGGTGTTCACGCTTTTGGATTTTATCTGCTCGCCGAATGACTTTGGCGAATCTGCGATCAGTTCTCCAATTTGCTTTTGGCAATCTTGCGATCAGTTCTTTGCTTTGCTTTGTGGAAACTGTGATCAGTTCTCCGATTTGCTTTTGGCGAACTTGCGATCAGTTCTCTCCGATTCGCTTTGGTGAATTTGTGATCAGGTCTCTGGTTCTATTTGGTGAATTTGCGATCAGTTCTCTGGTTATCTCTGGTGAACTTGCGATCATTTCTTCTCTGATTTATTTCGGTGACCAGTGAACTAGCGATCAGTTCTCCAATTTGCTTTTTGCGAATTTGCTATCAGTTCTCCCCGATTCGCTTTGCTAAATTTGTGATAAGCTCTCTGGTTCGCTTACGTGAATTTGCGATTAGTTCTCTGGTTATCCGACTTCAATATACAGACCACCCACCTTGCAGTAAGTTGGTGCAGTTGAAAAATGACGTAGAGAAAGAGATTTTAAACTACCATCGATTCCCAAAGGTAATTTGGTTGGCTGCACCTCAGAACACGGAAGGGATTCAAATCGTCTCCTCCCTTAGATTCGGGAGGAGACATGGTGTCCTAGATGAATGTCCGCCACTTGGCTCTCAGGTGAATCCGAATCATCCATTCGAACCGATACTCCAGCCGACAAGCTGAGCCAACAGAGATGTCGACTCGGATGGATGGCTCGGATTCATTCGAGAGCCAGGTGGCAGTCATCCATCTAGGCCGCTGCCCCTCCTCCCAAATCTCAGGGAGGAGACGATTTGGTACTGAGATGGACTTCTCTCATTGCATTAGGACCACTCACAAGAAAGTGTTAACTGTTAAGTGTTCTCTCTTTCCAACTATAAGTGCCAATGGAATGATTAACATAAGAGGTGAGTATTAATTTAATTTAAAAAAATATTAAGGTAATAAGGATCTGTTTATTTTTCCAAACATAAGAGGTGAGTATCAATTTTTGTCACTGCATCAAAAAGCATGCTTTTATGGCACAGAAAGTAACTTTTGTCTCCAATTCTACTTTGTAAATGTATAAGGAGAGTCTTCAAAATCACCAGGAACAGAACCCGCTTACCCTTTAGTTTATTTTTTGGTTATTAAACTAAGATAAAAGTTTCCATGTAGGGCCATGTATGGTATACTCATATTTTCAAAGATGAGATGAGACGAGCCAAATAGGAAAATAATGTAATTCCAAAACTGTTTCCCAAGAACATATGCCCCACAGCCAGTGCAAGGTGCACGGTCCATGTATAAAACCCGTCCCCTTAAATTACATTTCTTTTACCGTTCCGAAAATTTTAAGAGAGATCTAATGGCAAAGACTAGAAATTAGGATAAAAAAAAAAGTTTGAATTAAATGATGGGAAAGAAAATCCCCATAATGCCATTATGGGGATTCTTTTCTACAATTTCTCACATAATTTTCATTCTCTTCTTTTCTTTTTGATAATTTCTCTCTCCTCCCCTTAATCTTGTGGGTCCCATTGAAAATACGGATTTCTACACACCTATTTGTGCATTGTGAGAGATTCCCCTACAATGAATGATTCACTAGCCGAATCTATATCATGATCTAAGATTATTTCTATGTCTAATAAATTTAATACGAGTCATACCTTGAGATTGACAGAGACAAAGTATCATTAATCTTATTAGTAAGCATTAGATAAACGAATACTAGAGAGGAGTGATACCTGTTTAAGGCTCTAAGCTAGGTAAGATGAAGAATGAACTTCAGTGTCGCAGTTGAACCAGATTCAACTTGGGTAGTGTAGAGAAGCCTGCAGATCTATAATGTGACATGCATTTGGGACCAAATTTGCACCGTAAAAGGTCAATGGTTCTGTCTCTCACATGTTCTATTAGATGCCTCATGTAATCTACATCCTACGGTGAAAACTTCTCTTTATTTTTATTTTTTTCCGACCAAAAAATTTAGACTATTTCTCCTTGTGCAGGACCATGCTAATTTGAGAACTTAGATACCCATTAATACAGAAGAGCAAAGATTAAGACATAACTAGGCTCCAAGGGGATAGTTCAGTCCATAAGAGTCAATACCTTAGAATTATGAGGTCACAAGTTCAAATATGAAATATCCTTGGGGGCCTATCTATAAAAAAAAAGACATTAGTAGAGAAAAGCGAAGATGAAGATGAGACTTTTATCAACGGAAGTGGTGCCTGGGGACAAGGTTTTAGGGATCAGGGCTAAGCTGGATTGGTTGATTTGGCTTGGACTCGGCCAAGGCCAATTCAATGCAACACCTCAACTTAGCACTCTTTTGGTCAATTTTTCACAGGAGTAAGTTGATTCTAGAGTCTTTTAGGCCCCGTTTGATAACACTCTTGCTCCTGATTCATTGGTTTTGCTCTGGAGTCATTTTATTGCTTCAACTCTAGAGTCAGTTTTTTAAAAGCAGAATGATGTTTGATAACGTTGCTCTAGATCTGACTCTAGAGCTTACTAAGAATAGAATCTCATTTGATAAAAATGAATTTGAAATAAATTCCAAATCTTGTGCTGGTAGCGGTGAGTAGTGGCGGTGGTTATGGGTGGTAGTGGCAGTGGTGGTGGTGGCGGTGGCAGTGGTAGTGGCAGTGGTGGTGGTGGCTGTGGAGATGGTGGTGGTGGTGGTGGGTGGCGGCGGTGGTGGTGATGGTGGCGGTGGCAGTGATGGTGGTGGTGGTGGTAGTGGTGGGCGATCAGTGGCAGTGGTGATGGTGGTGGCAGTGGCGGTGGGTGGCGGTGGTGGTGGCGGTGGGTGGCATTGGATGGCGATGGTAGTGGTGGCGGGTGGTGGTGGTGGCGGCGGTCAAGCCTTCATTTTGACCCAACTCTCTCTTTTTAGTTCTCTTTCATTTTCTCTAGAGTAACAAGAGCTAGTTTTTTTAGCTCTCAAATTTGGGCTCCCAGAGTAAAAAAGATTCTAGTTCACTCCTTTAGAGCTTGGAATCGGACCGGACTTATCAAATGGGATTCAGCTCTGAAATTGCTCCTAGAGAGACGGAATCTTGGAATCTTGGAGCAAGAGTGTTATCAAACGGGGCCTTAGAGATCCATCCCTGTCCAAACCGATCTGTCTTGGGATTGGATCGGAATTTCCCCCACTGATCTATTTCCAAGTTAGCGTATTAAAGATCTCATGAAAAGCTATGCCAATCTTGTCAATGACAATGAAGCCCATTAAGGGCCCGTTTAATAAAACTTTTATTTCAGGATTCTAGATTTTGGTTCAAATTTGGATTCTACTCCAAGCTACTCTGGATTATTTTGGAGTAGAAACATCTTTGATAACACAATTCTGAAGTGGATTCCAGAGCAACTTTGGATTAGAAACATGTTTGATAACACACTAGCCCCCCAATCGAAGTCTAGAAAAATAGTCGTGGTAGTAGTGGGTGGTGGTCGTGGTCGTGGTCATATAGGTAGGAGTGGCGGTGGCGTTGGTGCCAGCGGTGACTGCGGCGGTAATGGCTGTGGTGGTGGTGGTGGTGGCTATGGTGGAAGTGGGTGGTGGGTGGTGGCGGTGGCGGTGGTGGTGGTGGTGGTGGTGGTGGCCAAGTGAGAGTCATGTGAGAGTCAACTCTTTTCTTTCTCCCAAAAAGTTGATCCAACAGCTTGGAGCAAGTATTTATGACTCCAAAATTTTGGATTCTGGAGCCTTTCTGAGTCTGGTTCACTTAGTGGGAGTTGGAATCCAACCAGACTTATCAAAAGAGCCTCTACTCCAAAATGGCTCCCTGTGAGCCAGAATCCATAGAATCCAGAAGCAGAAGTTTTATCAAACAGGCCCTAAGTCTTTCCACTTGGTCACTCCTCTCCGTCTCCATGCGTTTGTGCTTTCGTGACTTCAAAGTCTTTCCACTTGGTCACTCCTCTCCGTCTCCATGCGTTTGTGTTTTCGTGACTTCACGTTCCCCTTTTCCCCAAAAGATTACTTGTTAAAGAAATGAAAAGACATTTTGAGTATCTATCTATCAAAAGGTCAATATAATTTTAAAAAACTTCATGATAAAAGAATGGAATTTGAATTTTATAATGCCCCACATCACTAAGCTGCATGCTTCCACATCATTCGAATGTAATCTATATCTTATGGCAAGATTTTTCATCTTTTGTGATTAAAATTTTAGACCCTTTAGACTATTTCTCTTTTTACAACACATCGAGTCAGCATGATTTTGACCAAGTTTTCACGTGAGTAAACCGATAAATCTAGGGCCTTTATGATCAATCCTGCCTTATCCGAATCGATGTAACTTGGGTTGAATAGAAATCGGCTGGCCGGGCTAATCCATGCCCGAGTCTGCATACTATAACCATTGTGGTTTTTGACATTGGAATCCACACAGTCTTTGTCTAAGGTGAATTGTACCTACAAAAGAAGAGGAAGAGGGACAGGGGGTCGGGTTTTGGCCGGACTCTAAGGCGACTTGGATGCCTAAGTTAGTATTCCGAACTACAAACAGCTGTAGAAATCATTCGTTTAGTGGAGCTAAGTTCCCAAGATAAGAGGAGGTAGTAAAAAGATTGTATAGTCTGGCAGACTTAGCTAGAAAATAATGAGGATTATGAAACTTCTGAGTGAGAGGGTGCTAGAGATTGGTGACTTAAGTTCTAGTTGTAGTCCAACCCATAGGAGTAGCAAGAACCTTTTCTTTTACTCTAGGTAGTTTGCCTACTTTTAGAAGTAGACTGTGTACCTTTATCATCCATCCTTAGCATAGTCATTTAGGATTGTTATCTAAGGAGAATTTGTAGAGGATTGTAACGAATATCATTTTGAAACCCCTAAGCTTGATGATATGTATTTATGTAAGGATTGTTTAAAAAGGGAAAATGACGAGATTAAAGAAAAGGAAAGTTGTCCACAATAAGGAATTGTTGGACTTAGTGGACATCGAGATTTCATTACTTTTATTGAAGATTTGCCTCGTTATGGTTAATTTCATTTATATCTCATCAAGAAAATCTGTTTCAGAGAATGTTATTCATAGTAGAGGTGGAAAATCTTTTATCAAAGAATTAAAACTATCAGATCTGAAAGATGAGATAAGTATTATGGCAGACCAAGTAATATTGATAAATTCTCTGGTACTTTTGGTCAAATATTTACAGGGGCTAAGATTTATAGCTTAGCAATCTGTACCCGAAATTCAATAGCAAAAGGAGTGACAATTAGATATGATCAGAATCATGAGAAAGTATTTGATCCTATGGTGAGGCGATCAATACAATACCTATGTGCCAAGTAAATCAGTTCCAGTTTAAGTTATCTTCATGTTTGGAACTATAGAGCAGTGACATGGTTACACAACCCTCATGGGAGAGTGGTTACTTTTAGGACATTGAGCTGTTATTTTCTGGAATATCCAATCACGTCCAAAGTATCAGATTTTACTGTCCTAATTCAGTAAATAGGATAGTGGAAACCAGTCATATAAGATTCATGATGATGCTAATGAGCTGTTACAGTCAAGAAACTTAGAGTTTGATAAGACCCCTGGAAATAGTTGTGCACCAATGACCTGAAACAACATAATTATTACCACAGAATGATGAGATAGTTGTTGAAATTATTCTCATTCAGGCTGATGCTCTAGCCATAAGTGCAGAGTCAGAGGAGGCAATGAGGAAATCTACTAGACCATGTAGATCTACGATTTCATCCAATTATATTCTTTACCTCACAGAGGATGTTTTCAGCATTAGACAGGCTGAAGATCCCAATAGTTTTCAGCAAACTGTCAGTAGTGAAATTGCCTTAAATGGATGGTGGCCATAAAGGATTTTTTTTTTTTTTTTTTGGGGGGGTAAGTGCCATAAAGGATGTGTTGCTATCTATGGATAACAACAAGATTTATGATCTTATGCATTTGCTGATGAGCTGTGTACTCATAACCTCAAAATGAGTATGTAAGGCCAATTATGATTCTAGTGGGAGAATTAATTGCTACAAAGTAAAACTTATAGCAAAGAGCATTCACACAGAGAGAAGGTATTAACTTCAAGGAGATTTTTTCAGAAACTTTGAGGTTTTAGTTGCACATTTTGATTTGGACTTGCATCAAATGGATCTAAAGATCGTTTTTCTCAATGGGTATCTAGAAAAAGATGTTTATATGCTTCAACCAGAAGGTTTTGAAGCAAAGGATAAAGAAGAAATGTTTTATAGACTCAATAAATCAATTTATAGACTAAAACAGGCATCTAGGAAATGGTACCAAAAATTTGACAGAGTTGTAGTGATTTTCATTAATCACTGCATATATCTAAAGGTCAATGGGAGCAGATTCATTTTCTAGTCATATGTGTTGATGATTTGTTACTGGTTAGCAGTAACATGGGTTTACTAGTTGAAACCAAGAATTTTATGTCTGATAACTTTGAGATGAAGGATATGGGACAAAGTATTTTTCTATTTAATATTTTGAGTTTTATCATGACAAGAAAAAATGACTACTAAGATTGTCTCAAAGAGCATATATTGATCGTGTTCTCAAACGATTCAGTATATGTGTATCTGTTCAGTTAAGGATGTACTTATCAGGAAAAGAGATAAATTGAACAAGCAATAGTGTCTAAAGAATGATATTGAGAGAGAGCATATGATTGACAAATCATATGCATCTGTAATAGGGAGATTGATGTATGTTCAAGTTTACGCTCATCCTTATATAGCCTTTGCACTGAGTGTTCTAAGACATTTTTAGTTGAACGCTAGTATAGCTCACTTAACAAGAAAAAAAAGAAGGTCATGCAGTACTTGTGGATGACCAAGGACTACATGTTGATCACAGGTTGACACTGAGAGGGGGGGGGTGAATCAGTGTCTTCAAAATTCTTCCCAAATAATTCCTTGAAGACAGATGCTGCCTTGAGCTGATGCTTTACTCACTAACCACAACCACACATTCACTGAGGCACTATCATACACATAGTCGTATGCACAACCACCTCTCTACCACAGAGTGACCAGGTCTACCATGTTGTGCACACCCATCCTACAGACCATTCCATGCACTTCACAATATATAGCATATGCACAATCCACAACACAAGATATACGTGGTTCACCACCACAGTGTGTGATGACTAGTCCACGGAGTAATGCCCTACGGGCTCCGTATATACTCAATACTCTACTTTTAGCTGTCTACACAGCAGGGAGTACATATACCCAGTTTACCCAGCATAAAACTAGGAGGGCACAAATGTGCCAATAATTCAGGTACCGAAGTACTAGTGCTCAGCACTCGCTGCACACACAACACTTAACCCGCACCCACGGGAAGCAAACAATAATAGTTTTTGGGCTTATATCAATGCCCTACAATTTAATCCCCACTAGCTAGGCATTCATGATTTATCACCTACAGCTAGCATACATTGAGTACAAGAAATAAACAATTAATTCATACAAGGTTAAGAAGCTTACAACCCTTGTCTGGCATTTTCTGGTACTCTGGGAGGACTCTGGGATGTCTCTGTGAAGCTTGGCATACACCTCAGGTCCACTGAAATCTTTGATGAACAATTCTAACACCAAACCCTAGCCTCCCTTTCCATTTCACTTCCCCCTTTTCTTCAAAACATCAATACACCATTCAGTACTTCCAACGGCTCACTGCAGTCTCCATTTTCTTCCTTGGCATTTTAACAAACACTTTGAGTGCATGCTTTTCCTTCTTTTTCTCCCTTTGGGTTTTCACAAACTCAACATGGCCTTCTGGCTTTTTATAGGTACATTCAAGCTCTCACAGCTTCTGTTTGATTGCATACTTTCACTCCAAGCTTTCATTCATAGCAAATGCCATTGTAGCTCTCATTGAAGCTTCAAACAACAATTATTTCTCCCAAACCCTCATACAAGATCTTCAATACAGCTTAATAGAGTCCAGTTGAATCCATGGAAGGTTAGTAATAAAAAAAACAAGCATTAAACACTCACATACCTTCAAGAGAAGATTTTCCCCCAAAAACCCGAGCCTCCACACTGTTCCTCATTATTTTTCTCTGGTTTTTCATTCTCATTAGATAGGAAATTCGAACACGAGCTCGGAGCACTTTGGATCGTCCGATTTGGACTCCGGATGGCCGAGATATGGCCGTTACAGTTTCGGCCAATAAGAAAATTTAAAAAGGAATCTTCGAGTCTCATTTGATGCACATGCGAAGCACCGTAGCCGCGCCGCGTCGCCTGGGTGTCGTGTTCTGATTGGCTGAGGAGGGAATCAACTCAATTGGCCGTCAGATCAAGGTCAAAAAGGCGAGATTTATCGTAAGCCACTGGATCAGCATTAATCGCGTCAAGCGCGATCGGCCTCATCCACAACCGCACGATCTGGATCTGTTGCGCCGCTTCAATGTACACGCGCCACATAGAATCACAGTTCTATTACCATGCATTGGGGACCATGGTTTTAACTTACGCCGATCCAATCAGATCATGCGCGCAAGAATCCAGACGCAACTTATGCGTCACACCTCAGTCCGCCTTCTTCTAAGCCGTCGGATAAGAATCTGAGCATCGTGGCTCATCCTTGGACGCAGATTTTGAATATTTTCCTTTTAATCGGACCAAAATACCCCTGAACGGCGAAGAACTCTCTCTCTCTCCTGACCTTTTGTCGAGCACCTTGTGTGCGTGCGGGATGTGCCATGGAGTGTGCGTGCGGGCCTGCTGCCTTGCGGCATTGCTTGCGAGCCTGCTGCCTTGCGGCATGGCTTGCGAGCCTACTGCCTTGAGGCAAGGCTTGCGGGCTTGTGCCTTGCGGGCTGTGCCATGCGGGCCTGCCTTGCTGTGGTGCCATGCGGCTGGCCTGCTGGCTGGCTGCTTTGGCCCTCGGCCAGGCTGGCTGCCTTGGCCCTCGGCCAGGCTGGCTGCCATGGTGCTCGGCCAGGCTGGCTGCCATGGTGGCATGCCACCTAGGTACAGTGGGTCCCACCCACAGTTTTCTCTCTCCTCTTTCTCTCTCTTCTGATTCTCTCTCTTCCTTCTCTCTCTTCTGATTCTCTCCATTCTTCATGCTTCAGAAGGTGTCCAACACAGTGATTAACACTGTCACATCACCTGTAACACTGTCACATCACCTGTATCACTGCCATATCGCATGTATCACTGTCAGCTTGCATGTGGGGTCCACACTCTCTCTCTCTTCTTGCTAAACCAAGAATACTTTCTCTCCATTTTCTCTTTCCTCTTTCTATCAGTATGTTGTCTATGTGGGTATTGTCCACATCACTAGTGGGGCCCACACACATTCTGTCACCTGTCGAAACTGTTGTTGCCCAGTCAACTCAATGCATACCTTCTCAATCACTCTCTAGAAGCTATAGAATACTGTAGAACATGCCAAAGGCTTCCTCGGCTCTGCCACTTGCACAAACACTATCTCTCCTCATTTCTCTCACTGTAAGCTCGTCAACACTGCCCACACAGCCAAGTTGCCAACAATGACAACACATGGCCAACACTACATGCTCATTTATGGTGGCTACTTGTAGTAATAGTCTTGGCTATTTTGATGAAGTTTTGGTGGTTACACTGATGACAAGAAACCTACCACAAGGTTCATTGTCATGATAGAAGGTGTTGCCTTTTCTAAGAGGAGTGCAAAGCAGATTATCTTTGCATCATCTACTATGTAGGTAGAGTTTGTTAACTCAATATAAAGTTATTAAAAAAGGTATTTAATTGAAGAGTTTCTTTTCAGACTTGAAAGTTATGGACTCTACCTCTAAACCCATTAAGATGAATTGTGACAATGGTTCAGCTGTATTCTTCTTCTCAAAGAATAATTGGAAATCTAACAATTCAAAGTATATAGAGATCGAGTATCTTTAAGTGAGGGAAAAGGTCAATGAAAACCATATCACAATGGAGTACATTTCGATGGACAACATGATTGCAGATCCTCTAGTGAAGGCTTTGTCTGTAGGAGTCTTCAAGTGACATGTGTCCAACATAGGAATTGTCGAGTCCTTAAATCTGCTTAGTTATTGGGAGATCTTTCCTTATATTAGTAATGATTTATTTCATTATGCTTATTTACATTGCCTATGGTTTTGGGCATAGTTATTTATGATCATGGTTATATTTGTTTTAACATTTATTTCGTTGCTATTTTTCTTACTTGTTAATTAATGACATGTCAAAGTTACAAGGCGGTATTTAGTCGAAAACAAAAAGGCAGTATTTACCAAGTTTTTGGTATTAACCCAATTTTATGGTGGTTTACCAAGTATTGATTAATATCAAAGGATGTTGCCTATAAGGTTTTCAAGGTAATTAGATCGAAGGCGATTCGATCAATTAGTATAACCAAGTTTATGGTAGTTTGCCCTGATACCTATGAGGTTTTTCAAGGCAACTACATCAAATGTTATTAGATCAAAGTTTTTAGACCCTATGTATACATGTCCTTAGGCAATTCATGTCATTAAGTAGACCTTTATTTTGTAACTAACAGAAAGTTGTACGTCGTATATTGAGGTGTAATTTTTTTTGTTGTTCAACATTGATAGGTTTGTTGGGTGGATTAAAGTAGATGACGATTTATTTTGTAATAGGATTCCATGGCCACAATACTCGATGATGGATTTGTAATTAATCTAGCCCAAGTGGGAGATTGTAAGATTCCATATGAGTAGGCTTGATCAATTACTAAACCAATTATTTAGTGGGAGTCTAATTACCGGATGAGGGGTTTTGGTCTGGTTCATCAATGGATAGAGATAAACCAACCTAGTCCATTGTGGGAATGGACCAGGGTTTGGGGTGGTATTAAATATACCGTGATTAGGGTTCCCGTAGCCATAGTCAATCTTTCTTTTTGCACCCATACGTATAGAGACCAAAATGGATCCCAAATGGATATGGAAGACTCTAGTCAAAGTCGCATGGAATTATGGACAAAAATCAATCTCCAACAAATGATATGTTATGTATAATCACCTATTTACATTCCCCATTGAATTCTGGGGTTCTATGTGAAACGTTAGGATTCTATGGGAAAATCCTAAAATGAATTAAATTTGCTTATACTTTAGGTCTCTCTGTTTTCCCCTTATAAGACCTACACCCAAAATCCCCTATTAACTGAGATTTTCCTGTGCCAAGTCTTCCCATGCCATCAGCAGGTGGACATGACGCAAACCTGATTAGTACACCCAGATCCTAGGTAAGGAATACTACCCAGATCCATGGAGTATGTATAAGGCCTTGTGTGGGCCCAAGGTATGTATCATCATGTCGGGTGTTGAAAGAAACACCTAGGGCAGCCTTTCCAGCCAAACCGGAAAAAAAGAGCTAGAGGCATGTGCAGCCCATCGCCCACCTCCGTCTTAGCTCATGAGCTTGACAACAGGCTCTCTCCTCTCATTTGTAAAAGGGGATAAAAAACACTTTGGGGTTTTGGTCATCTATACAACTGCAGCCTTGGTACTGAAGTTAGGGAGACTCTTGATGGATTTTGGAGCTTAACACTCATTCATTGCTTTCCTCCTTATCTCCAAGAAAGTACCTACTCTCCCCCCACCTTATTCAATGTAAGGAAACCTCATTAATGGTGGTAAGTATCCACCATTGATGAAGCTTAGAAAACATAGCTATTATGACCTTGGTTAGTGCACACCACCATATGTGGTGTTGCTTAGATTTTGGAACACTTAAGTGGTGGGAGAATATTCCCCATAATATAAAAGCAACAAATTTGAGGTGGGAGGAACCTCTCCCACCTCTCATACAACTATGTGCAGCTGAATCTGGTTCTTGGACTCAACCAGTGGAGGCGAGTCGTAGGCAAGGGTAAGCCCTTGCACCCGACTACGTCTTGGCTGCACCTAGGGCTCATGTCAACATGTCACACCCCAATTCTGTACCAACCAGAATGGTGTGATCAACTGTCAATAAACCAACGGTTCAACCAGGATCTCGAATAAGCTGTGTCCGTTTGCTTAAACCATACACATCCACACAATAATCAGAGTAAATAAACAATAGCAAAAGTCTTTATACTAATGAACTGAGAGTCTAACAATGATAAAATAAATAAATTATCTAATTATCCCATTGACTAAGACATAAAATAAAATAAAATAATTAATTACATATTCCTTAAAATCCAAATACATAAATCTAATCGAAGACGCATGAGTTGCACTCGCATGACGAATCATGCGACTCCATCATAACTTCTGCACCCATTGCCGCAGCATGTCCGTACACAAGAGCATTCATATAGTCTTCCACAGTAGTACCTGCATCATCAACTAAAAATATTCAACGTCGAAAGGGTGAGCACACATCACGGCTCAGTGAGCAAACAAAACAATGCAATAAACAATTGCATGCATTCAATTCATATCTTTGGCCTGGTTCATAAGTTTGCAATGTGCAATAGAAAGGATTGGTGGCCGCCGCACCTCTATACACGAGTTGTGAAGCTTCCCAATGGATCAAACACCATTTTTGTCCCACATGCACCCACCATGGAATAGGGACAGAGCTAAAGTGCTTAGGACCGTACCGCATCACACTTCCCCTGATGCCCTACCCATACCAACACGTAAGCCACTATTGGCAAGGGCTTGCAAACTGGGCTCGCAACTAACTAATTCTAATGTCAAATAGTGTATCCAAGGCCTTACCCCAGCATCCCTCAATACGTCCATAGAGATAGAGCTAAGGCCCCCCGGAGAGTTAGAGACTATACGGTCCGAGACCACCTCCCCTGATGCCCTATGAAGTAATAGTTCAGCTAAGGTAATGGCGATACGACGATGTTGGTGGATAAGACTTTAGTAGAGATAGAGCTAGAGTCTGGTGACCAGGATGAACCACAGTATCACGTCATCCCCCTGATGCTCCACTCGCATCAAATACACTAACCACACACATACATTCACATGCCTATTCCTAGCATCATCATCATCATCATCATGTTATAAATAAACAGAATTAAATATGCATGAACATTAATAGCAAAAATATTGGATGACATGTGAAATGCACAATACACGTATACAAGCATAGAATCATTCATGGCATTGGACTCAATAAACAAAAATAGTTTATTATTAACCAATTATTTTAAGTCTTGCCTCACCTTTGATTACTAGTAGATCCTCTTTCAAGCTTTATAATTCACTTTTAAACCACTGGAAAGACCTAACAAGTCGATATATTTTAATTAGAATTAATTCCAATATGTTTAAACTAACTAAAACTGTAGGGTCGCAGGTGGGGTAGAACCTGGGGTAGCAGTTTCTACGACCACAGGGGTAGGGTCGCAGGGTACTGTAGCACCTAGGGTAATAGTTTCTGTGACCCTAGGGTGTAGGGTTACAGGTGGGGTCAGATACCATTCGACCGTACGTGCGACCACACCCTCCCTGGTACTTCTCGAGGGTATGTGGTCGATCATGTGGTCTCGTAGGGTCGGATATCATTCGACCCTACGTGCGACCACACGTGTTCTGAGTCGACCTTTCACTTTAAAGTCCATTCCTTCATGTTGGAATCCTTTGGCTTACTATCATGGTCCATCCTATGATTTTTCTATGGCTCATAACTACAATTTATACCCCATTTATTGTCCATAACGATCTCTTCCATGGAATCTCTTAGAATTTGTCCATGGATGGATGATTTGGATTTCTCTTAATCCTATGTTCTTCATAAACTATTCTAGGCTCCCAATTCATGTAGGGATTTAGGTTCATACCTTGGATTTGCTGAGATTTAGAGGTTTCTCTGAAATTCTTCTTCCTTAGTCTTCTTCTTCAAGTTTCTTTCTCTTCCTTCTCTTCTCTTTCTCTCACTTTCAATTAGGGTTCTAAAGGAGTGAAAGTGGCTAAGGGACATCCTATTTATAGAGGAAAATCCTCCATAATAAGTCCCAATGAGTTTAGGAAAGATCCCCTTTGAATTAGGAAGGTTTTCTAATTTCCAGATTCTGTCTGTTATCGTAGGGTCGCATGTAGGATCGCAGAATCCGTCGACCCTACGTTTTTTTTAGTCATGCGACCCCACGACCAAAAAGTCATGGGTTGGACTCCTTTGTGGTGGGGTCGGACATACCTATTTAGGCATGCGACCACACACTCATTTTTTACTGTTTTGAGTTAAATTCCATACATGGTCTTGTGGTTTCTTCACGCACTTGATCCACTTGGCTCGACCATGATAGGTAGACCTGGTACAAGGTGGTAAGACCGGTTAGTTCGATACGGGTCTTACAACTCCCCCCCCCTCTTATTAGAAATTTTGTCCTCAAAATTTGCACATACCTTTCGAGTCAAAAAGGTGAGGATATTGCTTCCGCGTAGCATTCTCTTCTTCCCATGTGATCTCTTCTATATCTCGGCTCCTCCAGGTGACCTTAACATAGTATATGTCACGGTTGCATAGTTGTTGAACCTTTCGGCTTGTGATTTCAGTTGGTGCTACTTCGAATGTCAACTCATCAGTTAGGTCTGGTGGATCCACTATCAAAACATGTGTTGGATCTCTGATGTACTTCTTTAATAATGAGATATGAAATACGTCATGCACACTTGACATAGATGATGGTAGTGCTAACTGGTAAGCTACTTTTCCACATTTAGCTAGAATCTCATGTGGCCTGACATATCTCAGACTTAGCTTCCCTTTCTGTTCGAATCATTTTAAACCTCACATATGTGATACTTTCAAGAATATCTTATCACCTACGACAAATTCAAGGTCTCGACGTCGAGTATCTGCATACTGTTTCTGACTATTCTGAGCCGTTTTAACTCTTTCCATGATAATGTCGACTACATGACAAGTCTCTTCAAAAAAATTCTGATCCAACAATACTCCGTTCACCAACTTCATTCCAAAACAAAGGAGTTCGACACTTCCTACCATACAGTGCTTCATAGGGTGACATCTGTATAGTAGCCTAATAGCTGTTGTTATAGGCGAACTCGATCAATGGTAGTTTTTCATCCCATGAGCCTTTAAAATCAATAACACAGGCTCGAAGCATGTCTTCTAAGATCTGAATAGTACGCTCCGACTGCCCGTCTGTTTAAGGATGGAATGCAATACTGAATTTCAATGTTATACCCATAGCCTTCTGTAATCCTTCCCAAAACTTTGAAGTAAAGTGTGGGTCTCTATCGGACACAATGCTTTCAGGTACACCATGTAATCTGACATGTTATCCACATATAGCTTGGCTAACCTCTCCAGGGTATACTGTGGCCGTATAGCTATGAAGCAAGCTATTTTAGTCAGACGATCTACAATCACCCAGACCATGTCAACTACCCGAGGAGTCAATGGTAAGCCGATGACGAAGTCCAAAGTGATGCAATCCCATTTCCATGCTGGTTCTGGTAGCGGCTGCAACAGTCCTGCAGGTCTTTACCGTTCAGCCTTTACCCTCTAACAATTTAGGCATTGAGACACATATTTAGCTACATCTTCTTTCATTCCTCTCCACTAATATAATTTTTTCAAATCATGATACATCTTTGTACTTCCAGGATGTACCGAATAAGCGGCAAAATGAAAGGTTTAGGTCATACCTGTGACCACATCAGGCGATAAACCTTTCCTTGCTGTAGCTGCTTTTTGGGCTTAGGACACTCCCTTGAATAATGTTCTATTTGATTGCAGTTAAAGCATTTTACTCCTTCATTATTTTGCTTTTGTTGCGGTTGAGCTGCTGGAGTAGTCTTGGCTGCAGCATTAAAGCCTTGAGTATGGAAGGGTTTGAAGGTCCTTGTATTCCCTCCGTTGTATGAATTTTCGTTTGGCATATTTATACCCCTATTTTGAGCAAAATAGCTCTCTTTCTGGCTCGACTCTATCACTCGAGCAATCTGTACTGGTTCATTGCAAACTTTCTTCTCCAATCCCAGATCATGTTCGCGAATGCTTCCCCTAAGCCCCATGACGAACCTTCGGGTCTTAGTATTTTCCTCTTGCATGCTAGCAGGTGCAAAGAAAAACAGCTCTTCATAACGCTGTTGGTATGCTTCCATAGTCATTTGCCCCTGATATAAACTCAGGAACTCTCCCTCCATAGCATCTCTGAAACTTCTGGGCAAGTACTTCTCAAAGAATGCCTCTTTATAGATAGCCCAGGTCAATTGGGCGTGCTTGGTTAACAGATAAGTCCGAGTAGACTTTCACCAATGGTGTGCATCGCCTTTCAGCATGAATGTTGCATACAGTACTTTCTCCTCCAGCACCTCCAGCTCCATGATGTATATTTTTCTTTTTGTTCGTATTACAGAGTAACTATCCGGATTGTGGACTGTACTCTTGATTTGGATATGTATAAACGTTGTTTTTTATTTAATGTATATGAAACTTGTTTCTTCTTTTAATAGTGCATTATTCTCTTTTTTTAATTTTGTCTCATACAACACAGGTGCTTATAGTGTGTTCTTATTACAGCTTTTAAATTTTATCCTAACTCAGTTTATGAACTTTTTGTAGAAGTATATCGGTTTAATAGACATAGCCCGAGAGCTTTGATACCAAGTTTTCACACCCCAATTTTGTACCAACCAGAATGGTGTGATGAACCTCCAATAAACTAATGGTTCAACTAGGATCTCGAATAGGCTGTGTCCATTTGCTTAAACCATACACATTCACACAATAATCAGAGTAAATAAACAATAGCGGAAGTCTTTATACTAATGAACTGAGAGTTTAACAATGATAAAATAAATAAATTATCCAATTATCTTCCATTGACTAAGCCATAAAATAAAATAAAATAATCAATTACATATTGCTTAAAATCCAAATACATAAATCTAATTGAAGACGCATGAGTTGCACTCGCATGACGAATCATGCGACTCCATCATAACTTATGCATCCATCGCCGCAGCATGTCCGTACACAGGAGCATTCATATAGTCTTCTACAGTAGTACCTGCATCATCAACTAAAAATATTCGACATCGAAAGGGTGAGCACACATCACGGCTCAGTGAGCAAACAAAACAATGCAACAAACATATGCATGCATTCAATTCATATCTTTGGTCTGGTTCATAAGTTTGTAATGTGCAATAGAAAGGATTGGTGGCCGCCGCACCTCTATACACGAGTGTGTGAAGCTGCCCAATGGATCAAACACTATTGTCGTCCCACATGCACCCACCATGGAATAGGAATAGAGCTAAAGTGCTTAGGACCGCACCGCATCACACTTTCCCTGATGCCCTACCCATAACAACACGTAAGCCCCTATTGGCGAGGGCTTGCAAACTAGGCTCGCAACTAACCAATCCTAATGTCAAACAATGTATCTAAGGCCTCACCCCAGCATCCTTCAATACGTCCATAGAGATAGAGCTAAGGCCCCCCGACAGAGTCAGAGACTACACGTCCGAGACCACCTCCCCTAATGCCCTACGACGTAATAGTTCTACTAAGGTAATGGCGATACGATGATGTTAATGGATAAGACTTTAGTAGAGATAGAGCTAGAGTCTGATGACCAGGATGAACCACAGTGTCACGTCCTCCCCCTGATGCTCCACCCGCATCAAATACACTAACCACACATATACATTCATATGCCTATTCCTAGCATCATCATCATCATCATCATGTTATAAATAAATAGAATTAAATATGCATGAACATTAATAACAGAAATATTGGATGACATGTGAAATACACAATACACACATACAAGCATAGAATCATTCATGGCATTGGACTCAATAAACAAAAATAGTTTATTATTAGCCAATTAGTTTAGGTCTTGTTCCCTCACCTTTGATTGCTAGTAGATCCTCGTTCAAACTTTATAATTCACTTTTAAACCACTGGAAAGACCTAACAAGTCGATAGATTTTAATTAGAAATAATTCTAATATGTTTAAACTAACTAAAACTGTAGGGTCGCAGGTGGGGTAGCATCTAGGGTAGCAGTTTCTGCGACCACATGGGTAGGGTCGCAGGGTACAGTAGCACCTAGGGTAACAGTTTCTACGACCCTAGGGTGTAGGGTCGCAGGTGGGGTCGGATACCATTCGACCCTACATGCGACCACACCCTTCTTGGGACTTCCCGAGGGCATGTGGTCGATCATGTGGTCTCGTAGGGTCGGATATCATTCGACCTACGTGCGACCACACGTGTCTGAGTCGACCTTTCATTCTAAAGTTCATTCCTTCATGTTGGAATCCTTTGGCTTACTATCATGGTCCATCCTATGATTGTTCTATGGCTCATAACTATAATTTATACCCCATTCATTGTCCATAACGATCTCTTCCATGGAATCTCTTGGAATTTGTCTATTGATGGATGATTTGGGTTTCTCCTAATCCTATGTTCTTCATAAACTATTCTAGGCTCCCAATTCATGTAGGGATTTAGTTTCATACCTTGGATTTGCTGAGATTCAGAGGTTTCTCTGAACTTCTTCTTCCTTGGTCTTCTTCTTCAAGTTTCCTTCTCTTCCTTCTCTTCTCTTTCTCTCACTTTCAATTAGGGTTCTAAAGGAGTGAAAGAGGCTAAGGGATGTCCTATTTATAGAGGAAACCCTCCATAATAAGTCCCAATGAGTTTAGGAAAGACCCCCTTTGAATTAGGAAGGTTTCCTAATTTTTGGATTTTGTCTGTTATCGTAGGGTCGCATGTAAGGTTGCAGAATCCGTCGACCCTACGTTTTTTTAGTCATGCGACCCCACGACCAAAAAGTCATGGGTTGGACTCCTTTGTGGTGGGGTCGGACATACATGTTTAGGCATGCGACCACACACTCATTTTTACTGTTTTGAGTTAAATTTCATACCTGGTCTTGTGGTTTCTTCATGCACTTGGTCTACTTGGCTCGACCATGATAGTTAGACCTAGTACAAGGTGGTAACCGGTTAGTTCGATATGGGTCTTACAAGACGGATGTAGCCGGGAGAATGATCCGCCAGTATACTATTCATCAACAGATCCCCACCCTTATACATTATTGGCTTGGATTAAGGCTGTGTTTGGTATCATTTTTGTTTTTAATTTTTGCTATTTTTTCAAAAAGTATTTTTGAAAATCATTTTTGATCAAAAATAAAAAGTCATTTGGTAACTACAATAAAAAATAGATTGCAGAATGAGAAATAGATTTGGTATACCTATGTTTAAAAATAATTTTTATAACTTTCATAGATTTATTTCATAGATTTATCTAAAACATACAATGATATATGCATAAGAATGAATATTTATATATCAAACAGTGTTTAACAACCACTCAAACTACTCAAGTATACTTCACAACCATGGATCATAAGAAATACTACTAATATATGTTAAATTTCAGAGAATGCTACGTTGTATTGAATTATATATCAAAAAGTGTTTACAGAAATATCATTATATATCTTGGATCTCAAACATTACAAAGTAGATTGAATTATCTGGACATGTCACTATATGACGTGTAACACCCCCCTCAAGCGCAAGGCGGAGAAAAGAAACAAACGAAGCCTTAGCTTGTCGAGAACCTCCAAGCAGTGTGCCGACTTCAAGAGGTCTCTGGAATCACATTATTGCATTGTGTAGACAGATGGGGCTTCGTATCCGGCACTGAACATAGCCCAACCCCATTGTGTACTAAGGTCTGTACACAAACACTAAATGTGATGAAGAAAGTACGGGATGGTGTTGCTCTGACTTTCAGCTTGAGAATCACGGACATGAAACAATTCCTAGCTTACTTCAACTGCTGTATTGAATAACATGTAAAAAAAAACTTGTGTTCCAACTTTTAATTCATTGGAAGCATCAGTGACATGTGGGTTCATGGACAAAGCGCCTTGAGACAAATATTGAAGGGATTCCCTCTTTTCGAGTACAAGAAAGACAAGACTTTCACTGCAATACAAGCAAGCCCATCTCTGCATTCAACGATGGGAGGACTGATCAAGCTTGACACAAAACCAGTGTAAGAACGGCCAGAGAATGATCATCAACGTGTTGGCTTTACTTCCAACCCACATAAACAAAAGGAGAGATTTCACTGTAAACAAGAGAGGACAAAAATTTCCTCAAGAAATGCATAAGACGAATTGCAAGACATCTGTAATCAATCTTGACCAAGGAACTGAAGCGCAGAAGACAAAATTGGCAGCACACGAAGCCACGGCGACGACCCTTATCAGCAATGTAAAAAAAAATATCAAGATTTGAAAGAAAGAACATATAAACTGAAATTTTAATATGAAGAAATGAATAGATGAACAGAAGCTGAAATATGAAGAAATGTGAAGAAACTGAAACTAAAACTGAAATATGAAACTAAACTGAAATTGAAAAACTATCAAGAACAAATTGAAGATATTATAGAAATTGAGAGAAATTTCAGAACTGAAGTATGAAAGAAGTTTCAGATCTGAACAGAGACGATGAATAGGGGGAAAAAAAATTAGAGATGACCATGATGATGTTGCCGGAAGAATTTGAACAAAGAGGGCAAAAAATGAGACATCAAACTGGAATTGAAGCCGTGAAGGACTGAAGAAAAAAAATATCTGAAGAAACAAAGGAACGAGATGATGTTGAACTGACTATCGAATCCCAAGAACGGAGACGGATTGTCTTAGTGAGAATTAAAACCATAAAGTAAAATTCAGAAGTTGATGTTGAAGACTGAAGCCGATGAAGGAACTTTCAAGAATGAACCAAAAAAGACAAACAAAGAAACTCAAGAAACTGACTGAGAAAAACCAAACAAAGAATTGTCGAGGAAATGCAGTAGGAAAGACATCTGCAACAAAAAAAAAAAAAAAAAAAAAAAAAAAAACCAAGATCTGATGAAGGAATAACAAAGAAATCTGAGCAACAAACCTTACCAGGAATGAACGTCTGGAACAGATTTGTCATAACTGAAAACGGCAAGCAGGAATGATCGTTTGCTCTGCACGATGAGAAACTGACCTGCAGTTACCGGAGAAGAAAATCTTGCCAGAAACTAACCTAAATCACGGCCGCTGATTCAGCCGGATAGGAACAAAGGAACATTTGCTGGGACGATGATGGCATCGTATTGCAAGAACTGAAATGAACGAAGAAGATACCAAGAGAAAACTTCAGATCTAGAAAACAGTTGTAGATCTGGAAAAACCACCGTGAGTTGAAATTATCAACATCGTGGGGCCATTTGAGATGAAAGGCCCCATAAGCCATTGAGGGCTCGGGGATCACCGGAGTTAGTCAAAGTATCAGCAGAGGGACAGCCCCAAGGTTTCTCTGAAAGAAGGGAGAGGGAAAGAAGAGGGGAGGGAAATAATAGGGAAAGAAGGAAGGCGGAGAAGAAGAAAGAGTATTGTTTTTATCCGTCTCCCGCAATGGACATTATTACCCTCGTTTTTAGATTCGTTGGAGGTAAAAGAGCACGTGTAACTTAAAACTTGCGCAAAAATAGATTCAGAAACATTTGATGGCAAAAATCAAAAAGAGGTCTTAACCTCTTTTTGATTTTGAGTCTGTTTTTATTTTTTCTGACAAAAATAGCAATCAAAAACGATACCAAACACTTATAAAAATAAAAATTTGTCAGAAAAATAAAAATAAAAATGATACCCAACACAGTCTAATTCAGTAGATATAAGCCGGCGGCACCATCTGCCGGGCTATTATCCCTCGGCTTGCCCTTGGATGGTTCTATACTCTCGGTAACTTTACTGGAGGTATACAGAGCCGAATGAATGATTTGCCGGCTTGGACCATCTAATTCAGTCACAGTAGCCCCTTAAGGGTTTAAGCCTAACCGGTGGATGAGTACCGGAGGAACAACCTGCCAGCCTATTTGCCACCGGCTAGGCAATGCCATGTCTCTGGCTACCTATGAGCTACCTAATAGATATCTACTGGTGGATATCACCCCCAGGCTCTCTTCTACCAACTAGTCTATAGATAGTCTATTGACTACCTCCTGTTTCCTTTGAGAATTGACCGAATGGTTCCCGGCTTGTCTTGGGACCACACATCGGATTTGTGGACATGCCCACTTAGGTTTAATAGACTTCTAATAAACGTATAAAATCTTATGCGAATGTTTAGGTAAACCTACGTGGGTTCCGGAGCGAAGTCTTCTGCTAATTTACAGATCTTTATTGCCTTCGCCGTCAGGTGAGGGGTTGGGTCTGTAGATTTTATAGGACATATTGTGTGAATGATTGGGAATGAGGAACATTTCATAATGTAACTGCATGTAACAATGTCATGCATTTGCATTATAATATATGTTGAATGATGTGGATGATTGTTTAGTCTATGTGGCATGTGGGCACCGAAGTATTGGTTAAATATAGCCATATGGACCAGGCTTTGCATAGCTAGCACTCTAGTGCGGGCACAATACTCGGCCAAGGACCGAAGTCGAGGATCCCTACTGGAATACGGCTGTCACACCCCAATTCTGGACTATCCAAAATGGTGTGATGAACCGTCAATAAACCAACATTTCAACCAGGATCTCGAATAGGCTATGCCAACAATGTTAAACCAAAACACATTCCACATTAATTAGAGATAATAAAGTAAATAGCGGAAGTCTTATTAATAATGAACTAAGGTCAAATCATGATAAATAATTAATATTTCAGTTATCTCCAAGAAACCAAAACATAATTTAATACATATTACAAATATCCAAATACGAAAGTTAAACACTAAGCCCATCCATAGTTGAAACGCTCGCGTAACGAATCATAATAGTCCTCCACAACTTGCTCATCCATAGCCGCCACCTGTTCATATGTTCACGTGTTGACATAATCTTCAACTGTAATACCTGCAACGTCAGAAACTAAAAAGAATTGTGTGTGTGAGGGTCAGCTCTCCAACTTGAGCTCAGTGAGAAAACCAAACAATGCAACAAACATATGCATGCATTCAATTCATATTTTTGGTCTACTTTTTAAGTTTGTAATGTGCTATAGAAAGGATTGGAGGCCTCCGCACCTCTATACATGAGTGTGTAAATCCGCCCAATGGATCAAACACCATTTCCGTCCCACATGCATCCACCGTGGAATAGAGATAGAGCTATAGTGTCCGAATCAAACACCGCATAACACTTCCCCTGATGCCCCACCCATACCAACACGTAAGCCTCTGCTGGCGAGGGATTGCAAACTGGGCTCACAACTAACCAATCCTAAATATCATCCAGTGTATCCAAGGCCTCACCCCAGCATCCCTTAATATGTCCATAGAGATAGAGCTAAGGCCCTCTGACAGAGTCAGAGACTCCACGGTCCGAGACCACCTCCCCTGATGCCCTACGACGTAATAGTTCTGCTAAAGTAATTGCGAGACGACGATGTCAGTAAACAAGACTTGAGTAGAGATAGAGCTAGAATCTGAGGACCAGGATGAACCACAATGTCACGTCCTCCCCCTGATGCTCCACTCGCATCAAGCACACTACCACACACATACAATCACATGTCTATCCCTAACATCATCATCATCATCATATTGTAAATAAATTGAAATAAATATGCATGAACAAAATATAACAATAATATTGGATGACATGTGAGATGCACATTACAAGAAAGTAATCATAGAATCATTCATGGTATTGGATACAATGAATTAAAAAAATTTGTTAATATCCAATTAGTTTAGGTCTTGTTCCCTCACCTTTGATTGATATTTGTTCCTCTTCCAAGCATTGAAAGTCACTTTGAATCTATTAGGAACCTAAACATTAATATATTTAAGTTAGGGTTCAAGTTTATCAAATTACAGTAGTTAAAAACCTTGTTTAGTCTCAAAATATGCTTGCTGTCATCGTATGGTCGAATGTGTGGTCGAACCTGTAATCGCAATATATGAGACCACACACTGTGTGGTCGGACCCTGTGGTCGCATTTTGTGTGACCACACCATGCAACCGCACCTTTCCTGGGAATTTCCCAAATAGTTGTGGTCGACCCTCTGGTCACCCTGTGGTCGATCACAAGCTGCGACCACATGATGTTACGTCAGTTTTCATTTTTAGTCTGAATTCTTCTTGAGTTGAATCCTTAGCTCATCCCTTGGGATCATCATATGGCCATTATTTACATTTTTTCATTAACTATTATCCCTAATCCATCCCTCATGGTTATCCTTAAGATTTACTCAAAGGATCACATTGATCATATTGGTTTGACATCCCCAATCCACAATAGAAACCTTATTTAATAGAATTTACATCTACAGAGATAAGTTCCATACCTCACTTGTTTTAGGGAGCTAGAACCTTCTCTTGTAAAATCTTTCTCTCAGCCTTCTTCTCCAATTCTCCTTCTTCTCCTTCTCTTCCTCTCTGTCTCTCTCTTCCTCTTAGGTTTAGAGTTTCAATTTGGGTTCTAAAAGAGTAAGAGAGACTAAGAAACGTCCCTTATATAGAGGGAAACCTCCATATAGAGTTTCACTTTAATTAGGAAAGAGCCCCCCTCAAATTAGGAAAGTTTCCTAAACACGGAGTCAGTTCAGCATCATGTGGTCGCATGTGGGGTTGCAAAATCCATCGACCACATGTCAAAAATATGCGACCACACGTTGTGTGGTCTCATGTGTGGTCGACCACACATATCGACCACACCCCTCTAAACTACTACCACACGACCAAAATTTTTTGGTTTTAAGTTTTTGACTGGTTGCTTCCATACGATCTTAAACAGTCAACCACACCAACTAAATTTGACTCGTTGCTTACCTTATCTTGTGGTTTCTTCATACAATTAGTTCACTTGAGTCGATTATGATGGGAAGACCGGTCACGATATGAGAATGTAAGGTTAGACCGGGTTCGTGGCGTGCGGGTCTTACAACTCCACCACCTTTAAAATAAATTTTGTCCTTAAAATTTAAATTTCCTTTAGAGTCAATAAGTGGGAATACTGTTTCCGCATTGCATCTTCTTCTTCCCATGCAATCTTCTTCCCATCTTGGCTTCGCCAAGTTACCTTCATATAATAATTATCCCAGTTTTGGAGATGTTGTACCTTCTAACCAGTGAACTAGGTTGGTACTACTTCAATAGTTAAATCTTTTATCTAATCCAGTGGATCAGTGGTCAATACCTTTGATATGGATCTCCAACGTACTTCTTCAATAGAGACACGCGAAATACGTCATGCGCACTAGACATGGACAGCGGTAACGCTAGTTGATATGTAATTTTTTTACATCTCTCCAAAATTTTTATGAGGTCCAAAACATATATAGGATACAACTTTCCCTTCTTGTTAAATCGTTCTAAACCATGCATAAGTGATATCTCCAAAAACACTTTGTTACTTATGGCGAACTCGAGGTCTTAACATCTCGTCTGCCACTCGATAGGTTTCTTCAATAGACTCAGGTCTTATAATTCCTTATTCTCCAATTTCATTCCTAAACAAAGGAATTCGGTATTTCTACCGTACCATGCTTCATAGGTGACATCTACATAATAGCTTGGTAGCAAATTCAATCCACATACAGCTTAGTTAGCCTTTCCAAAGTATACCGAGGTCGTATAGCAATGGAATGAGCTATCTTCATAAGGCAATCAAGAATCACCCAAACTGCGTCAATCGATCTAGGAGTCAGTGGCAAATCGGTGACATAGTTCATTGTGATGCAGTTTCACTTCCAGACTGGCTCCAATAGTTGTTGTTGTAAGCCATGTTGGTCTTTGTCTTTCAGCCTTTACTAGTTGATAATTCAGTTACTAAAACATGCATCTAGCCACAACTACTTCCATTCCCTTCTACCAAAATAATCTCTTCATGTTTTGGTATATTTTATACTTCTAGGATGTACCCAATACGGAATAGAATGGGCTTTTAGCATTATCTTGTATCTTATGATCAGCTTTTTTCACTTTTAGGTATGTATAATCATCCTCTATATCTCAGGACCTTTTTCGCATCCGAAGTAAGTTAAGGTTAGGTTTTTCTTTCTCTAAATCTCCTTGCACCGTTCTTATATACGGATCTAACAAAATTACTATTTTTACTTCATTCATCAATTCAGAGATGATCTTTAATGCCACAAGCGTAGTCGATGAACTATTGCTCCATAAGTTCATCCATAAGTTTTCGCTCAATTGGATCATCACGAGTTTCTATTATATGTTATTCTTCTTCCAATCTGAATTTGTTGCTGTGAAACATAAGGCAGCATTTATACTGGGTCCTTCCTCAGACTTTATAATTCCCTTTTTTCTTAAGGCCTCAGCTACTACATTAGCGTTGCTCGAGTGACACTGAATATCGCAGTCCTAATCCTTTTTTTTTTAACCATCTTCTTTGTCTCATGTTTAACTCTTTCTGGTGAAGAGATAAATAAAACTCTTGTGTTCCCATTTAATCTAAAATTCTTCTCCGTATAGATAATGTCTGCAAGTCCTGATTGCATAATTCATCACCGATAATTCCAAGTCATGAGTAGGGTAACTCTTCTCATGCTCCTTCAATTTTCTTGAAGTATATGAAATAGCTTATTTACCTTGCATCAACCCATAGATCCAATCCGAAAGTTTCGATGTATAGGGTAAAAGGTTCCCTTGGTACGGGAACGATCAAGATGGGAGAGTTTGGAAACATTCTTCACACTTGTCAGTCCAAGTAAACTCCTCTGCCGTCCTGGTTAGCTTGGTAAGAGGTATTACGATCCTAGAGTAGTCCTTTATGAATAGTCTATAATAACTAGTTGAACCCAAGAACTTTTGATCTCTGCAATGTTCTTAGGTGCTTTTCACTTTACGATTACTTCTATCTTAATAGGGTCCACCTTTGTTACTTTTGATGATACTATGTGACCCAAGAAGATCACTTAGTTTAACCAGATCTTATACTTCTTGGACATAGCATAAAGCTTCTCCCTTCTCAACTGTTGTGAGGTAGCTCTAAAATTCATTATAGGACTTTCTTCTTTTTTGGAATAAACCAATATATAGTCTACAAAAACTATGACTGATGTGTCCTATACATTGTAGAATACTCGGCTCATAAGTTCTATAAAAGATGTAAGGGAATTGGTTAATCCAATAACATAACCAGGGACTCATAATACTCATTCTCGATTTTAAAAAGTATCTTCGGAATATTTCTGTCCAAATTCTTCAGCTGATGATATCTTGACCAAAGATCAATCTTAGAAAATACCTTTGCTCCTTGCAACTGTTTAAACAAGTCATCGATCTGAGGTAGTAAATATCGGTTCTTGATCTTGAGCTTGTTCAATTCTCGATAGTCTATACACAGACGAATACTACCATCCTTCTTCTTTATGGGCCACACCAGTGCTTCCCAGGTGGTATACTGGACTGGATTAAACCTTAGTCTAATAACTCTTGTATTTGAGTCTTTAGTTCCTTCAATTTTATAAGAGTTATTCTATAGGGTGCCTTTGACATAAGTGTCATCTCTGGTAACAAGTTAATAACGAACTCGATCGTACGATCAGGTGATAACCCAAGTAAGTCTCCTAAAAACATATCAGGTAATTTATGCATCACATCAATATCTTCCTTTTATGGTGCTTCTTTGGTAACGTATACCACAAATACCATATATCCAACTCCTTTTTCTTCAAAACATCTCTTTGCCTTTAGCATAGATCAACTTTCACTTCTTAAGCAGTGCTTCCAATAAAACTAAATTATGTGCCATCTTTGCTCTTGAATGACAACCTCTTCTATGAACATCATAGCTTTGTAGAGTCTTGAAACAACTAGTCTATTCCCAAGATGACGTCAAAGTCTGTCATCTCAAGTTGAATTAGGTTGCATCCAAATTCTGTCCATCCATATGATTCAGACAATGTTCATAACACTCATCTAATGCAACATTTAGTCCAAAAGGTTTTGAACTAGTAAAATCTGGTTTAAAGGTCTTAAGAGCTTGTCTAGTTCCTTCATCTCTTAGTTTTTCAAAGACTATCGCTAATATTCTGATATATTGAAAAACTCATTAGCTTATATTTCTTTTATCCTTACTGTTCTACCCTGATCTCTCTTTCATATACCTCAAAAAATATCTTGTGATTGTTACTTCATATCCCAAGTCTACCTATAAGCCTTAAGGTATATGCTTATAAATCCATTAATTCAGCCAAACTCTTTTGGTCTTTTCTTAATCATCTCACTCGACATTGGGCATAACTCAGTATTACTTGTACTAATCCGAATACTATCAATGTCATGATTTTTTACTTTATCCTTGTATCCACTCTTAGATTTGCCTTTAGAAAATTTTGCCTTGTCAAAATTCATACCGATATAGTCATCTTTAACTCTACTTGAGTGCTATCTATTTCTTTATTGGCTACTCTTGATAGTTCTTACTTTTTGCTCATACACTCTTTTATAGACATGACTCATATCCATCCATTCAGCAATCTCGAAACAGATTCTCATTACTTTATCTGAGGTTTTCTTGGTTATAGAATCTAATTTGAATTCAATCGTCTTCCTCCAATAATTTTGTTATTAACTAAGTATCTCTATCAACGGATGTCAAGGAATATAATAATCAAAATATTTATCCAAAAGTAATTCTTTTTCTTCTTTCGAATTCAGTTGATGAAGAACACTTGTTTTATCTAGTGAACCTAGGTTTAAAAGATCAGGAGTAAATCTATGGTAATCGAACCAAATACAAAATGAATTAGACCCATGGTTGTTGGTTGCAGGTGGTCCGAATACATGAAAATAGAGGTTATACAGCTCTTGGCCTCACGGTTACAGGTTCTATCGAGTATATAATGCTATTGTTCAAGGCACTATAGGAATAAATCTGGAGAAAATTTTAGTACATCAATAAATCAAGTATAAAATTAAAAGATGTACATTCAGAATGATTAAACCTTTAATTGTTCATTCAGTTTATATCCCTATTCATGTTGTCAACCATGAGAGTAGCTTAGGTTGGTATAATCAGGACTAATTCTAAGGAAACAATATCTATAACTCCAATTGACAGGTTGAATTGAGAAGATATCCTATCAAGACATGAGAATTTGAAGTCAAGTATGTGCATCCTCTATAATCATAAGAGTAAGTCAATGATGCACCGCATCCTATATAAACCTATCTAGTTATTTGGCAACAATAGATTTGATCCCTTACCAAAATTGTTAGAGGCTTCATCTTCAGAAAATATTCTTCAATCCTTGTCGGATAATTCTGCCATGATGCAGCTATCCCATACCTTGGTGGCTGATAAGGGTAACCACTTTGATACACTGGTTATTGTGCATCAAGCTTCTGCACTGAGGGGTGCGTCACGAGGACCTACTGTATAGTAGGCACTATGTTATGGGTAACATGTGTTGGAGGTACAGTGTTGATACCAATTGGTACTGTACATAGTAGTCTGTCCTGGAGGTATTGGTGTAGCATTGACAACTTGGGTAGTGATTCACATAGCAACTTGCATAGTCGGTCTCATCTGTTGTTGCTCTTGTATTTTGTCGGGCCAAATTTATTACAATCGTGGCCAAGGCACTTGGTAGTCCAGGTAGATTGGCTGGAGTGGCCTAATTGTTTACTTTTTTTATTTGCTACAGTCTGATTATCATTATTTGGTATCTACTTAGATGATTTCTCATTACTTGTTATCGGCCTAAATAGTGGTGGGGTTGGCTTACAACCACTTCTTAATGCTCAGCGGGCGATGGATTAGTGTGTGGCGGATCTCACTTAGAGTCTCCACATCATCCAGGAGTAGCTTCATCTTCTTTTGTAGTTACTCTTATTCTTAGTGTATGGCCATTGTTCTCTTATCTCTATTGGATTTGGCCTGAGATCTTTCCCTTTACCTCTATAGAGGCTTAGGCGTTACTAGCCATTTTTCTTCTTATTCTGTCATACATCGAGTTTCACATCTTGTGAGTACCAACTAGGTATTCCAATTTTCTACTTTATAGATGCTCCCTTCTTGCTACTATACTATATCCTTTATATAATTAGACAACTGCCCGACTTATAGATCATACCCTATATTATTTGTTTATCATGATACATTTAAATTTTCTTTTTCTATCCATGTATACATATGGTTCCACCTTTTATAAGTACATTATTGTCTTGTTTAAGTTCTGTCTCAACCAACACAGATGCTTATGGTGTGTTTGTTTTAAAGCTTTTAAGTTTATCCTAACTCAGTTCATAGACACAATCATGAATGCATTCAGGTTTGATGGGCAAGGCCTGAGAGCTCTGATACTAAGTTGTCACACCCCAATTCTGGACTAACCAGAATGGTGTGATGAACCGTCAATAAACCAACGGTTCAACTAGGATCTCGTATAGGCTATGCCAACCATGTTAAACCAAAACACATTCCACATTAATCAGAGATAATAAAGTAAATAGTGAAAGTCTTATTAATAATTAACTGAGGTCCAATCATGATAAACAATTAATATTCCAGTTATCTCCAAGTAACCAAAACATAATTTAATACATATTACAAATATCCAAATACGAAAGTTAAACACTAAGCGCATCCATAGATGAAACGCTTGCGTAACGAATCATAATAGTCCTCCATAGCTTGTTCATCCATAGCTGCCACCTGTTCATATATTGGCATGTCGACATCATGAACAAAAAAGAATTACGCGCGCGAGGGTCAGCTCTCCAACTTGAGCTCAGTAAAAAAACAAAACAATACAACAAACATATGCATGCATTCAATTCATATCTTTGGTCTGATTTTTAAGCTTGCAATTTGCTATAGAAAGGATTAGAGGCCCCCGCACCTCTATACACGAGTGTGTGAATTCGCCCAATGGATCGAACACCATTGCCATCCCACATGCACCCACCATGGAATAGAGATAGAGCTAAAGTGTCTGCATCAAACATTGCATAACACTTCCCCTGATGCCCTACCCATACCAACACGTAAGCCCCTGCTGGCGAGGGCTTATAAACTGGGCTCACAACTAACCAATCCTAAATGTCATCCAATATATCCAAGGCCTCACCCCAGCATCCCTTAATACATCCATAGAGATAGAGCTAAGACCCCCGACAGAGTCAGAGACTACACGGTTCGAGACTACCTCCCCTGATTCCCTACGACATAATAGTTCTGCTAAGGTAATGGCGATATGACGATGTCAGTGAATAAGACTTGAGTAGAGATAGAGCTAGAGTCTGGGGACCAGGATGAACCACAATGTCACGTCCTCCCCCTAATGCTCCACTCTCATCAAGTACTAACCACACACATACAATCACATGTCTATCCCTACTAGCATCATCATCATATTGTAAATAGACAGAAATAAATATACATGAGAAAATATAACAATAATATTGGATGACATGTGAGATGCACATTACAAGCAAAAAATCATAGAATCATTCATGGTATTGGACACAATGAAATAAAACAGCTTGTTAATATCCAATTAGTTTAGGTCTTGTTCCCTCACCTTTGATTGATATTTGTTCCTCTTCCAAGCATTGGAAGTCACTTTGAATCTATTGGGAACTTAAATTATTAATATATATATAAGTTAGGGTTTAAATTTATCAAATTACAGTAGTCAAAAACCTTGTCTAGTCTCAAAATATGCTTGTTGTCATCGTGTGGTCAGATGTGTGGTTGAACCTATGGTCGCAATATATGAGACCACACACTGTATTGTCGGACCCTGTGGACGCATTTTGTGTGACCACACCATGCGACCGCACCTTTCCTGGGAACTTCCCAAATAGCTGTGGTCAACCCTCTGGTCACCCTGTGGTCGACCACAAGCTGCGACCACATGATGTTTGGTCAGTTTTCATCTTTAATCCGAATTCTTCTTGAGTCAATTCCTTGGCTCATCACTTGGGATCATCCTATGGTTATCATATGGTCATTATTTATAGTTTTTCATTAACCAATCCATCCCTCATGGTTATCCTTGAGATTTACTCAAAGGATCACATTGATCATATTGGTTTGACATCCCCAATCCACAATAGAAACCTTATTCAATAGAATATACATCTACAGAGATAAGTTACATACCTCACTTGTTGTAGGGAGCTAGAACCTTCTCTTGTAAAACCTCTCTCAGCCTTCTTCTCCAAATCTCCTTCTTCTCCTTCTCTTCCTATCTCTCTTTTCCTCTTAGGTTTAGAGTTTCAATTTGGGTTCTAAAAGAGTAAGAGAGACTAAGGAACGTCCCTTATATAGAGGGACACCTCCATATAGAGTTCCACTTTAATTAGGAAAGAGCCCCCTTCAAATTAGGAATGTTTCCTAAACACGGAGTCAGTTCAGCATCGTGTGGTCACATGTGGGGTCGTAGAATCCATCGAACACACGTCAAAAATTTGTGACGACACGTTGTGTGGTCTCATGTGTGGTCGACCACACGTATCGACCACACCCCTCAAAACTGCTATCACACGACCAAAATTTCTTGGTTTTAAGTTTTTGACTGGTTGCTTCCACACGATCTTAAACAGTCAACCACACCAACTAAATTTGACTCGTTGCTTACCTTATCTTGTGGTTTCTTCATACAATTGGTTCACTTGAGCTGATTATGATGGGAAGACCGGTCACGATACGATAATGTAAGGTTAGACCGGGTTTGTGGCGTGCTGATCTTACCATGGCCCCCTTTATATTATGTGATTGCATTTAGATGCATGTGGTTAGGATATACACACCATGGTTTGAACCCTCACCAGTAAGGGTTTACGTACTGGCATGGGCTCAATAAAGAGGGAGGGCCGCAGTCAGGGACCATGGGCTCAAACTTCCCCAGATACACTGGCTTAGTGGCTATGGGATGGATCTGGAGTGTCATGGACTGTAGATGCTAGGAAGGAGCCTATAATGGAGGATGACACACCATGGATCCAAGATCAGTACTGGTGGTTCATCCGTGGGGGATGTGGGATCGTAGTCCAGGGTTGTAGGCTCTGTATCTCTCTCCTGTGCATGAGTGTTGGGTCTATTAGTTAGGTATTGTGGTGAAATCGTAAAATGGCACTGTCAAACCATTACAACAACAACAACAACAACAACAACAAAATCTTATCCCAACTAAATGGGGTCAGCTACATGGATTCTTGTCTGCCAATTAGTTCTGTTCAGTGTCATACTTGAAGCAAGGCTTAAGCTATACATGCCTTTCTTCACCACCTCCTCTAGAGTCATCTTTGGTCTACTCCTAGCTCTTTTAGATCCTTCAATCTGAATCAAATCACTCATCCGTACGGGAGCATTAGCAGCCTCTGTTGAACATGGTCATACCATTTCAAACGACTTTCTCGTAGTTTATCATGTATCGATGCTACTCCTAAATCAGCTCTAATAAGATCATTCCTTACCTTATCCTTCCTAGTTTTTCCATACATCCATCTTAACTCTTCATCTTAGCTACATTAAGTTTACCTATATAATGTTTTTTAATTGCCCAATATTCTGCAACATACATCATAGACATCCATCTTAACTCCTCATCTTAGCTACATTAAGTTTACCTATATAATGTTTTTTAATTGCCCAACATTCTGCAACATACATCATAGCCGGTTGAATAATTGTCCTATAGAATTTTTTTCTAAGTTTTAAAGGAATACGCCGACCACACAACACTCCAGACGCACTTCTCTACTTCATTCATCTTATTTTAATCCTCTGTGAAACATCATCATCTATATAACCTTCTTTGTTTATGATTGAAGCTAGATACCTAAAATGATCACTTTGTTGTATCTCCCTTTTAAGAATATTCACCACCTCATTATTCATCCTTGTATGACTAAAGTTACACCGTCATCGTTTTACTTATCTTAAAACCTTTTGATTCCAATGATAATCTCCATAGCTCAAACATGGCATTAATCCATACTTTTGTCTCATCCATCAAAACAATATCATCATCAAAAAGCATACACCAAGGAACTTTACCTTAAATGTCTCTGGTTAGATTATTCATAATATGGGCAAACAGATAAGGGCTTAAAGCTAATCCTTGATCTAACCCCATTGTAATTGAGAATTCATGATGTTGACCCTTCCATGGTTTTTACACTAGTCACTAAATTATAATACATATCCTTAACTATGTCCACATATTTGCTTAAAACACATCTCTTTTTTAGTACTTACCAGATTAACTCCCTAGAAACTCTATCATAAGTCTTTTGTAGATCGATAAAAATCATACGGAGGTCCTTCCCATCTTTTCTACATCTTTCCATGGGTCTCCTGAGCAAGTAAATAACCTCTGTAGTGGATCTACCTGGCATAAAATCCAATTGGTTCTTCGTAATGGTAGTATCTTTTCATAGTATGACTATTACATTAGACTTAATTAATGAACCTCATTACTGCATTCATCTACATGTGCATTATGACTTGATTCCTCATTGAGTTGGGATGGGAGCTCACTCCCGTATCGATACTCTTTTTCAGATTCTGATGCAGGTACCTTATCAGTGGTGGACTTCATGGACTCTCCCACCATGGACACCAAACTGCTAGGGAGGCTACTGGGGAGGACCATGAGGAGGGCTATGTTTGTAGTGACTACATCTATGGGTCTTAATGCAGCATCTCTCTCTTTTGATTTTAGATTTGTAGATAGGTTGTACAGTCTATTTATTGTAGGGTTCTTTTATATTACAGATCTATTCTTTTGGGGTATATATGTATAAACACATTATATAGCTTACATTTTGGAGACACATTGTATTTGGGTAATTAACAGTTTTATTATTACATTACAATTCAATTGGCATCAGTTTACTTAATTGATCCTTTATTATGCTTTCATTGTTATATTATTGCCTTTTAATTCTGATTGTGTGGTGTTTTAATACTTTACGATATTTGTGTGATCTTTGGTGGTTCAAGACGAAATAGGGCAGTAACAAAACCATAGTGATCCTCACTGAAAAGGATTTGATTGCAGTGATTGTGACTAAGATTAATTTAGTAGAAAAACCCAAGGGGTGGGTTATTAACACCGATGCCACTAGGCACATCTATGCTGACCAAAATTCCTTTATGAAGTACATTGAAGCCAGTGTAGGTGACCTCATCTATATAGGAAATTATCAAACATCTCAGGTCATGGGGAATGGTCAACTCACCCTGAAACTTACCTTTGGAAAAGCTCTTGTGCTAAATGAGGTACTGCATGTTTCGAAAATCAATCAAAATTTGGTGTCAAGTTCTCTTCTCAACAATGCTAGTATGAAACTAAGTCTTGAAGCCGATAAGACTATTGTAAGACAAAATGTCTCTTCCACCCATCCCTGATGGACAAAAAAAAGGAGTTGCCACCTAGATTAAGGTCTAGGACCTATAAATGTGTAGTCTCATCATAAGAAAAAACTTTTATTAACCCATTGGACTTAATATATTGGCTTTGATCTATCAAAGAACGGGTAAGCGTTCAAGGTATAGTTTGGGAAGGTGTTAGGCACCCAAAACTGCCTGATCCGAAAATCGACCTCCTATGTGATTCTACTTTCCTTAGACTCTATTGTTCTGATTGTTCATGGTCAATGGATGATGACTAGGGCTCATGGGGATCCTATACCAAGTTGTTAAATTTTTCTAATCTAGGTTCAGCCAAACATGTTCTCAAAATAAATAAACAAGCAAAAGTAATATACAGTAAACCAACCAAAGATGGTTTGGTGATGGACTGAATCTGAGATGTCCAAGACATCTCAAATTGTCTACGTATTCCAATCCTGGAAATCAAGTCCATAACGTAGTTCGAACAGAATGTGATTAAGGTTTATGGATGTGATTTATGCTTAAGCTTTCTTAGATTCAATCGTTCAAGTTGAAGTTTATGTTTGATGATGATTGAGGTTGAATTTAGCGATAGCCTATGTGGCTCAAAGTGAATATGGATATGGATATGAATATGGACATGGATATGGATGTGGATATGGACATGGATATAGATACTAAGATGTGGTATCGTACTTGGAGAGGTCCTCCAAGTTGTCTTTATATTTCAGAGGTCCTGAAAATCAGGTACAACGTAGTTCGTTGTGATGGGTTGTGGATATGGATTTCCTAGAACCACTCATGTGTACTCTACCTTGGTTTAGGAAGGCTAAAATAGATAGTATTCTAAGACCACTCAGGTGTACTCTACCTTTGTAAGACCAGCATGCCACGAACCCGGTCTAACCTTACGTTCTCATATCATGATAAGTCTTCCCATCATAATTGGCTCAATGAACCAATTGTATGAAGAAATCACAAGATTAGGTATGTAATTCGAACCAAAATCAGCTAATTAGGAGCATATGGTCGTATACCCAAAAAGGTGTGGTCTACCAGACCTCAGAATATTGAGACCACTCGAGTCTGTGACATGTGGTTGCAGCTTTGAAACATGTAGTGGACGGATTATGCGACCCCACGTGCGACCACGCGATGGTATAACCGACTCCATGATTAGAAAACCTTCCTAATCTGAGGGGGGTTCTTTTCTAATCAAAGTGGGACTTTATATGGAAGTTTCCTCTACATAAAGGACGTTCCTTAGCCTCTTTCATTTTTTTTGAACCCAAATTGAAAGAGAGAAGAAGAGAGGAGGAGGATGAGAAGGAGAATTGAAGAGGAAGACTAAGAGAAGGAATTACAGAGAAAGCTTTGATTCTCCAGCAAGTTTAAGGTATGGAATCATTCCCTATATTAGTTGAATGCCTAGAATAGATCATGGAGGAGATATTGATTCAAAGTAAGATCTCAATCCTAAGACCATGGATAAAACTCTAAGGAAATCCATGAAGAACGGATTAGGATGAAAAATTATGTAAAAGTGTGAATTTTAAGCCATAGAACAATCATGGGAAGGATCATAATGTTATCCATGGAATCAAGTTATGAGGGGATGTGGCTGAGAGTAAAAGTCGATCAAAAACTCATGTGGTCACAGGTATGACCGACCACACGAGGCACATATGTTTGACCACACACCCTCGACAAGGTTTCAGGGAGGTGTGGTGGCATGTATGTGGTCGCATGACATGCGACCACACGTATCGACCGCACACCCTGTGGTCGTAGAAACTAAGACCACAGGTGCAATCATACCTGCGACCACTCAGCTTTTGGAGGTCTAATTGATTCTAGTATGGACCATTGATTACTGTAAATTAATGAGCTTGAACCCTAACTTAGAACTTACAAATTTCTTAGGTTTCCAAGAGGTTCAAGAGTGAGTTATGAAGCTTGGAGAAGATTAAACATTTCTAGCAGGTAAGGGAACAAGACCTAAACTAATTGGATAATGACAAACTGTATTATTTTATTTGTCCAATGCAATGAATGATTCTATGCTTGTATGCTTGTAATGTATATCTCACATGTCATCCAATATTATTGTTATTTCTGCTCATGCATATTTATTATTGTCTATTTATAACATGATGATGATGATGCTAAGAATAGGCATGTGATTGTGTGTGTGGTTAGTGTGCTTGATGTGAGTGGGGCATCAGGGGGATGACTTGACATGGTGGTCTCTGACCTGGTCACTAGACTCTAGTTCTATCTCTACTCAAGTCTTGCCCACTGACATCATCGTATCGCCATTACCTTAGCAGAAATATTACGTCGTAGGGCATCAGGAGAGGTGGTCTTGGACCGTGTGGTCTCTGACTCTGCTAGGGGGCCTTAGCTCTATCTCTATGGATGTATTGAGGGATGTTGGGGTAAGGCCTTGGATACACAGGATGACATTTAGGATTGATTAGTTGCGAGGCCAGTTTGCAAGCCCTCGCCAATAGGGGCTTACATATTGGTATGGGTAGGGCATCAGGGGAAGTGTTGGCGGTGTTGATCCAGACACTTTAGCTCTATCTCTATTCCATGGTGGGTGCATGTGGGATGGCAATGATGTTTGATCCATTGGGTGGATTCACACACTCGTGTATAGAGGTGCGGTGGTCGCCAATCATTTCTATAGCATATTATAAACTTAAAAATCAGATCAAATATATGAATTGAATGCATGCATATGTTTGTTGTATTATTTTGTTTTCTCACTGAGCCCAAGTTGGAGAGCTGACCCTCGCGATGTAATTCTTTTTAGTTTCTGATGTTGCAGGTGTTACTGTTGAAGACTACATGAATACGCCAACGTATGGACATGTAGCGGCTATGGATATGCAAGCTATGGAGGACGAACAAGACTCGTCAAGCGAGTGTTTTCACCGTGGTTACGCTTAGTGTTTAACTTTCGTATTTTGATATTTGTAATATGTATTAATTATGTTTTGGTTAATTGGAGATAACTGGATCATTTAATTATTTATCATGTAGACCTCAGTTCATTATTAATAAGACTTCAACTATTTACTCAAATATCTCTGATTATTACTATGGAATGTGTCTTGGTTTAACATGGTTGGCATAGCCTATACGAGAACCTGGTTTGAATCATTGGTTTTCATGATGGTTCATCACACCATTGATTAGTCCAGAATTGGGGTATGACAACCTTGATCTAAGAAAGTTAAAATGGATAGTATTCTAAGATCACTCAGGTGAACTCTACCTTGATCTAAGAAGGCTAAAGGGTATGTCTAAGACCACTCAGGTGTACTCTACATTGATCTAAGAAGGCTAAAATGGAAAGTATTTTAATCACTCAGGTGTACTCTGCCTTGATCTAAGAAGGCTAAATTGGAAAGTATTCTAAGATCACTAAGGTGTACTCGATCTTGATCTAAGAAGGCTAAAATGGATAGTATTATAAGATCACTCAGGTGTACTCTACCCTAACCTAAGAAGACAAAAGGGATGGCTAAAACCGCTCAAGTGTACTCTACCTCAGTTTAGGAAGCCTAAGATTTGCTAACCTAAGACCACTCAGGTGTACTCTACCTTAGTCTAAGAAAGCCTATAGAATTTATTATCCTAAAACCACTTAGGTGTATTCTACCTTAGTCTAAGGATACTAAAATTTACTGACCTAAAACCACTCAAGTGTATTCTACCTTAGTCTAAAAAGGCCTATAGAGTTTATTATCCTAAAACCACTTAGGTGTACTCTACCTTGGTCTAGGGATACAAAAGGGATGGTTAAAATTGCTCAGGTGTACTCTACTTCGGTTTAGAAATCCTAAAATTTGCTAACCTAAGACCACTCAGGTGTACTCTACCTTGGTCTAAGGTGTACTCTACCTTGGTCTAAGGAAAGCTAGAATTCATTATCCTAAAACCACTCAGGTGTACTCTACCTTGGTCTAAAGAAGGCTAGAATTCATTATTCTATACAGATTGAAATGTGGAATCGTGTTTCGGTATCTCACCAAACTGTCTATGTATCTTAGGGTTCTATCTTAAGAATCAGGATCCGCGTAGTTCAAAAATACAGATTCAATTCATTCATGTTCTTTTTACTCTATAGTTCGATTAACATCACACCTATCTAGTTTTCTGTATCCTAAAGGTGATGAGTTGAGGGGTAGGGATTGTCCTAAGTTACCCTTGACCTAAAACCCTAATTTGGCATGTATTGGACTAGGCTTTCTGATTCTTGATTAAGATTTATCATTTTTTCATTCTTATCCTTCCGATGAATGTGGGTGCCTACATACACGTCCCCACACCTAATATGTCTTCTAGGTGTACAGATATGGTAGTTCGACTAGGATGTTGCAGAAATTAAATTATTGTCAACAATAAATATCATTCAAATATGGTAAGTAACAACAATATCATCTCAAGCATAGCAATAAAGCATATAAATCAATAAGGATACACATGGCATCTCATGTATCATTCTCAACAAGGTATGTTTCAATATGTCTCAGATGGAATTCTCTAGATCTATAGTTGAGATCTAATGTGAATCTCTCAATTCATCATAATCAAATCCTCGATCAATGTGGTCTAGATTCAATTTATCTCTTCAATAATGTATCTTGATCAAATCCTCAATCTAATGGTCAGATCTCTTTAAAATATTATCATTAAGATCAACACCTCAAGTTTCATTAAAATAGCCAAGATCAATGGCTCAGATGTCACATCAAGTTCAGTTATGATCATACTAAAATCCAATTGTTTAAATTCTTTTAAATCACATCATCATGATTAGATTAGGAAATCAATGGCTCAGATCACTCCTAATGTCTATTCAATTGTTCAAAATTCTTCTAAATCATATATCATCAAGATCCAACGGTTTAGATCACTCTAAATCATAATCCAGACGTTCAAATTTATTCCAATCACTCCTAAAGATAATCTAACGGTTCAAATCACTTATCACGATAATCTAACCATTCAGATTAATCAAATCAAGATAAATTATGATCAATGGATCAAATCAGAACTCCAAGATCAATAGTCTTAATTTCATCAAAATTCTAGGATCAAAGGTCCAATTTTAATCATATCATAATTCCAATCATATGGGATCAATTTTAATTTCATCAAAATTCCATATGATCGGATCAATTTTAATTTCATCTCAATTCCATATATGATCGGATCAAATTCAATTTCATCCCAATTCCATATATGATCGGATTAATTTCATCAATTTTCACACAATGAGATCAATTTCATAAAAATTTCACAATTTCATCAATTTCCACACAATGGAACAATTTCATAAAAATTTCACAATTGGATCAATTTCATCATATTATCACAATCGAATCAATTTCATAAAAATTCCACAATTTGATCAATTTCATCAATTTCCACACAATGGATCAATTTCATAAAAATTCCACAATTGGATCAATTTCATCATATTACCACAATCGGATCAATTTCATAAAAATTCCACAACCATAATCGGATCAATTTTAAAAATTTCCACAATTGAATCAATTTCATCATATTACCACAATCGGATCAATTTTATCATATTAACATTCAGATCATAGTTTAATATAATCATCACATAAGAATTTTCAATCAACACATAAGTTCCAATCGATGGCCATGATTTTGTCACCATATAGTTAATCATCTAATCAAACAAATTTAATTAATATCACATCCATATGATCAAATAAATATAGATTAAATGATCAAATTCAATAGGGCATGATAATGGTTCGGATCAGATTTGGGAGAGTGAGGATGGTTTGTGAGATGTGCATGTGGAGGTATTCGTTGGGGATTATGGTACAGCAGGTTTGTCGAGTTTGGTTTGCATGCATGGGAGGAATGGCTGGTGTTGTGGATACATGTGAGGTGGATGGTATTAGTTTCGGCCAGGTGCATGGGATTAAATGGAAGGTTGGTGATAGATTGGGTCGGTGGAGATGGAAGTGAGAATGGTGAGATTCACGGCATGGCTAGGTTTGTGTGGGGTGCTAAGAGGTAGCCATAGACAGGGGATATTGTGCAGGGAGCAGGTAAGTTGGGAGCAGGGGGTGCGTGACATGTAAGTGTGATCTGTTGGGCAATGATGAGATATTGTAGACCAAAATAATGGGTTCTGGGTAGAGATGATAGAATCAGGTATGGCGGGTATCCGGGGTTAGCATTGCTAAATGATGGATGAAGGTCTTAAAAAATAAAACAACACCACTAGCAAAGGGGGAAGGGCTTACCTAGGTCTTCTTCTCCTTCCTCTTCTTCTTCCTGCTTTGCCCTCTTTCTCGTGCTCAGTCTCTTCTCTCTAATCCCTCTTCTTCCCGCTTCTGCTTTGCAACCTCTCTCCCTCTCTTTGTATCTTCAATCTTCTTCTTTCCTCTTTTCGGTTTCTCTCTCTTTCTTTCGATTAGATCCCCCCCTTCTCTCTTGTCTCCTTTCTCTTTTTTTATTTTTTCTAGTTTTTCTCCTCCTTCTTTTTTTCTGAGTTTTTTCCTTTTATTTCCCCTACCGACTCTTTCTCTCTCTGATTCAGTCCATCTCAATCTCAATCTCCCTCTCTCCCAATCGGTCTCTCCCTCCTCTTTCCATATTCTTTTCTTCCGTTTTTTTTTCTTTTTTTTATTTTTTCTCCTTTTCTTTCCGTTTTTTAGAGTCCAACCGACTCTTCTCCTTCCTTTTTTTCTTTTTCTTCTTTTTTTATTTTTTATTTTCCCTCTCTCCATAAAACCGGTTTGCATCTCTCCTTTTTCTTTCTTTCCTATTACTTTCTTCCTTTTTCTAATTCCTTCTAATCTAAAAAAACAAACCAAAGCCGAGATTAATCCTTCCTGTTTTAATTTCAATTTTTCTTTTTTGTCCATTCTAACTCCAATCCTATATATATATATATATATATATAGTACAATGCACATAGGTTGAACCAAATCGGTCCGGCTTAGTCTAGGTTAGACTGAGGTGGATTTACTTGATTGGGTTGGACCGACATGAGTTGACTGGGTTAAACTGATATGGGTTGAGCTGGGTTGGACCAAGATTATTTTTTCTCTCTCTATCATTTCATGGGCCATTTCTACTACCATTCCACATGAAATCTTTCGACGGCCTCTGTCCCAAATTTTCCACATTCACTTTGTAGAACACTAAAAATGAGAAATAATGAAGTTTGAATCACTTGATTTAGACGTCGGATAATAAAATTATGAGGAATTGAAGTTTAAGCGGACATATCTGCTTGCGACTCCGTATAGGATCCTTAGAGACCTCTACTCCAGATTTTCCAAGTTCACTTTGTAGAGCACCAAAAATGAGGCATAATGGCACTAGAATCACTTTATTTGGATATGAGATGAGCAAGATATGGGAAGATAAAGTTTAAATAATTAAACTTACGATAATTTGCATGCAAGCCCCTGGATATCATTATTAATTTCTTGAAAATACTCTTATTCTTATTTTTGGACTAAAATTGTCATATCTTCTCCATTTGACATCGAAACTGAGCAATTATAATCTCATTTCAAAGGTATTTCCAAGACCTACGAATCCATGTAGGTTGTAGCCCATGACCTTGCTATGAGGCCCTAAAAATCGTGTCCAAGTCATAACTAAAAGTCCAAAACTTGCATTGGGATTCATCAACTTGTCGTATGATTCAACTTAAGCTTCTGGACACTGGAGATCATCTCAGTTATTCTCAAAACACTATAGAGAACAAGCCGGGGCTAATCGACTATCATTTTGTAGAGAGTTTCACTAGCCTCCCCTGTACTTTTCAAATTTTCTCTTATCTCTCCCACTTTGCTGTCTACACTCCAGTAAGACTTTGTTCAACTAGGGATGGCAAAAATGGGATGCTTACAACTATCTTACTGGAAAGGGATGTATTAGTAGGCAAAGGGTATGCCAATAATGGCTTATTTGTACTGAGTGTTGCTAACATTATGAATGAAATTGCATCTTCTTATTTGACTGGGTCATTTGATGTGTGGCATGGTAGATTAGGGCACCGTAATGCACCTTATATAAAAAGACTATCCAAGTTAAGATAAATAAATGGACCCAAACCACTTACATTGACCCGATCGGTGTCAAAATAACCCATTCCTTGATATATCAAGGATGACTTAGATAGTCTTTTTATATCCAAGTTAGGATATATAAATGGAAATGAACTACCTACCATGAAATTTTGGAGGGAAGTTTCCAAAATTCAAACATGAAATTTTTACTTTAGTATCAAGGATGACTTTGTTTCAAGATATGGCAGTGAAAAGGTTGCAACTGCGCCGTTTTCCCAAAAGCAGAAGGCTCCTCCTCCGGGGCCAAGAAGATTCAGATGGCAGTGATGGTGTTGTTGATGTATCCATGAAGTAGGGAGGGGCTTGGGGTCATTGGGATTCCAAAACGGAAGTTGCTGCTAGAGAACAACTCTTTCAAGGTGGTATCGGTTGCAGTTATTGGTCGGGAAACCTACAAACCAGATTTGCTACCGGCTAGGCCAAAAAGGATTTCTCATGGAATTTCAATTTGAATCTGATCTGTTGGGAAGGAAGGGAATATTTCCTAGGACTCATCACCGAATCCAATGTGTCTCACCTCCCTAGTAACTGATTTAACTTGGTTTAGGAGTTAAACCCTTGTCAGTCTTGCCACGTGGCAACTCCCAATAGTCTCCCACTCTAACCGGAAGTCCCACTCCAACAAGGAGACTCCAGTTAACTAAATCCTATCAAACTCCTCTCCTCTAAATACTTATCGTTCCCAAGGAAATTCTGACGCATTCTCAAAGAGGGAGAGAGAGTTGAAGGAGAAAGAGCAACTTGGAGGGAAGTGTGCGTAGAAAATCATTGACGCCGCTCAACGCCTCACATCACCACTCGACCTATCGTTGGTAAAACTCCTTAAACCTTACCCTTGAACTCAAGATATGTAGTACTGAGTTGTTCATGGGATTAAATTGTTGATTCGTAATGAAGCCCCGCTCTCCATTAATGGCAGAGCAAGGTAACGCCTTCTGGGTCTCGAAGAGGTTTTCCTCGACAAGCAATTCAGGGTAAGCCTTGAATCTATCCTTGGTCTAATCTCAAGATAATAATGCCTAGACCGAGGAGGTACGCTCCCAATTGACCATGGCTAGTTAACAAATCATGGGGTGATCTAGAGGGGAAACTTCGATCTAAAGGATTACCGACGGACTTCCACTGAAGAAGCCCAGAGGCACAACCTATGGGGATCCCAGAGGCAAATCTCATGCCTCCGACTAGGCCAAGAAACCCAGACAAACCCTTCGGGGAGTAACCGGATGCGAAGTCAGACTTGCCACTACGCGACCATCATCATGACCTGCCAATCATAGTAAGGCCTCGGTAAGTTACCGGACGCAAAGCTGGACTCGACACTGAACGACCGGCCTCATGACGGGCTACTGGCAGAGACCTTCAAATCTTAGCCAGATGTGAAGCCGGATTCTATCCTGTGCGACCGTATTTGCAACCGGCCAATGCTAGAAAGCCCTAAAACACTATGTAATGATATTTACAACTAATCGATACTTCTACACACTACCTTGGTGTTGTATACAAAGACGATATCGACTCTTGAGGTGTGATAGACCTTATTTTTATAATCTCAAGTGAGGGATGGAACCCTGATTAATTTTTTGAGTGTTTCTGATCTTGCGTATGTCTGTGCCGCATGCTTATTGTGAATAACATGTCATCCAATAACTGACTTTTTGCATGCATTTGCATTTATATATATGTTGGTTGTAAATGTATGTTGTTGATGCTTGGTGGGTAGTGATGAAACGGTCGAGGACTGCTGGATCCGACCTGATAGGAAAACTCTTGCAATGCATTGTCCCAGTGTCTTAGTGGGATGACAGCATTTAGGGGGGGAAGCAGACAGATTGTGATTCCTGCTAGAATACTATGGGAATGTATATGATGACATATAGGACTTGGTTAGTGGCACTACCCATGTATGCAACCCTGGCCAGTAGGGGGTCAGGTACTGGTATGGATAGGGGATGAGAGGAAAGTGGTGGTAGTGTTCGTTGGAGCGTCATTGGCCAGAACTTTCCCCTATCGCTGTCTATATAGGAGACGTGTGGCTTCACCAGAACTATTGGAAAAGACTGGCGAGTGTCCATTCTCTTCTATGCATTGGTCAGCTTTGGTGAGTGTGGCTAGGCTTTACCTTAGCACTAGCATACATTATACCAGACTTTTGTATTTTGTGTGTGTAATAAAACTATCATGCATTTGCTTGCTTGCTTGTCTGTTCTTCACTAAACTCGTGTTGGAGAACTTACCCTCGTGTATATCATTTTTTTAGATGATGTTGCAGGTACTACGGTGGCTAAGTTCGCGAATACCCCTACTGTTACCAATCTGGCATAACTAAGTGTGCGAACATTGGAGGAAGAGGAACATGAAGCAGACTGCGAATGTGATGCATGCCCTGCTGTTACCAATCTAGCACAACTAGGTGTGCAAACATTGGAGGAGGAGGACCATGAAGCAGACCACGAATGTGATGCGTGTGTCTTCGAGCAGTGATGTTGTGGCTAGTATTCAAGGATACAGAATTGAACCATTTCTTTCATTTGATCTCTTTATTATTTTAAAGCAATGTTAATAACCCACACTGTATAGGGTTATCTTATGATTGGTTTTATTGATGGTTTGGTAAGTTGGTGGATAGAAGATTAAAAGACTTTAACAATGCTGGTGGTACCTTATTATTATTATTATTATCAATAGAAGCTCAATGGTTACGTAGTTTCTTCCGCTATCTTAATACTCTAAATTGTAATTATGGCATTGTGTTGGCATATGGTTGGTATCGGTATGCACAGCTTATAAGGTTCTGGGTTGGATCACATCTAAACTATGGTGTAAATCCAATCATACTCCAAAATTTTTCATATCGAAAATTTGGGGTGTGACATGACAAGAGTCTCGTCCCAGTTTCAGCCAATTCAGACATATCAAAATCATCAGAACCAGCTCCAGATTTCACATCGTCCTCATCTTCGTTATCAAATTCTGACATGCTACAGCTTCATTCTATCGTCTAACAATGTGAGACCCATTTGATAGCTCACAAGTGAATCTAAAGATTGCTAAGTTCATTAACAAAATCTTCACCGAAAATGGTTGGATCAAACCCTAGCTTTAGGGTAGAAAAGATGTGAAAGATGTGAAAAAAAAAAAAATAAAATAAAACTTCGCCAAAGAAGAATAGAAACGTTGATGAAGAGACTCATTGGGAACAACTAATGCAGCATTTACATCTTACAGAATCCCTAAATGAAATGAAGAAGATGAGTGTAAAACAAAATTGAAACGAAAGGTAAAATTATTAAATTGTTAGTCTAGTTAATATGAGAGGATAGTTGGGTCATTTCGCACTTTCTGTTAGTCAACTTAAAGGTGGGTGGGTGCGATTGCTATTAATCGTAAACTCGGGAGTTTGGTAACTTAAAAGCAAAATACAAGGGAGTTGTGTGAAATCTAACTATTACTTCATAGTACATAGCGCTTTTCTTGTAGTCCCTTCGGCTTTGTGGGCCAATGCAAGTCTAAGGTTTACCCAAAAAGAAAAATGCAAGTCTAAGATTAATGACAATATCTGTTATGTAAGCTTAAGCTGCACAAACACAAGATATCAGGGAATTGGGATCTTCTGTAGGACTGCTATGTAGCAGTGCTGATCTTGACCATTGAGAGTGCATCAGAACATATGATCGATGAACTTTAAATGATCAGGATCAGCAGTGCTACAGAGGATCTTGATATCACCTTTTCTTCTATAGTACAAATTTCTATATTATGAACAAATTTGATTTTAAAACAATATTCAAAGCATCATTCTGAAGCATGGTTTTTATCATCTAATAGTAAAAAGGTGAAAGTAATATACGAGATTGACCAAAACAGCACGTTCACTCTGAGTTTGAATGGTAATCAAATTGCTATATGATCACAAATACAACTGAAGCTAACTTAAACCGGAACCACCCTCATATGATTAGTTCTAGTGAACAGACTATTACATTTTTCAAAGTAGCTTCAAGACTATTTTGTTCACACCTTTTAACTAATGACTAAATACAGAGGACATAGAAATTATGGTTTTACTAAATCCTCATTATTGGAACAATCAGGGAAAATTTTTAAAGAGCAAACACCCTCAGATCTAGTTTGAGTTTTCAGTGATGAATCTTTTGATGTCTTGCATCAACTTGTTTGCTGCTTCAGTGTTCGGATGGAGTGCAAAGAAACCATGATCCGCAGCCTCAAATTCGTCATACTCTATTTTCTTTCCCCACTCTTTCAATCTCTTTGAGTAATCTTGAATCCTGTCCTTGAGTATATCATAGCTACCAACCACAGCCAAGATTGGGTCAAGAGCCACTGGTTCAAGGCTTGGGGTAGCAGGTCCAAATGGGTTTGCCAATGGATGATCTGTTGTTTCTCCAATTGGTAAAGATAACCTCCAAAACCTGTCCATCATCTCATTTAGATAGTTCCAAATAAGCAAGGTTTTATCAAGTCAAAACAGCAGGATTATTACAAATGATGCTCGTACTATTCTAAGATATAATGGGCATCCAATGGACGAGGCTTTCGTTACTGTAGGGTCTAGAGAAGGACAGAACATATGCAACTTTACCTCTACAACACAACTATTTCCATTATTCTGAGATATAATGTTTTTTTTTCAAAATGTTTGACTTAGTTTTGGATACAATTTTGTTTAAGGACAAGGGGAGAGTTCTCGTTCACCCACATTGGGGAGGAATCTCTTCACTCATCATTAGGGGGCAGCTCATCCCATCATTGGGATTCTCTTCACTTGCGGTGATGAAAAACTTTCACTAAGAATAAAAGTATTTAATCTCAGAGAATAGATTTTCTTATTGATAATTTCCAAGTGTCAAATAATTTAAAACTTTAATTTTTTTTACCTTCTTAATATAATGCATTTATAATTTATTTTTTAAGTGAGGATAATTTTTATCAATTCACATGTTCATTCATAAACCGTGCAAGGCTATGAGAACTCTTAACAAAACATAATGATAAGTCTCTTTCTAAATGTTTCTGAAAAATCCATTATATCCTTAACTTTAAAAACTTTTGAAAATAAAACGAAAAATAATTAAGAGAAAAATGTCATATTAAATATAAAATAATTATGTGGAAAAAATTAGCCAAGTGGTTCCCTCGAAAAGGAATCTTTAAGGGAATGCTTTTCCACCAGAAGATTTATTTCCCTATAGACTATTTTCGTGACTGATGGGTGGATTGATCATTTCAACTTTTGCTTAAAAAGGGTAATCCTCATATGTGTCACATGTTAAATTAATTATCCATCTTAACTTTATGACTTTTCATGTTCTGAACATTTTACATTTTAACAAAATTATAATATTATTTTTTTAAGAATATAAAAAATTCCAACAATATTTTTGTTTTTAACCCACCCTTGTCAAGGAGAAGACAAGATTTGATCACAAAACCTGGCTACAATCCACCAAGGCCCTTATTGGCTATGCTAACCGCCATCTTCTGCTTAACAATATTGTGCCAACCAGGAAGAGTACAATGTTTTCCTAATCATCCATCTTAACTTTATGGGTTATTATCATGTACTAATCATTTTACATTTAAGAAATTTACTATAATTTTTTTATAAAAAAATAAAAAATATAAACTATAGTCTTAACCCTCCACTCCTATCCTATCTTCCACAGGTGAAGGCGAGATTTGATCCCAAGACCTAACTACAATCATCTGAGGCCTTTAGCAGCTGCACTAATCGGCACCTTCTGGGATAATTATTGGAACTTTGTCTAACCCTAGCTTCAAAAGTATTGTTGTATATAATAGGTTTCTTTTATTTTTTAGGCTCTAATCATCTTATTTTAAAATCATAGTTTTAATCCTTAAATCGGATTGGTCTTTGAAATCAGGCACCAAAACACTACCCCATTTACTATTTTGGTGAAAAGTGACGGTTAAACCAGAAAAGTGGTTCTCTTTCTAAACAAATTATGCCCAAAACATGGGAACAGAAGCCCTTCCAATAGGACAGCAAGTGCATCAGCACCGCCTATTGGTGCTTGGAAGTTTGAATTTGAGATGTAATCAGATTGGATATCGACAGATACAGATACTCTCTAATTGGATATTCGAATACATGTAAATGAACATGGATGTAAATCGAATTTTGGATTTTGTATTATCCATTTATATCTAAGATTTGTAAAAGCTAAACCTTCCTTCCATCGATAGATACGATTTGCTTTCAATCCATGTCTCTCAATGGTCTTATTATTCTTTTTTCCTCATTCTCAAGAATCTATCAAATCCTCAAGAACCCTCAAGATCACGATTCGAATCTATTCCATTCTAGATTATTTAAAAATAAAAAATAAAAAACAAAACAAAAACCAAAATCTGTTCATACTATGAGACAAGCATAGTGGTCCAGTTGCGACTTTGACTCAAAATTCCATGCTCCATATATGTGGACACATTCGTGAACCTTGTTCTTGTTTGCCCATATATTAACGAGTGAAGAAACTCCACGCCCACAAGGTTATCAACTCTGAGATTCAAGTCTGTTAATCGTTCATCAAATGATTGGGATGCATCGGCATACGTGTCAAATACCCAATTCATCTGATGAACAACTGGTACGATTGGATGACTGGAGACGATTCAGGTTCAAATCCATGGGCTTATTCTTTCCTCAAGTTATGCCGTTTGGATGGTTAAGTTACATTTATTAATTGACATATTTAAAAGGTTATAGGGAAATAGTAGGAAAAACATCTTCTCGCACAGTCCATTAATCGTCTATTAAACGATTTGAGATGCATCGGCATGCGTGCTTAACATCCCAGTCCATCTCATGGGGGCACGGCTAGGTGACAGGAGAGGATCCAGGTCGAAAATAATAAGCTACTTCCTAAATGCCTGATGCATTAATAACAATGAAGACGTGTATTGTCTCTTGTCACCAATCATGTTATTTGTCCATAAGATGGATTAGGATACTTGCATATGCAATAACAATCCTTAACACGCATGCATATGCATCCAAACGCAATCAAATCGTCTTCTGCCGACCTGCCGCCTGCCAAGGATAAAATTTCAGTCGACTCACCTCTCCATGTATTGATAGGTGGGCCGACTGGTCCCCCCTTGGATCAGCAACAGAACCCTCATGGGCGGGAGAAGATTTGGATCTTCCCAACAAAGGATCTGGACAAAGAAACCATTGAGTCCCCACTCATGCAGGGTTGTGGGCCCAATACCCGTAAGGTAGATTGAGAAAATACCTGTCAGAAATCTCCATATTCAACAGAGCCTCCTTCCGTGCCTCCACCTCTGACTTCACCGGTGTGGTTCCGCCAAAGTAAGCAGCCAAATATACATAACCCCGCACACGAACCGGTGCTAACTCGGGGGATCCAGCTCCGAGTCCAACCGCGAGATGATGAGCGATGTTGCCTCCCGCCGAGTCTCCCGAGATAAAAACCCGGTCGAAATCGGCCACATCAGACAACCAAGTGTCAGGATTCTCGGACAGAGCCTGAGCTTGGAGCCACCTAACGGCTGCGAATCCATCTTCGATTGCAGCTGGAAGGCGATTCTCAGGTGCGAGACGATAATCAGGAGAGACGACGATGGCTTGAAGGTCAGAAGCGAGACGGAGGCAGTAGTTTTGACAGTTGGGCCAAGTGCGAGAGCCTATACAGAAGCCACCGCCGTGGATGTAGTAGAAGATTGGGAGTTTTGTAGCAGAGGAAGCTGAAGCTGGCTTGTAGAGACGGAGGTGGAGATCATGAATTGGGTCGAACTGGACGTCTTTCCAGATCACAGAGCCATCTTCCTGGACGGCAATGTTGAAGGGTGGCTGGTGAGAGCGGACTATAGAGCCGTCACTGTATACCTGGAGGACTCCACGGCAATCCTCTACCACATAGGGAGTGGTGGCGGTGGTGTTTGACATCTTTCTCTGTCTCTCTGTTTGGCTCCAACTTTAGTGAGGTGAGAGGAGTATGTGGGATGATGGACCGTTCTTATTTTTCAGATTTAAGTAGGAGTATGTGGGATGATGGCTGTTCTTATTTTTCAGATTTAAGCAGATGGCAATGTGTGATTCTTGCTTTTGGAGAGTGATATTATTCTTTTAGATACCCTCCTGTCTTATTCTCAGAAAGTATGTGGTAAAATGGGGGGTTTTGTAAAAATTTTAGGTAAATTATTACTGACGTATCTAATGTTTGATAAAATTAGACCTAGGGTACTTTATGTTCGAAAATCCACTTTTGAGGTTTCTTATTTTATTCTCAATTTATCCATGATGTGAATTTTCAAATAGAAGATATCTTAAATCTAGTTTGATCAAATATTAGGTAGTTTAGCTGTAATTTATCCTAAAATTTTTGGAAAATGATCTATATTTATGTTAGGAGATGTCATTATCTTGTACGATTTTTAAATAGAAATGAATGATAATAAATAATTTCATTTAAATAAACAAGTGTGAAATGATTAACAAATATATATTGAGTAGGGATTCTATGGGGGACCAACTTTTAAAAAGGGATTTTTCTAGGTGATTGGATAAAGGGGATGAGTTAAGGGTGTCAAATCTGGAACCGGCCGGTCTGGTAGCAAGGATCGAGCCAGACTGATATAACCCAAACCTAATCCGGACCGAGCCTTAATGGACATGTTCGGTCTGGGCTTGTAAAGCCCAACACCGTTTCAGTCCAAATCGAAATCGGACCAGACCGGCCGGTTAATAAACCTGAATTAGCCCGAACCGATAATACCCAACCCGAACACTGTAAGGCCTATTAAGAAGCCCGAATTAGCCCGAATCGATTCTTTTTGCTGCTCAAATAATAACCAATTGACCAAGGATCTAACGATTCTAACCAAATAAATGCAAATATGCAATTCATTATCCATGTTTAGATACCCTTAAGATCAATCAAAACTCAACCATTTACAATTATATTAAATTTATTGATAAAAATAAGAAAATAGTGATACATAGCATGGGCCTGATAAACCCACTAAGCTCGAACCGGACCTAGCCAATCCGAAATCAGCCCGATAAGAAATCGACACTAGACCGGCCCGTTAGTTAAAATGTCAAGCGCAGCCCACCCCAGCCCAAACTCTTAATGTACATGTTTTGGGCTAGGCTTATAAAGCCTGACACTATTTTGGTCAGGACGAAAATCGGACCGGACCGGCCCGTGGACACCCTTAGGATGAGAATGATGGAAACTTCAAATGCAGGGGTCAAAGGGCTTTGCACATTTTTTAGGGTGAGATATTGCACACCATGGGTCTTTTTATTTATTCAAGGAATAGACTAGAAAAACTTATCCTATAAATATTTTTTTTAAAACAACCATATATGTAATTCTAAGAGGACAAAAAAAAGTAAGATATCAAATTATTTAATACATTGGGAGGTATCAATAAGAGAATCGCAAAGTGCATATATAATTAAATAAGATCGTTTGATATAAATTACATAAACGCATCTGATCATTACTTTTGTGGTAGTTTTCCCTGGCTTTTATTTTTGTTTTTTCTTAGTTGGTTTTGATTCCGGCCTCTGTTCCTAGTTTGCCACTTCTACAAAAGTTTAATCGGTTCTTTAAGGGATAGGCTTTGTGGAATAATTAAACTCAAAGATTATTAATAAGGCTACAATAGGGTCAGGTTGGATGGGATATTTAAAAATCCCAACCCAACTTGAGTCGCCTTGGCTGGATCCAGGCCTGGCCCGACCCAAACTCAGAGCCTGAAAAATCTAATGCCAACCCACCCCGGTCCTAACTTAGGACCAAAAATTCTCAGCTCTAACCCACCCTCAAGGTCAGAGTATTTCAGCCCAAGTCCTATTTGGGTTGAGGGCAAGCCACGACAGGCTCAGGCCACCAAGGCCAAACTTGCACCCCTAATTGGTGCCAATCAATGTAGACTGTATATGTTAGGTAAGGTTAGTGTCACCGCTTCACATATTTCTCCAATACCACATTGGCCTTCCTTGGGGGTATTTGGGCTTATAAAATACGGAAGAAAAACTTCCAGTAGGTGCATCTTTTGGAGTATGGATCAAAACTGTAACATTTGTTATTAGAGCCAACCAAGCTCCTAAATATACAATCCCTATTATCAGCATATTTAACTCACTATTTTATACCTAATATGTATCCCTTCTTTGTGATATTCAAGAATAGATTATATTAGAAGTCAGTATTCCTTTACATGGTGAAGATGGGTAGAAAATTTTCTTCCCTCTAGACTTTTTAATCAATTCTAAGAGGTGAGTATTTATTTTTGTCACCACATGAAAGAGCACGCCTTTATGGCATGGAAAGAAACGTTTTATCTCCATTTCTACATTGTAAATGTGTAAGGAGAGTGCTCAAAATCACCATGAAAAAGAACCTGCTTCCCCCATTAGTTTATTTTTTGGTTATTAAATCATGGTAAAAGTTTTCATGTAGGGCTATATATGTGTATAGTCATATTTTTAATGATGAGATGAGACAAATAGGAAAAGAATGTAATTTCAAAACTATTTCCCGGCTAGATGAAAAGCATATGCCCCATAGACAGGGCAAAGTGCACGGTCTGTATATAAAAATCGTTCCTTTAAGTTAAATATTTATTTTTTTGTTGGTTTCGTTTACATGTAAAAAAAAATTTCAATGTTTATTTACAAGAAATAAAATATAGTGATTTCTAAAAGGGATGGAAAATGAACTTTGTCTTTCTTTTACCTAATGGAAACAAACACTGAAATTTTTTTCACATATAAAATATTACACGTAAAATTTTACATCAAAAATTATGGAACTGTTATGAAAATTCTAAGAGAGATCCAACTGCATAGAAATTAGGATCCCAAAAAAAAGTTTGAATTAAATGATGGGGAAAAAATCCCCACAATACATCTATGGAGATTCTTTCCTATAACTTTAATTTACATTCTCTTTTCTTGTGACAATTTCTCTCCCTTATCCTTGTGGGATCCCACTTAAAATGTGGATTTTTTTTTTTTTTTTTTGTTAAAAGGTTAGCTTGTATTAAAATAGGAAATATAATGACTAGAATACAAAAATCAAAAAACCCATTATAATGAAAGCTCCACCTTTGGCATTGCCATCAGCAGAGCCGTATCAAAGGAAAAAAAGAAAAATTAAGAGAATCTATATCTTATTCAATCCAAAGCATCTCAGACTACCTCACAAGCTATAAGGTTGGAATAGACACTCCAAGATTTTGATAGAATATTTGTAGCTATCCTCTTTGCTAGAATATTAGTCACAACATTCACCTCTCTAAAGCATGAACTGTATCTTATCTGTTTTTTCTCCAACTCCATAGATAATCTATTCCATTGTTGCATAAATTGCCAAGAGATTTTTTTTTTTTTTCTTTTGTAAGTAAACAAGTGACCACTGCTTCAAGTCACTTTCCAACCAAACCTTTTTAAGGTTTAATCTATTAGCTTTATGTAAAACTTTTATAGCTAGTCTAAATTATGCCTCATAATTTGTTGCCGTGTGTGTTGGGGTAAAATAGTAACAGATTTAAATCAGACCGTGGATGAGGAATCTGTAACAGGCCTTGAAGAATGGGACACATGGCATACATCCAAGATATGAAGCAAGTGGTTAAGGAAGAGTCTTTTCTGGCAGCATGCGGGAGATGAAAACATGTTTGACCCCCTTCTGGGAAATCGGGCCATGATTAAACAGACTAATAGAGGTAGCTGGCCATTAAATGGTCTGTCATAAATACTCATAAATACCGACAACCACCATAAATGCCAAATAGGAAGATTTGACTTTCCAGGTCACATATCATGGACCGAATCAGCAAAAAGTAATATCTATGCTCGATAAAAGAGAAAGGATAGCTACTGTTGTAGAAAGGAAGGGAGGATGTGGACGAAAGGGGGGTCGAAGAAGGTCGACTGGGGTCGTAAACGGCTGACAAGACATTCAAGTGCCACCCTAGGGGGTCGTAATCACCTAAACCTATTATTCTCTAGCTGATAGACGATGGAGATGGTGGTAGGTGGGGAGGAGCTTGTTCAGGAAGCTTCATCTTGAACCTATAAGTAGTGAAAGTTATCAATTACAAAGGATCTAGAATTTCTAAAAAAAAAAGAGTATTCATGTTCAGGTAACTCCCTTATTCAGTTCCTCCGAGATAACCTTTATTCTATCCCTTATCCAAATTTCCACTTCATCGGAGAGGAATAGTTTACTGAAGCTCCCGTATCTTAGGGAACCCCATTCTTAAGGAGTTCTAGTGGTTCACTAAGAGCTTCATTCTACTTGCCGTTGAAATTCATTAACTTTGGCATCGGAGTGGCCCCGGGGTATTTTCTGCCCACTTTATTGTTGTGTTCATGTTTCAACTATGTGGTTTAATCTGTCACACCCCAATTCTGGACTAACCAGAATGGTGTGATGAACCGTCAATAAACCAACGGTTCAACCAAGATCTCGTATAGGCTATGCCAACTATGTTAAACCAAAACACATTCCACATTAATCAGAGATAATAAAGTAAATAGCGAAAGTCTTATTAATAATGAACTGAGGTCTAATCATGATAAATAATTAATATTTCAATTATCTCCAAGTAACCAAAACATAATTTAATACATATTACAAATATCCAAATACAAAAGTTAAACACTAAGCGCATCCATAGTTGAAACGTTCGCTTAACGAATCATAATAGTCCTCCACAGCTTGCTCATCCATAGCCACCACCTGTTCATATGTTGGCATGTCAACATAATCTTCAACCGTAATACCTGCAACATCAGAAACTAAAAAGAATTACGTGCGCGAGGGTCAACTCTCCAACTTGAGCTCAGTGAGTAAACAAAACAATGCAACAAACATATGCATGCATTCAATTCATATCTTTGGTCTCATTTATAAGTTTGCAATGTGCTATAGAAAGGATTGGTGGTCGTCGCACCTCTATACACGAGTGTGTGAAGCCGTCCAATGGATCAAACATCATTATCATCCCACATGCACCCATCATGGAATAGAGATAGAGCTAAAGTGCCTGGATCAAACACCGCATGACACTTCTCCTGATGCCCTACCCATACCAACACGTAAGCTCCTATTGGCGAGGGCTTGCAAACTGGGTTCGCAACTAACCAGTCCTAATGTCAAAACAGTATATCCAAGGCCTCACCCCAGCATCCCTCAATACGTCCATAGAGATAGAGCTAAGGCCCCCCGGCAGATTCAAAGGCTACAGGGTCCGAAACCACCTCCCCTGATGCCCTACGACGTAATAGTTCTGCTAAGATAATGGCGATATGACGATGTCAGTGGACAAGACTTGAGTAGAGATAGAGCTAGAGTCTGGTGACCAGGATAAACTACAATGTCACATCCTCCCCCTGATGCTCCACTCGCATCAAGCACACTAACCACACACAAACATTCACATGCCTATTCCTAGCATCATCATCAATATCATGATATAAATAAATGGAATTAAATATGCATGAACAGTAATAACAGGAATATTGGATGTCATGTGACATGCACAATACATGCATACAAACATAGAATCATTCATGGCATTAGACTCAATAAATAAAAATAGTTTATTATTAGTCAATTAATTTAGGTCTTGTTCCCTCACCTTTGGTTGATAGTAGATCCTCATTCAAGCTTTGTAAATCTTTTTTAAACCACTTGGAAACCTAAAAAATTTGTAGATTTTAAATTAAAATTAATTTCCACGAATTTAGACTAACAGAAACTGAGGGGTGGCAGGTGTGGCAGCACCTGTGGTCTTAGTTTCTGCGACCATAGGGCATGTAGTTGCAAGGTGTGGTCGCATATCCTGCGACCACACATGTGACCACACCCTCCCTGAAAACTTCCCGAGGGCCTGTGGTCACAAGGTGTGGTCGCATATCCTACGACCACACATGCGACCACACCCTTCCTGGTCTTCCAGAGGGTGTGTGGTCGAATATGTGTGTCTCGTGTGGTCGCATATCATGCGACCACACGTGCGACCACACGTGTGATGGTCGACCTTTCACTCTTAACTCCAATTCCTTCATGCTTAGATTCCTTGGCTTATCATTATGGTCCTTCCTATGATTGTTTCATGGCTCAGAGCTATTATTTTATACATAATCCATTGTCCACATAATTTTCTCCCATGGATTCTCTTGGAATTTATCCACGGATTGATGATTTGGGTTTCACCTAAATCCTATCTCTTTCATGAACTATTCTAGGCTCTAATTAACATGGGGAATGCTTTCATACCTTACGCTTGTTGAAGATTCAGAGTTTTCTCTGAATTTTCTTCCTCCTTAGTCTTCCTCTTCAATTCTCCTTCTCTTCCTTTTTTTCTCTTTCTCTCACTTTCAGTTTGAGTTCTAAAAGGGTGAAAGAGGCTAAGGGATGTCCTATTTATAGAGAAAAACCCTCCATAATAAGCCCTACTGAGTTTAGGAAAAAAACCCCTTCGGATTAGGAAGGTTTCCTAAACTCGGTTCTGTCTGGAATCCGTGTGGTCGGAGGTGGGGTCACAGAACCCGTCGACCACACCCTCTGAAACATGCGACCACACGACCTAAATTATTGTGGTTGCATTATTTTGAGGTGTGGTCGATCACACCAGTTTAGGTATGCGACCACACGCTCATAATTAACTATTTTTAGGTTAAATTTCATACCTAGTCTTCTGGTTTCTTCATGCACTTGGTCTACTTGGCCCGACCATGATAGGAAGACCTGATACAAGGTGGTTAGACCGGTTAGTTTGATACAGGTCTTACATGATCTGAGGGACCGAACCGAATCCATCGACAACAGATTGATGCCCACCGTAGGGCCTTGACAAACTTTGCCTTCAAAACTTTCCTTCTTTTTTTCGGTGAATACCTAAAGAGCCCATACTCGAAGCATCACCCCCTTGTCATCTTTTACATCTTCCACCTTCTTAAATTGACCCACACACCATACCCATGGCTCTGGCTGGAAGAGTAGAAAGCTCTTATAACCTTTGGGAAACCCAAACACATCGCACAGAGGCAAATATACACCAAGAGTGTGTTGACATTCCCATAGGTCCAAACCCACCTGACGTCCAACTAGAAGATCAATATGCAGAAGGAGTAGGCGGTCCTAATCGTGATCCTTCTCAGTACGTCTCTAGAGCACAGTTTGACCGACTTGCTTAGCAATTGGCTACCTTGAAGGAATTATTGTAGCAACGACCCGCAAGTGTGCCAGCAGCCTCTATGCCACCTATTGATGTCCCAGAGGTCCCTTAGAGATCTCGGCACTCTAGGCGTTCTGCCCCTTGAGAAGCCACACCCAGTCTAGTGCAAGCCAACTCTTCAGTAGAATCATCTCGCAGTAGGGGTTGAAACGATTTCTATGGGGAGCCCCATTTTTAGTATGTTCCAGAGTACGACCCCACTAAAGTCGTCGAAAGCAGCCATGAGTCCCCAGCAGCTTCAAGAAGATCATCTATCTCGGACCGATTGGGGTTGAGGTACGAAAATAGAAGGGCCCGAGGTAGAATATACACGGAACAGGATGTGGCTCGGGAGGCTCAAAAGAGGGTCGATGAGGCCAGACGTGCTAGAGAGGTCGCCCAGGACAGGGTCGATGTAGCAAGACAAGCCCGAAAAGACACCCATGTTAGGGTCGAAGAGGCCAGGCGAGCCCAGGAAGAAGCCTAAGCAAGGGTCGATGCGGCCAGAGAGGAAAGGGCGACATCGATCCCTTCCGTTATAGCAGTCCCACCAGTCATACCAGTGGTAGCCACTCCCTCAACAGCGAGCACCCCAGCTACAGATGAAAATACTACCAGGCTGGAGCCCTTGGTGAAGGATCTGATGGACAGAGTTCAACATGTGGAGAGGGGGGGTCGATTCTAAGGCTCTCCAAGATTATGCCATGGAGACAGCCCTGACGGACGAGATCATGAACCACCCTCTTCCTATTAATTTTGTCCTTCCAAATGTGGGATGGTACGATGGGAAGGCAGATCCCGAGAAGCACCTGGATAACTTCAAAGTTGGGATGGTCATTTATGGCCACCACGACGCCCTTTGCTATAAAGCTTTTTCGTCCACCCTAAGGGAGGCAGGAAGGACATGGTTCAATAATCTACCCCCAAATCTGTAGGGACCTTTAGGGAACTCAGCAGTGTGTTCCTCTCCCACTTTCACGTGAGTCGGACCTAGAAGAAGAACCTATCCCACTTATTGGCGATCAAACAAGGCGAGAAGGAGCCTCTCCGATCGTTCATAGCCCGTTTCCTCGGGGTAGTCAGAGAGATTAAAGATTTATAGCCTAATGTGGTGGTGTCAACTCTATTAAAATCCTGCCTCGACCCTCAGCTGGTGTTCTCCCTCAATAAGAAGCATCCTAGAACACATGCTGAAATCTTCAGTAGGTATGACCGATACGCATCATGAGCAGAAGCTGTGGTAGAGCTACCAGGAACAGTGAACCCTTCCCCCGTAGTTGGGAAAAAGAAAAAAAAAGTGAAGTTTTAGAGAAGGCTCCTAAAGAAGGAGAAATAAGCAAGAAGTCAAAGGTGGCCAAGAAATTATACCCGGCCCAGCCCCATACCAGAGTACACCCCACTTAACAGTACTATGGTTGAGATTTTAAATATCAAATGAGGAAACACTCTACTGGTCCCTCCCCTTAAGATGATATCCAAGCCGGAGGAGCACAACCGCCTACTGTATTGTGCACATCATCAGGATCACTGTCACGACACCAACTCATGTTGACATCTAAAAGGCCTAGTTGAAGATCTAATCCAGCATGGACGATGGACCGAGTTCATGGAACCTAGGCCAATGCCACCTTCTCCCCCTGCACCAACTGTGGTACTCCCACCCCCTTCCCCTACAGTAGCACCTGCAAGAAATGAGAGGGTCGATAATCTACCTCTACCACCACCAAGATTACCCCCGAGGAAGTTTATGGGCCAAGTTGATCTCCTCCCTTAGGAGCACCAGGAAATGATGAGAGAGAAAACTGCTAAAGGGGTGCAAACAGTTCGAGAAAAGAGTCCCCCCAGGAGATTATTGGGCAAGGCGGTGCCAGAGTGAGACCTTGGCCTAAGTGATGATGAGTACGTGACCCTGAGTAACCTGGAGTGCATGACAGTGATGGTTTTGGCCAGAGCACTTGCGGTGGGAGGTACTTCCAATTATGGTCGAGCCTGAGGAGGAGGAGTCAACTAAAGGAAAGAAAGTCAGAGAAGGAAAGGAAGAAATAAGAGGGTCTTCCTCCAAGAAAGTCAAGTACAAGAGGTACATTTACTTCGGTGATGATGAACTTATTGATGTGGTTACCCCTCATGAGGATCCTCTCATTATCAAAATGGCAATTGAAGAAGAATGGGAAGTGAGTCGCATGCTGGTTGATACTGGAGTGCTTGTGAGATCCTCTACTACGACATGTTTCCGAGGCTGGGATATACGGATGAGAAATTGAGGCCCATTAGATATTATCTTCTAGGGTTTAACGGAGAAGGAGTGTGGGTGAAGGGAGCCATCCAGATAGATACTCGTTTGGGAGCCTACCCAGCGCAAGTATGCGTCAACCTGAAGTATATGGTAGTGGATACTCAGTCAAGCCACAATGGTATTTTCGACAGATCTGGCCTCAATAAGCTACGGGCTTGTCTGTCGGCTTACTACCTGCTTATGAAGTTTCCAATTGAGTAGGGGGTCGAATATTGCAAGGCCAATCAGTCTGTCTCCAAAAGGTGTCACACGGCTACCTTGGTAGCACTCGATGAAGATCAGCCAGTGCAGGTGATTCAGCTAAACGAATATCACGATGACTTCCCAGTAGAGCGGACTACTTCAGTCGAAGATCTCATTCCCATGCCATTCATAGTCGACCATCCAGAAAAGACCTTCCTCATCGACCCAGTCCTCCCCGAAGAGTAAAGACAAGAACTCATTGAGTTTTTGAAGGCGAACACTGATGTATTTTCCTGGACTCCAGAAGATATACCTGGAATCCCACGATCGATCATGGAGCACCACTTGAAGATCAATCCCCATCATCACCCTATCTGATAGAAAAAAAGAGTCGTATCAGTAAAAAAGCAAGTGATCATCGATCGAGAGGTCGAGAAGTTGTTAAAGGCTGGATTTATCTGAGAAGTATACTATCCAGACTGGCTGACCAACATTGTATTGGTGCCTAAATCTGACGACCATTGGCATGTTTGTACTGATTTTACAGATTTAAATAAAGCATGCCCCAAAGATTCATATCCCCAACCTCGAATAGATCAGCTCAAAGACGCCACTGCCAGGCACAAGCTGTTATCTTTTTTAGATGCATATTCTGGGTATAATCAAATAAAGATGGCCAAAGAAGATGAGGAGAATACTACCTTAATCACCAGCAAGGGTACCTATTGCTACACTGTGATGCCTTTCGGCTCAAGAATGCGGGATCAACTTACCAGAGGCTTGTCAACAAAGTGTTTGAAAAGTAGATCGGCCAAAACATGGAGGTGTACGTAAATGACTTCTTGGTCAAGTCAGCAAAGGCGCCTGATCATCTGAAAGATCTCAAAGAAGTCTTCAAGGTGCTTCAAAGGAATTCTATGCCATTTAGTCCCTCGAAATTTGCCTTTGGTGTGCAATCCAGAAAATTTCTTGAGTTTATGGTGTAACAAAGAGGGATCGAGGCCAACCCAGCTAAGATTGAGACTATCCAAAGTATGAAGTCTCCAACAACTCTGAAGTAGGTACAAGTGCTCACAGGGTGGATCGTAGCGTTGGGAAGATTCATGTCCAGGTCTGCTGATCGATGTCTCCCATTTTTTAAGACTCTTAAGGGATCCAAAACCTTCGAATGGATAGCACAATGTGGGGAAGCACTCTGGAGCTTGAGGAGATACTTATCTACTCTCCATTGTTGGTGAAGCCAAAGACAAGAGACAATATACTACTCTACCTGGTGGTTTCCCCTTGTGCGGTCAGCAGGGTATTGATCAAGGAGATAGACAAGCTACAACATCCTATTTATTACATCAGCAAAGTGTTACTCGAGGTGAAGACTAGGTATCAATCTATAGAAAAATTGGCCCTAGCTGTGGTCACTTCCGCCAAAAAACTGTGACCCTATTTCCAATCTCACTACATCACCATATTGATGGACCGACCCTTGAGTATGTTCCTCTCTAGAGCAGATGTGTCTGGCAGAATGATTAATTGGGCAGTCGAGTTGGGAGAATTCGACCTCAAGTTCTAACCCCGGACCACTATCAAAGCACAAGCCTTGGTGGATTTCCTGATAGAGAGCACCCTACTAGGTGGAGAAGAAGAAGGATCAAATGCTGAAAGGGCATTTGAGGAGGCTAGGGTCAAGATTTTTCTCGATCTTGAAGAACCTTCCTGGGTCATGTATATAGACGGAGCTTCCAACAAGGAAGATGCTGGAGTGGGAATTATCCTCATCAGTCCCGAGGGGTTCAAAGTATTGATGTTAGTATGTTTTTGGCTTCTCAATAACCAATAATGTGGTGGAGTACGAGGCCCAGGTTGTTGGGCTTAAGCTATAAGACCCACACTCCACTAACTTGGTTTAACCGTGTCGTGCCAAGTCTTCCCATCATTCCTGGACCAAGTGGACCGAGCGTGTGAAGATAGATCACAAATCAGGTATAAAAATTGACTCAACACCCAAAACTATATACATATGGTCGCATACCTAGGTAGGTACGGTCGATCATATGGTAAGAATGAAGATCACAAATCTAGGACCCCACGGTCGATGATTTCGACCCTACGGTCGATGGGTTCTGCGACAGTAACCATCGACCGTGAGACCCCAGATCAGACTCTGAGTTTTGAAAACTTTCCTAAACTAAGGGATTTCTTTCCTAATTGAAAGAGAACTCTATATGGAGAGTTTTCCTCTATATAAAGGACGTCCCTCAGTCCTTTTTCACTCTTTTAGAACATTAGTAAACCCTAGAGAAAGAGAAGGGAAGAGAAGGAAAAGAATGAGAAGAAGAAAAGGCTAAGGAGAGGATCTTGCTAAGAAGAGATTGGCTTTCTATCATAGGCAAAGGTATGAACCTAATCCCTGGAGATGTAAACTCTATAGAATAAGATTTCTATGGAAAATAGGCAATATCAACCTATTATGATCCATGTGATTTTCTTGAAAAAATCCCAAGGAGAACCATGAGGAGAGAGCTTGATGATTAGGGTTGATAAGAAACTACTAATGATGGCCATAGGATGACCTTAGAATAAACCCAATTGAAGATCAGAGGATTTAACCCAAGAAGAACTCGAGTTGCATGTAGTCTGTGACCAGAAATCTCAAGGTCATAGCTACAGTCGACCATAGCATGACCAGCATGACCAAAGGATCGACCATAGGCATTCGGGAAGATTCAGGAATCATATGGTCGTAACTACGGTTGCACCATATGCGACCATAGGGTATCGACCGTAGGCAGTAAGGTCGATACAATATGAGACCATAGGACCAATCAGACACCTATCAGTGCTCTGTTTCAATTTCCTACTACTGTAACATGTTACATATGAACCCTAACTTAAATTCATATAACTTTTAGATTGTTAAATTAATTTAAAGAGAATTTAAAGGCTTGGAAGGAGATTGAGTATTGCTAACAGGTGAGGGAACAAGACCTAAACTAATTGGTTAATAACAAACTGTTTATTTTATTGAATCTAATGCCATGATTGATTCTATGTTTGTATGCTTGTAATGTGCTTCTCACTTGTCATCTAATATTTCTGCTATTACTGTTCATGCATATTTAATTTCGTTTATAACATGATGATGATGATGATGCTAAGAATAGGCATGTGAATATATGTGTGTGGTTGGTGTGTTGGATGCCAATGGAGCATCAGGGGGAAAACGTGGCATGGTGGTCTTTGACCTCGTCACCAGACTCTAGCTCTATCTCTACTTAAGTCTTGTCCACTAACATTTGTCATATCGCCATTACCTTAACAGAACTATTACGTCGTAGGGCATCAAGGGAGGTGGTCTCAGACCGCGTGGTCTCTGACTCTGTCGGGGGGCCTTAGCTCTATCTCTATGGACATATTGAGAGATGCTGGGGTGTGGCCTTGGGTACACTATTTGGCATTAGGATTGGTTAGTTGCGAGCCTAGTTTGCAAGCCTTCGCCAATAGGGACTTACGTGTTAGTATGGGTAGGGCATCAAGGGAAGTGTTGGCGGTATTTGATCTGGACACTTTAGCTCTATCTATATTCTATGGTGGGGGCATGTGGGACGACAATGGTGTTTGATCCATTGAGTGGATTCACACACTCGTGTATAGAGATGCGGGAGCCACCAAACCTTTCTATAACACATTGTAAACTTAAAAACTAGACCAAAGATATGAATTAAATGCATGCATATGTTTATTGCATTGTTTTGTTTGCTCACTGAGCCGTGATGTATACTCACCCTTTCAACGTCAAATATTTTTAGTTGATGATGCAAGTCCTACTGTTGAAGAATATATGAATGCGTCGACGTATGGACACGTTGCCGCCATGGACGTAGAAACTGTTGAAGATGCGCATGATTCTTCATGCGAGTGCAACCAGTGCATATTCGATTAGTTTAGCTATATTTGATTATTGAAACATGTAATGGATTAATTATTTTTATGTTTTGAGTTTTGAAGATAATCGGATTAATTATTTGTTATCATTGTTAGACACTCAATTCATTATCTGTAAGATTTTCTCTTATTTGTTTATTACCTTTGATTATTACTGTGGAATGTGTGTGTAGTTTGATATGATGGGTACGACCTATGTGAGATCCTGGTTGAACTGTTGGTTCATTGATGGTTCATCACACCATTTCGGTTAGACCAGAATTGGAGTGTGGCATAAGCTAGCCAGAAAACTTGCGGTAAAGCGCCTGCTGGTTCATGGAGATTCTCAAGTGGTCATGCGACAAGTCACATGGGTCTATGAATCACGGCAGGAACATCTTGCCAAATATGTGGCCCTGGTAAAACAACTAATCAAGCCTCTGGAGAAGTTTGAGATGGTCGGCATACCCTGCTACTAGAATACAAAAGCAGATGCCCTCTCCCACTTGGGTCGGATGATCTAAGCAGCTTCGACGTGCTAGTGTATGTGGAATATCTGTCTCAAACAAAGCACCGACCTAGTAACTGAAGTTATGCTTGTGGACATCGAGCCCTACTGGATGGATCCCCTATTCACCTATTTAAGAGAGAATGTGCTCCCAGAAGACAAGAAAGAAGCCCGGCACATTCAGGCCCAGGGAGGGTCGTAAGTCATTCATGACGAGGTACTCTACAAGAAATCCCATACTCTACCTTTACTCCGCTACGTCCCCCCATCGAGGGCAGAATATATCATGGTAGAGGTACACGAGGGGATCTATGGGGCTCATCAGTGCGGACGCACCATGTGTTTCAAAATCATCCGAATGGGTTACCATTGGCCCCATATGATGAAGGACTGCAAGAGATATGCCAAGACCTGTGAACCGTGCCAAAAGCATGCTACCATATCCCACCACTCGTGTGCCCAACTGCAGCCCTTCCCATCATCTATCTCCTTCGTGGTCTGGGGTATGGATATTCTGGGACCATTTCCACGTGTGAAAGGATAGCTCCAGCATATTCTAATGGTAATTGACTACTTCACCAAATGGATTAAAGTAAAGGCGATGGCAAAGGTTACCGTACATAAAACGGTGGAGTTATTCAGACTTGATGTACTCTACAAGTATGGGATCCCGCAAGCATTAATTACTGATAATGGTCCATAGTTTTCGAGTCAGATTTTCTAAAAATTATGTCGTGACCATCGTATTGGCCATAGATTTGCGTCAGTGGCACACCTGGAGGCTAATGGACAGACGGAGATCACCAACCGCACCTTGCTACATGGCTTAGTGCGGTGAGTGGAAGAGAAGAGGAAATATGGGCTCAGGAGTTGCCCAGTGTAGTTTGGTCGTATCGAACCACAAAGAGAACTGCCACCGGAGCCACTCCTTTCAAACTTGCTTTCGGATCAGAAGTTGTTATCCCAGTCGAAGTGGTAGAAAAAAGCTATCGAGTGATGAATTTTAGTGAAGATACCAACAAAGGCATTCTGCTTATGGACCTAGACCTTCTGGAAGAAGTTCATGAAACTGCTCGACTATACATAGTAGCATACCAACAAAAAATAGCCAAGTATTACAACTCCAGGGTCAAGGAGAAATTGTTTCAAGTGGGTGACTTGGTTCTACGTGCGACAGCTGTAATTGAACCCACCCAGCAAGGCAAGCTAACTCTAAACTAGGGGGGGGGTGTACCGGGTTGCAAAGGCTACCAGACAGGGTTCGTATCACTTGGAGACAATGGGTGAATCGATCATACCACGCATATGGCATTCCAAGAACCTCTTGAGAGACTATGTGTAAGGCTTTTTTTCTTATTCAATAAAAACTCTTTCACGTCTCGAGTAGTCTCCATTTGAGAAAGTAGATGGCCTTAGTCGAAGACTAAGCCCGTCGACTTAAGGGGTAGTCTTTGACTTTGGCTTGAAAAAAAAATAAAAAAAGGCCTACGGGCTCGCCAAGCCCGGGCTCGCAAAATAAAAGGCCTATGGGCTCGCAAAGCAAAGGCCTCCGAGCTCGAAAAAGAAAAGGCCTATGGGCTCGCAAAGCAAAGGCCTCCGGGCTTGAAAAAGACAAGGCCTACGGGCTCGCAAAGCAAAGGCCTCCGGGCTTGAAAAAGAAAAGGCCTACGGGCTCGCAAAGAAAAGGCCTACGGGCTCACAAAGCAAAGGCCTCCGGGCTCAAAAAATAAAAGGCCTACGGGCTCGCAAAGCAAAGGCCTCAGGCTCAAAAAAGAAAAGGCCTACGGGCACGCAAAGCAAAGGCCTTCGGGCTCGAAAAAGAAAAGGCATATGGGCTCGCAAAGCAAAGGCCTCCGGGCTTGAAAAAGAAAAGGCCTATGGGCTAGCAAAGCAAAGGCCTCTGGGCTTGAAAAAGAAAAGGCCTACGAGCATGCAAAGCAAAGGCCTTCAGGCTCGAAAAAGAAAAGGCCTACGCATCTCGAAGAGAAAGGCCTCTGGGCCTCAAACAGCAAGGCCTACGGGTCTTGAAGAACGAAGCCCTAGGGGTCTTGGAAATCAATTAGTAGATAGCCTTAGTCAGAGACTAAGCCCATCGACTTAAGGGGTAGTCTTTGACTTTAGTTCGCACATTGAAAGCCCTTTGATTCTGTCTAATAGTTGTAGGCAGAGCACAACACTATCAAACAAAGGGATAGTAGAGGTAGTGGTACGTGTATTAGTGCAATGATACATATTACATATTAGTGTAATTGCTAAATATAGGTCAAGAAAAGTGTAAAGGAAAAAATAGTACATTGATATTAGCAGTTATAAAAAAAAAAGTGCCCTTACAAAAAGAAGAAATGTCTAAGGGAATTAAAAAAAAAAAAAAGAGAGAAAAATTTTTGTGTTCAGTCTTGTCCCTTGAGAGGGATGTCTATGGGGGATTCTGTGGGGAAGGCATCTGCCGGAGGTGTCTCTAAAGGTGTTGTGCTTTAAGTTTCTTTTGAAGGGACGCTAGAGGGGTCTTCGGGGGTCGTTCCTAGGGTCTCTTGCAGAGGAACAACAGATAGAGGAGCAACTTCTTGGGGAGAAGGTACCACTATTGCCAACTCAATACAGGAGACCACTGGAGGAGGAAGAGTCAAGGTTTGACCAAGTTTATCTTGAATCACCTTGTTCATGAGAGGGCTGCAAGAAAAGTCGAAGGATGGGAGATGAGCAGACAACTATGAGTGGACCATGAGGTGGGCTTCTCTGATTTCTCAAGTCCTCTCTTTCCTGAAAAGATCCTCCATATCATCAGAGTCCATTAAGATTCTCAAGGTCTTCTTTTTATCCTGGGCCAAAGCTGTTTGAGCCTAAATCAAATCTTGGGTCAGACGAGCCATTGTCACCTGAGCCTGGACCAGTTCTTCGGCCAAACGAGTCATGGAAGATTGCAAGTCAACACCCTAGTTCTTCATGGCAGCTATCTCCTCCTTAAGGGTGCTCTCTCTGGTTAGGGTGTGGGTCAACTTAGCCTGTAACCTATCGTTCTCTACCGATAGGCTTGCCTCCCCTATCAGTACGTCACGGGTCTCCTGAAGATCTTTAAGTTCTTGCTCCAGTTGATTGTTGAGAGCGATTGTTGCCCCTAGCTAGTCCGACATAACTTCTTTGGATAGCCGCATCTCTGCCAATTCTTTCTGGGTAGCCTCGAAGACTTTAGCACGGGTAGTGAAATGCTCATTGAGCCTCCTGTACTTGGTCTTCTCATCAGAAAGCCACCTCCAAATCAGGTCTAGGGATGCTTTGGCTGATTGTCGTCTTATCTTGGCATCATTGGCTCGATCCTCTACCTCCTTAGCAACTGCCTCCGCGTCGTCCCTCTCCTATTCGACAACCTCCAGTTCAGATGACAAGTTATCTCTGTCCTAGACCTAGTTTTTCTCAGCATCGGTCAGAGCCAAAATGGCAGCATCTCAGTCGCGAATGGCCTGGTCACGCTCTGCCAAGGCGGTCAAAAGAAGCTCTTTACTCTATTGTGACAAGGCCTACATCTCCTTGAGCTTGCGTATAAATCCCACTAATGTCTTACAATAGTAGTTCGTGCCACACATCAATTGCAAAACATACCAAAGAGGATACCAGATAAGTAGGAATTTAAAAAGGGGGATAGAAGAAAATACAGCAAAAACAGGAGAATGACTCACCTAGTATAAAGCCGCGCATTGGCTCTGGTCTATAGTGTCAAGCTTGGCTTGTCTAAAGGTGCCCACATCCGAGGATAGACAAGCGTGGTGGACTATTTCTTGAGCTACAGATTGATTAAATATACTATTGTCTGTGTCAAGGACCTTCCATCGGGGAGTAAATAAGGCCGACTCCACTATGGAGCTCAAACTGGTAAGTGTAGGGGTCGAGCTTTGGGTTGAGGCAGGATCAGGAGTAAAGACATGAGTCATTAGGGCTGGACCCTTATCTTTGGAAGTGGCATCTACGGGCAGGGCAAAGGGGGAAAACTGCACTAGTATAGACAGAGTGGATATATGTGGAAAGGTAGAGGGGACTACTAGTGGCAAGCCCCCTAAAATTGGTCAGAAGGTGGTCACCACCTTCGAATCTGTAGGGATCGACCGTGGCACTGATGGAGGGATAGAGGATTACTGTACTGTGGCTTCTGAACTGGATTGCTGTGTTGTGGCTGCTGAACTGGATTACTGTGCTGTGACTGCTGAACTGGATTGCTATGCTATGGCTGTTGAACTGGATTGCTGTGATGTGGCTGTTGAACTGGATTGATGTGCGGTGGTTGCTGAACTAGAATGCAATGTTATTGCTATGGCTGATGTGCTTGCTGAAGTAGGTGTGGTGCCGAGAAGAGAAGAAGAACCTAGAGGGGCCGTACTAGCCATAGAACTCGTATCTGCTGCCCTGGAAGGGGCAAAGGGAACCTTCGGGATGCTGGTCGTAGCAGAAATGAGAAAACCGCTGCTCAAAAGACTGGCAAGAGCAAAGTGGACTACAACATCTGGTGGTGAGATAGACTGTGGTGGCCGAGGTCCTGCTAGATTCCTCTGAAGGATATCTTGGGGAGTGTCCTCGGGTAGATTATCCTGGGGGTCTCCAAGGTAATCTTTCTCCTCTTCGACCGGCGCAAAGTCTCTGAGACCATGGCCTGGTCGTCATCCTCTGCAGAAAATGGGAAATGTAAAACACTCAGAAATGTATTCGGAAGATTAAACTTGAGGGATGGAACCAAAAAAAATAGTAAGATAGTGTTGAACTAACCATCCTCTGTGATGTCAATGATCGGAGGAACAACAGGCTCCTTCGTTGAAGCTAGAAGGTCGAACGCTTGAGAAAAAGATGACTCACCCACTTGATCAAGCTAAATGGAAGGATTAACCTTGTCTGCAGGGTCGAAAGATGGGATTACGTCCTTTGAAGTTGGTGAAGGGATCTCTGCGGGAAGGGCAGGAGCTTTATCGGCTGCCCTCTCAAGAGCCTTCAACTTTTGGGCCACGGTGGTGATTATCTCATCCCTTTCTCTCTTCTGGTGGCGAAACAGGTCCGCCCCCATCAGATCCTCCCACAAGCTATCATCAAGGCCCTCTACTGCACAAAGAACCAACCATCCAATATCAAGGGTCGAATGAAAACACAAAGTGCGGAATGCTGAAGGACAGGTCAGTGTTAGCAGGGGTCGAAAGGGAACTTACTCAACCCATACAGGAACATGAACTTGTTGTTGCTTGGGTCCTTGTACTAGACTGCTCTCCCTCTTTCTTTTACTCTCTGAAGGGTCATCGTCTCAAGCAATGTTAGGACAGGAGCGACCCCTACAACTGAGGGATCGATGAACTGCCATCGGTTACCGATGGGAAAGGCAGACATCAGATTATGCCCTCGTTTCACTATGGCACCGAAGAATTTCTCTTTCCAGTGGGGGACAGAGGAGGGGGTGGACTCGATCATTGAGGCAACCTCCTCTAAATACCAACAGAAGAAGTAATATGTCCCGCTAGGCTCGGTCTTGTGGGTTATAGGGTTAGTCTAAGGGATAACGCCGATATCGAATAGATATTGAAAGAACCTCAAGGTAGGAGGCTCTCTAAAGCGGAGAAATAAGATGATGAAGGAATAGATGTCAGCCTAGGAATTAGGGGGAAGCTGAGTGGGGGCCAAACCGTAATAGCCCAAGATATCAAATATAAGGGGATGGCAGGGGAAACGGAAACCGAACAGGAACATGTTATAGTTTAGAAAAAAATTCATCTAGACCCTATCAAAGATCGTTAACATCATCTACACCCACAAGAATATCAAAACATCACCTACACCCCAAAGGTTTGGCTGTGGTAATCAAAGAAGTCCATTCTGTCAGTTGATGTCCGTTAGATGCTGACGTAAGCTGCATTGGAAAATTTAATGGACAATATTACCCTTTTAGTCGGGTTAAAAGACCCTTTTACCTTTTATTTGATTTTTTACCCTACCCCCAATTCTAGCTTTCCTTTCATAAAAGTGAAAAAAAAAAATCGACGATGATGACGACCATAATGAGTCGGCGAGGATGACCATAAAGAGTCGACGACGACAACGATGACGACGATAAAAAGTCTGTAACTTCTTCTTCTTCACCGGCGATGGTGTATGTCTTAATTTTCCCCAGCTACGGTTCAGCTTGCGACAACAAGGTTCATTGGCGACTGTCTTCTTCTTCCCCGACCACCTAATGTCTCAGATTTCTGAAATTGACAACGAAAGCCTGGAAGCTAATAGTCCGGATGATGGAAGCTTGGGAAACAGCAACAGCAGCAATAGATGTTACATGCCTAATTTTCCAGTGGGTTCTTGGGATGACTCTGCACTTGTTTCAGAGAATTTCTCAGGCCTAAAATGAGTTAGAGTTACTGATGGAAAGATCTTTGCTAGTTTAAACCCATCAGAGACTCAAGTAGAACTATCTGGCTTTTCTTGGCACTGTTCGTCCATACGCGTTACCATCATCGGCGCTGTCTACCAGCAATGTCAAAACCAGAACCTTCTCTTCTGTCACCATAATCACACACCAATCGCAGAAATTCCCAATTTTGACGCTTTAATCGCTGTAAGTTCTCTTAGTCTCTCCTACCTCTCCCAGCTTCTGCTTGATCGTCTCTAACTAGGAATTTTTTTTTTTGGCCTTTTTTTCTATAAACATTGATGTTACTGTAATTCTAAATTGCAGAGATGGTTTTACAGGGCTTTTATTCCTATAAATTTTATTTTCAGTTTTTTATTTAAAAACCATTGATGTTAAACTTGATAAAGAGAGGGTTTTTATTCATGTAAATTTTATTTTCAGTGTTTTCTTTAAAAGCCATTGATGCTTACAAGTTACAAGAATGTTATAGTTTTGGTATCTAGTAATTATAGTCTAACAGGGTTTCTAGATCTTTAAGAACTCGGTTTTCGATTTGGCTTATTCCTCATGGTTGTACCCTTTTTTTTTTTATTTTTACAACTGATGAAGGTTGAACTATGAAAGGATTTTTGCGGAGGTTTTAATTTCTCTGGTTCACCTTCGTTCATTAAATCTGTTTTTGGTTGAATTAATCATGGATGGAGTCCTTTTTTTCTTTTAACGTCTTTCTGATTATGTTACTTCTCAGAACAGAGAAGCAGGGAACCGGTTCGTAAGTTTAACCCATCATTTTAGTTTGCCAAAGACTTCTACCAAGATTGCTACCATGGAAATTTTTTTACAGTTTCAAGACTCTGTTCCTTGTAAGATCCGAGCCAAGCGGGGTTATGCGACTCACCCACGGAGCAATGCAGAGAGGGTAAAACTTCAAAGCTTTTCCCACCTCAACTTTGTAATGGGTTGAGAATATATTAAATTTCTGGGTGAATTTCTCCTCTGTTTCAGGTGAGAAGAACCCGGATTAGTGAAAGAATGAGAAAATTGCATCAATAGAGATGAAAATAGTGACTGCCTCTAATTGAAAGAGACAAAATCAACTTGAAAGAGAATGAAACAAATTGGGGAAAGAACAAAAGATAAGGAGAACATTGAGGGAGAGAGGAAACAAAGGGAAGAAGGATTACGGAGAGAGGAAAGAAGGGGAGCACATAGACTCACCTGATGCTGAAGCTTGGATGCCTCCATGGGAAATGTCGTCTTCCACAGTCGCACAACGCACATGGGACTTCAACGTTAGGGGTTATGGCTTGGATGAGAGTGAAAAGGAAAGAGAGAGAGAATATAAGTTTCATTAGAAGGTCAAATTAGTCATTCAACATAATTTTTTAATTTTTCAGTTTATAATATGAAGGGTAAACCTGTATATCAACAATTTTAGTGATTTTCGTCAGTTAAGTGGACCTAAGTGATGTTTTTGAAATCTTGTGGCTGTAGATGATGTTAGCAATCCTTGATGGGATGTAGATGAAATTTTTCCTATAATTTACCACCATCCTATGAGAATAGGGGTGGTTGACTCGATCTCCTTTGTCCGGAGTTATCAACTCAACGGATCCATTCATGAGAAAAGAAGCCCTAAGATGTTGAATTTTGGCCTCGGTCATTAGGGGATTCAGTGAAGAAGCCACACAGTGAGGACCAACCACCCCGGAAACATCAGGGGGAGGACTCTCAGGGTTAACACTGGAGCTACCCTCACACTAGATAGATCGCCGAAGTTGCGATCGACGCAGAGTGGGCTCAGAAGGGCGGCTAACTACAGCTTTATCGTGGGCCATGATTGATTAGGGTTAAATTGACAAGAATCTAAAATAAGAAAGCTCGGGACTTACTCTAAAAGCAAGAAGGTCACTGAAAATTCTTCTCGAAGGAGAAAAAGCGCCTTGCATGAGAATAAATACCCCAAGTGGATCTAAGGCGAAGCAAACGCAGAGAAAGCACTATAGATGATAAAATGTGAGGAAGAAGATGAGCGAAGTAGGTGGGATTTTTATAAATTTGGAAACAAGTGGGTCCCATCTGGCAGTCATGATGGTTTCAAACAGTGTGACTATCCTACAGATATGACGCGTTGTCAGGGAAACGACGCGTGGACGGTCCTGATGGATGAAAAATGGCAGAATTAGCATCGATAGTTTGAAGCGACGACTCGATCAAGTCAGGAACGTTACCAGGTACATTCAATTGGGGACAACTCAGGCCGTTACGAAACGCTACAACATTACAAAGAAAATGTAGGCATTCAAATTTTGAATCAGTGAGAGAGAAGGTGGCTCCTGACTACCGTAACGTCAGGGATTCCGCAGGGATAGCTCCGCATGCAGTAGAAGAAGTATTTTTCCCCATAAATGTTGTCTCCTCGAGTCGGAATGATGTAGAGGAGGCAAAGGGGTTCTGTTGGGGTAAAATAGTAACAGATTTAAATCAGACCGTGGATGAGGAATCTGTAACAGGCCTTGAAGAACTGGATACATGGCATACATCGAAGCATGTGGGTAAGGAAGAGTCTTTTCTAGTAGTATGCAAGAGATGAAAACGTATTCGACCCCCTTCTGGGCAATTGGGCCATGATTAGACAGACTGATGGAGGTAGTTGGCCATTAAATGGTCTGTCATAAATACTCATAAATACTTACAACCACCATAAATGCCAAATACGTGGATTTGACTTGCCAGGTCACCATATCATGGACCGAATCAGCAAAAAGTAAGATTTATGCTCGATAAAAGAGAAAGGACAGCTAATGTTGTCGGAAGGAAGGGAGGACGTGGACGAAAGGGGGGTCGAAGAAGGTTGACTGGGGTCGTAAACTGCTGACAAGACATCCAAGCGCCACCCTAAGGGGTCGTAATAACCTAGACCTATTGTTCTCTAGCTGATAAATGATGGAGATGGTGGTAAGTGGGGAGGAGTTTGTTCGGGAAGCTTCACCTTAAGCCTATAAGTAATGAAAGGTTATTGATTGCAAAGGATCCATAATTTCCTACAAAAAAGAGAGTATTCATGTTCAGGTAACTCCCTTATTCAGTTCCTCCGAGATAACCTTTATTCTATCCCTTATCCAAATTTCCACCTCACCGAAGAGGAATAGTTTACTGAAGCTCTCATATTGTTAGGGAACCCCATTCTTAAGGAGTTCTAATGGTTCATTAAGAGCTTCATTCTGCTTGCCATTGGAATTCATTAACTTTGGCATCAGAATGGTCGAGGGGTATATCCCGCCCATTTTATTGCTATGTTCGTATTTCAACTATGTGGCTTGATCTGAGGGACCAAACCGAATCCATCGACAACAGTGTAAATATATTTTGAGAATGCAAATATTACTTTACCTGACCAGTCTCGTATGATTCCTCCAGCTCTTGTCTCTCTCGGATTTTCTAGAGAGCAGGCATCAATGTTGATTTTGTGCCATCCCTTTCTTGGTTTTGTCCATGACAATGGGACGATTTGACAAGGCTTACCGGCCCTTGTCATGAGGTTAATTTTTTTCGAAACCTCCAAATTAATCCACAATTGATTTGATAATGATCGACAAAGGTGCAACACTTTTCTTTCTCTTCCACCATGATAGCAGCAGGTCAGCATTTGGAAATTTCTCCCCACTGAAGTTAAAGATGGCTAGTAGCGATTTCCTGCTTTGTTCAGTAAACTCACATTCTAGAAAAATGTGATCAAAGGTTTCTTCTTGTTTATGACAGAGATGGCATCTATAAGTGATCGGAATCTGCTTTTTTTTTTTTTTTTTATTGCATCATCACCCTGAATTCTATAGTAGAACCATTTCCATCCAAATACCGAATCCATTGGCTGTAAAAGTTTATGCCAAACTACTCTTGCCACGGTTTTTCCTCATGCTTTTTACGGTAGCAATTCCATGCTGATGAATAGAGAAAATACTGTGTTTATTTGGTGTCCAAATCAGCTTATCATCAATGCCTTCTGTCAATGGGATGGATTTAAGTCCTCTCCTCTAAGAGAATCTGGAGGAGAGGTGGCCCCCTATATGGATGGACGACACCTGGGGTTCAGATGAATCCAAGCCCTCCATCTGAGCTGACAAGCTGTGCCAACCGGTGGGTGTCAGCTTCGATGGAGGGCTTGGATTCACCCAAGCCCCAGGTATCGTCCATCCATATGGGACGCCACCTCTCGTCCAAACGCTCTTGGAGGAAAGGACATGGATCCGGGATTTGTGAAGTTTCATCAAAGATATCTTTCAACAAAGTCGAATTGACCGGAGGGAGCACCCATTTACCTTCAAGTATCAAAGTTGATAGCTTTGTCGTCCTTCCCTGGACTTCTTCCTCCTTCAATCCCGGCAAGTCTATGAGATTTGTGTCACCCATCCAGTTGTCTCTCCACAAGTTTATTGATTTTCCATTTTCATATCCATTTGTGTGGTTGGCAGTCCAATCCCAGATTTTCCTAACTCCTCTCCTTATTATTGATGAATCAGCTCTTTTGATAGTAGATCCATCCTTGCATATATACCAACTTCTCATGAAGGATGCATATTGAGAATTTTCAGTCATGATATTCCATGCTAGCTTTGACAACATAGCTCTATTTAGATCACTCAGCTTTCTTATTCCCAAGCCATGAACCTTCTTGTTTTGGTTTGTACACCATGTCCCATGTAACCACAATGGATTTCCTCTATCATAGGTTACCTGTCTAGATAAAAGGGATGAGTATTAAGAAAACTTCAAATACAGGGGTCGGGGGCTTTGTACATTTTTTTAGGGTGAGATGTTGTATACCGTGGGTCTCTTTACTTGTTCGAGAAATAGACAAACTTATCCCATAAATATTCTCACTTAAAAAACTAAGTATGTAATACTAAGAGGACAAAAAAGTAAGATATCAAATTATTTAATACATTGTGAGGTATCAATAAGAAAATCGCAAACTGTATAATTAAATAAGATCATTTGATTTAAATTACATAAACACATCTGACCTTTACTTTTGTGGTAGTTTTCCCGCGCACGGCTTTTTTTTTGTTGTTTCTTCATTGGTTTTGATTCTTGCCTCTATTCTCAATTTGCTTCTTCTGCAAAAGTTTAATTGGTTCATTAAGGGGTAGGCTTTGTGGAATAATTAAACTCAAAGATTAATAATAGGGCTACAATAGGGTCGGGTTGGATCGGGTTTTTAAAATCCCAACCCAACCTAGAGTCACCTTGGCTGCATCCGGGCCTGGCCCGACCTTAATTCAGATCTTGAAAATCTAATGCTAACCCACCCATGGCTAAGCCAAGCTCACCCCAATGCCTAAACCTAGTCCAATCTAGTCCTAACTGAGGACAAGAAATTCTCAGCTCTAGCCCACCCTCAGGGTCAGAGTATTTCAACCAAAGTCCAATTTGGGTTCTGGGCAAGCCACGACGGGCTCAGGCCAACAAGGCCAAACTTGCACCCCTAATATTGCTAATCATCACAGATTCTATATGTTAGGTAAGGTTAGTGTCACCGCGTCATATATTTCTCTCACCAAAATACCACACCGGCCATCCTTGGGGTTATTTTGGGCTTATAAAATATGGAAGGGAAACTTTGCATCTTTTGGAGTATGAATCAGAACCGTAACATTTAATATTAGAGCTAACCAAGCTCCTAAATCTACAATCCCAACTATCAACATATTTAACTCACTATTTTATACCTAATATGCATCCCTCTCCTTTTTTTTTTTTTTTTTTTTTGTAAACAATATGTATCTCTCCTTTGTGATATGCAAGAACATAATATATTAGAAGTTACTATTCATTCACATGGTGAAGATGGGCAGAAAATTTTCTTCCCTCGCACTTTTTAATCAATTCTAAGAGGTGAGTATTAATTTTTGTCACCACATGAAAGAGTATGCCTTTATGGCATAGAAAGAAACATTTATCTCCAGTTCTACATGTAAATGTATAAGGAGAGTGCTGAAAATCACCATGAAACAGAACCCATTGCCACATTAGTTTATTTTTTGGTTATTAAATTATGGTAAAAGTTTGGGCCATGCATATATATATATATATATATATATATATTCAATGATGAGACAAATAGGAAAAGAATGTAATTTCAAAACTATTTCCCTAGCGGCTAGACGAAAAGCATATGCCCCAGAGACAGTGCAAAGTGCATAGTCTTTATATAAAAACCATTCCCTTAAATTACATTTCTTTCTTTTTTTTATTCTTTTTTTTTCTTTTTTTGTTTGTTTCATTTGCATGTAAAAAAAATTTCAATGTATATTTTCAAGAGGTAAAATATAGTGATCTCCAAGGAGGATGGAAAAGAAACTTCGTCTTCCTTTTACCTATTGAAAACAAACATTGAAATTTTTTTTTATATATAAAATATTACACGTAACATTTTACATCAAAACAAATTGAATTATTACGAAAATTCTATGAGAGACCCAACCGCAAAGACCTGAAATTAGGATCCCAAAAAAAGTTTGAATTAAATGATGGAGAAAAAATCCCTACGTTACCACTATGGAGATTCTTTCCTACAACTTCTCATATAATTTACACGCTCTCTTTTCTTGTACAATTTCTCTGTCTTATCCTTGTGGGATTCCATTGAAAATACAGATTTATACACATCTATTTGTACATTGCCACACTGAATAATTCCCCAGCTGAATCTATATCATGTCTTAATATGATAAACTAATACTAGAGAAGAGTGATACCTGTGTAAGGCTCTACGCTGGATAGGATGGAGAATGAACTTAGTCTCGCAGTTGAACCAGATTCAACTTGGGTAGTGTAGAGAAACCTGATTTATAATGTGACATGCATTTTTTACCATATTTGCACCGTGAAAGGTCAATGGTTCTGTCTCCCTCACATGTTCTATTAGATTCCTCATGTAATCTTTGTCCTATGATGAAATTATTTCTTTTCTTTTTTTTTCTGACTAAAAAGTTTAGACTATTTCTTTTTGTGCCCGTCTATGCTAATTTGAGAACTTAGATACCTATTAATAGGAAAGAGAAAATATTCAGATAAATAGATCTCAAGCGGGAGAGTTGGTGGCTCGAATGGATGACCGTCACCTGGCTTTCGAGTGGATCTAAGGCATCCATCCGAACTGACACCCGAGCTGACAAGCTGAGTCGACAGGGATGTCGGCTTGCACGGAGGACTCAGATCCATCCGAGAGCCAGGTAGCGGCCATCCATCTAGACCATCAATTCTTCCACCCAAACTCAGGCAGGAGAGGATGTGGATCCCCCAAGGGGATAGTTCAATCTATAAGATTTAATATCTTTTACGAGGTCATGAGTTCAAATATGAAATATCCTTAGGGCCTACTATACAATTTTAAAAAAAGAGAGCCAAGATGAAGACGAGATTTTTATCAATGGAAGAGATGCCTCGGGACAAGGTTGTAAGGATCAGATCAGCTAAGCTGGATTGGTTGATTTGGCCCGGACTCGGCAGAGGCCACTTTGGTACAACACCTCGAGTTAGTACTCTTTCGGTCGATTTTTCACACCCGTAAGTTCATTCCAGAATCTTTTTGAGATCCATCCCTATCCAAACCGATCTGTCTTGGGATTGGATCGGAATCGCCCACCAACCGATCTGTGCCCGAGTCAGCATAACTGTTGGACAAAGTTAAAGATCTCATGAAAAGCTCTGCCAATCTTGTCAATGACAATGAAAGCCCATTAAGTCTTTCCACTTGGTCACTCCCCGTTTCCATGCGTTTGTGTTTTCGTGACTTGACATTCCCCTTTTCCCCCAAAAATTACTTTACTAAATAAATGAAAAGACATTTTGGGTATATCCATCTATCAGAAAAGGTTGAAATTTTTTCATGATAAACGAATGGAATTTAAATTTTATAATGCTCCACAACATTAAGATGCATGCTTCCACATCATTCGAATGTAATCTATATCCTATGCTGACATTTTTCATTTTTTTTAATTCAGACCCTTTAAACTATTTCTCTTTGTGCAGCCATGCTAATCTGAAAACTTGAATACCTATGGATAGAGATAGAGAGGAACAAGAACAAGAGAATTTTATCCATCGAAAATCAACGGGATTGATCCCGTACAATACTGAGTCAGCATGGTTTTGACCAATTTTTCACATGAGTAAATCAATAAATCTAGGGCTTTTATGACTGATCTACGTGCTCCTAATCGATCTAACTTTGGATCGGATAGAAACCGGCTGGCAAGGCCAATCCATGCCTGAGTCCGCATACTAAAACCATGGTGGTTGTTGATGTTGGAATCTGCACGGTCTTCCCCTAAGGTGAAATATACCTACAAAAGAAGAGGAAGAGAGACAGGAGAGGTCGGGTTCAGGACCCTAAGGCGACTCTGATGCCTAAGTTAATATTCCGAATTGCAAATAGCCGTAGAACTCGATCGTTTAATGGAACTAAGTTCCAAGAAAGAGAGGGGGCAGTAAAAAGTTTTATGAATAATTAAAAATGAAGTATCTAAATTTGTGAAGGTTACCGCTTATTTAAAGAGTGCGGACATGAATTGAGTAATATAATGTTAGATTCTTCTTGTATAATATCAAACAGAATAAGATAAGATCTAGTGGATTTCATAAGGTAAGATGAAGATTATACGAGCTCCCAAAGGTAAGATTGAATTCTTTCCAAACTAGGGTCATCTTAGGTAAAATAGCTATTGAGAGTCATTGTGTGGTGTCACATGGCATTTTTTTATTGGTCGATAGTTGACATATTTCGAAGTGGTGAAGCACATTTACTTGGATTGTGATCTTTTGTAGTGAGACCACCTCTGTAATGAATCTCATTCATTCAAAATGGATGAAAATATATCTTAATACACTGAGATTACATTGAGATACATGTAGATCCACTTTGAATAGTTAGAATCCTTACTAAAGAGGCTTACTATAGATGATTTTTTTCTCATTCACTCTTAGACGAGGTAAAAAATCTCGCATAAGAATTCTCTAGTTCGTGGAAAAAAAATTCTCTACTGTACTCCTGTGAAGCAGAGGCAATCCTAAATATTTAAAATACATTGAGATTGTGTCTCGATACCCTCCCATTACTCAAGATCAAAAACTGAAGTGCAGTTAACCATCCAATTCCCTGCTTCATGCGCATAGGTGCTGCATTGGAGTACAATCATGCACTCCAAAACATTGGGGGGCGTTGGATGCGCGCAGCAAGTAACCGGATCCAAAGATCCAAAGATCTCATCAAAAGATTCTCCAATCTCGTCAGTACTGCTTTTTCTGTTTCTGTCCGTGCGTGTATGACTTGACATTGTGCGTGCGTGTATGACTTGACATTCGCCTCCCCAAATGTAATGATTATGAAAGAAAGAAGGCATTCTGCGTATCTATATTATTCTGTCTAAAAGATCCCAAAAGATTGTGAAAAGTTTTAATGATCAAGGAATTTGAATTTTATAATGCTCTCACATCAAACACTGCATGCTTCTACATCCATAACCACTCACTCATATATAATTTTATTTTTTTATAAAAAATTGATTTGATTACTATTAGTACGATGGCCCTTAATCATTGTGAGCCATATTTTTTCTTGTGGACCAATTTAACCCAAGTGTTGAAGGGTTAATGAAAAAGTAATTTGAATATGGTAGCCATCTCAACGTCCATTTATCAAAGTAGTAGGCCAGCCACTAGAATTTATTACTGGGATGATTAAGTTATGAATTTGGGACTGAATAATTTTATAAATAAATTATCTAGTGGATCATGTCAGCTATCCAGTGGACCCTCCTTGGTAGTTTTGTAATCTTTTGTTATATGAATCAAATGTGGGGTTCTTTGGCTAATGGCATTAATAATAAAAAAAATTAGAAAAGAACACTTCACGTGAAAAGACTAAAAAGGTAAGTTCTTGTGGAGAGTTGGTACTAGCTATTTAATAGAGAATTTGAAAGGATACATATGGTAGGTAGGAATGTAAACAAATAATTAAAAATTCGAATTTGATTAGTATCTATATTAGTTTAGAGGTATCTTTATCCAATCAAGGTATTTGGATAATCCAAAACATAATGTACCTGAACTAAATAGAAATCTAATTAATAATACAAAATTTAAATATCTAATGATTTTGAGGGTTATTAAAGATTTGATAGATTCTAGAAAATAAAGAAAAGAAAATCATGCAACTAAGACAACTGAGAAATATAGATAGAAAACGAAACAAGATTTGGAATTTGATGACTTGACTTTAAAGGGTGAAAATGCTTAGCAAAATGACCAAAATGCCACAAGTGTTTGTTTTGCCGGAACTGTACCAAACCTTGTATAGAAGTCAGTTTGATTAATTTCATAGCAGGAAGCTTATTTCAAATGAAACCTTTTGAAACTCCATAAAATCCGGATTTTTGGCTAATTTGTTTTAATCTTTCGCAGCATCAAGCTTTTGTGGATTACTTTAGGGCATCTTCTACTTCAATTTTTTGATGGATTTGAGCAAGATTTAGATAAATTTGTTCGAATTTTAATGGTTTGAATCTTATGAGATTCAAAATATTAATTATCATTTTATAAGTGGATGTTAGAAATGTTTGTCTTTTCTTAATAGACACTTAAATAATCAATAGTAACTATTGGTGACATGTCTAAATGATCAACAAATTTAACATACATGTTTTATGATAGAGACATGGTGTTTGAGCATGTCCTTTGGAGACAACCGCTATTCTTCTCCAATAAATCGACAAGAAGTTTAGCCCATTTAGAGATGACTACAACAATAACAATATGGTTTGGCAATCCCATTATTCACTATTGGTATTGATTTTATCTATTGAGCATAGCTAGTCTTCTAAATTTCTGAGTAAACCTGAGAACAAGTGCAACACTTTTTTATTTCTTTTTCAGGATGATTTAATCTTAAAGGTTGAAACACAAAGAACCAAAAGTCAACTAACTGGGTACGTTTACTACATTATGGAGAGAGTGCTTTTAATGGCATGACTCTATATACATTAGAATATGGGTTCGTGTTCAATCTTTACCCAAAAAAAAAAAGGGGTCGGGTTCAATCTCCTTACATTGCTACAACATAATATAAGTTCATATTTCTATCTCTATGTTATTTTTAAAAAAATTTTGAATATGAAGGTAAACACTATTTCCTTGAAACTATTTTTTGAAAATAAAACAATAAGGCGACCTACGATGAGTTGGATTTAATTTTCTGGTTTGAAATTTGATTTGCCTGATATTAATTGCTGAAAAAAAAATATAGTGTATGTACATTGGTTGGGCCTATCTTTGATCTGTACATAGTTTGGTTCGTTTCCAACCTATGGATAGTAGATCAGTATTCTTCTATCCACGGCTATCTAAATAAAGTCCAATTTCCAAAAAAAAAAAAAAAAAAAAAAAAAAAGTCTTGAATTTTTTATTTAAAAATTAAAAAAAAAAATCAACATAAGAAAAAACATTATATTTTATTTGAAAATTTATGAAATTATTGTTGGTGTGTTTTCAACCGAAAATGATCATTAATGTTTTGTTCCATACTTAATTTTTGTTAAATACGTAACTATTATATTTTAAAATAATTTTAATTAGAAAAAATATATGACTTTGGAGAAAATTAAGAAATAGCTTTCTTGATGTTTTAAAAAGTCTGTAGTATCTATAATCATTTTGTAAGAGTGCAAGAAGGTTGCATAATGGCTTTGTGTGGGTGGACCAAATTTTGGTGGGATTTTTGCCATTTTAGTGGTACATTTCAGTTTCGGCTATGGTCGAATAACTTGGTTATATTTAGCAAAAAAAAAAAAAAAAACTTTGTTATATTTAGAGGGGCTATGATTAGTGGTTTTATTAAATGAAGTAAAATATATTATTGTGCAAAATTGCAAAATTTAGAATTTTGGTAGCTAAAACTAATAGATGAATATGCTTAGCATACAACATTAGTAATATGATTTCTAGTCATTAACACCTATCATATCTATTATCCATGTAAGCTCCATCTTAACATTATATTATCCATAGGGAAATCTCAATAAATACCAAGAATTAATAAAATTTGATAAGTTTATGATATTTATTTTGTTTATCAATTATGGGGTGTAATTGTCGATGAGGTTAAGAGATCATACCAACTTTGCATGGCGCAAAAACGATATCTACATCATACCGAACTTCTTGGTATTATGAGAACGCTAATCTTTTTTTTTTTTTTTTTGGATGAATAGGAACACTGAATCTTTAAATCCCTCTAATATAGAAAATTTAACGGATATCCTATTGATTATTGACTAAAGTAAATAGACACAAATTGAAGAGAGGAATTTATCATCATAAGAGAGAGAAACCCATTTACCCAAAAAAGAGAGAGAGAGAGAGAGAGAGAGAGAGAGAGAGAAACTCATCTTTCATTTTCAATTGAATCATCAATGATTTAAAGCAAACAAAACAAATCCAATTCATTTTTTTGTTGGATAGGAAAGGCTCACATAAAGTAAAAGTCAAGTTTAAGTTGTTATTCTTGCATCTTATTTTTTTAAATCAAAATATGAACTTTCAATATCCATCAAATAAACTGAACAATTGTCCTGGGGGATAATCATGGATATTTTAAGGATCATAGATCTTTTTTACCAAAATCGTAACACTCAAATTATTCATTAAAGCCTCACCAACCAAAAAAAAAAATAACACTGGACTTAATGCTCTAGTTGATTGAAGTTTGATTCAAGGGAAAAAAACCCGTAAAGCTGAAATGACTCACTCAAAACGCCTTTTAAAAGATTATTTGACACGATTGGATCAAATAAGTCCTTATGGAATAAATACTTAGTCGCTTGTGAACCATTAGGTACTGTTTTATTCAATGTTTGTTCAATTACTCTTTTACCCGCAAATGCAATATAAACATTAGGTTCAACTTTAATATCTCCTAACATACCAAAACTAGCTGTTACCCCACCAATTGTGGGAGATCTAAGTATTGATACATAAAGTAACTTTTATTTGATTGATAATTATATGAAGCGGAAGATATTTTAGCAAAGCACTCAAAAGGAAAACCATATGTGATTTTATTGACAAACTTTTTTTTGGTGCCAACATACAACGGGCTCTCGCTCAATGGACGAAAGGAATAGGGTGCACTTGATGATTTGAGGGTTTTGGAGTCGCCACCTAGATTGAGGAAAAAAATCGTCTCCTGTTGTCTAGTCCCTCCAGCCATGATCCAGCGGCTAGAATTCACTTGACCCGTATACCGATGTATTGGTATGCGCATCGAGTGAACCCCAGCCGCTGGATCATGACTAAAATCCCTCCAAAGACAAGAGAGGATCCAAACCCAGATTGGGGTCTAGGACCCATAATTGACTCTAGATATAATCCATGGATAGAAAATTTAGTCAAAAATTAAGATTTAGGAAACACATTAGGATACGATCCAAGCAAGGTGTTAGGCCCCCCGGTCCGCCCAAATAAATTCGGCCTTCACTTTGGCTTAATTCATCTAGTATTGGGATAATGAACTCCTTACAATCGCATCAAATGACAAACAAAGAAGGGAAATGAATGGCACCACAACCGACCAGTTGGCAAGCCTTACGACATAAGAAAGAATCTCGAAAAAAACATGAATGCATGAACTAAGATGATTTACGGTCACTATGGTGTATTGGGATCATAGGAGATTATGAATTAATTAAATAGCAACTAAATGCATGAAATAAACATGGAAAACCTATATGAAATAATAAAACTAAATGCATGAGCAACCATATAATATCATGATGCAGATAGCCTAAAACTATGCATAATTTAAATGAAATAAACCCTAACTAGGTTATTCACATCCTAGAATTAGGGATTAAGGTGTAATGAAGCATATCTCCAATCACTATGAGAGGTAATAGAGATATACTTCTTCCTCACCATACAAGTAAGAAAATAGAAAAAATTTCATCTAACCCCCAAAAAGGATGCCAAATTCTATCTACTACCCAATGGTTTCCATAAACTCTAACCGGCCCCATTTAACTGACAGACTTGACTGAACATGTGAGTAGACATTTCTACCCTTTCTCTTTGAAATTGAAAAACATTAAAATAGGGTACAATTACTAATTTGACCTTATAATTATCACAATCCAAATTAGTTTTTAACCCTTTTTGTTTTTCTATCTCATCTCTTTCAATCTAAATATAAAAGCCCTAAATTTCATAATGAAATGGAACTGGCAGTGAAATCTTTCTGCAGATCTTCACTCGGAGGGAGAGAGAGAACCAGAGCATTGTTTATGGATTCATGGCACAGGTACCTGTTGCGATTCCGGAGAGAGAGAACCAGAGAACCAGAATGAAATTTTCGTTTTTATTGTAGATTCGTGGCACAGGAACCCTATTGCGATTCCGGCGACTAGTTGAAGGAATCAGTCATCGCGGAAGACACATCGATGGTTCCTTGGGTTCGTTTGGATGAAAGAGAATGGGATGAGAACTAGAATCAAATTTTTGTTTGTATTGTAGATTTATGGCATAGGAACCCTTTTACGGTTCCAGCAACTAGTTGAAGGAATCAATCGTCGCGGAAGGCACATCGACGGTTCCTTGGGTTCATTTGGATGAAAGAGAATGGGATGAGCTTGCGTTGTTTCTGTCAAGATCTTCAGTAGATAGGGTTATGCCCCTTGTTACAGTTGTTGCTAGGGATGAAGAAGAAGGGAATTTGCATGTAGTGCCTGGAGAGACGGTGTCTGATTGTTTCGAAGAATGTTTTCATAAATTGTTGGTGGAATTTATCTGATGAGAATTCTTCTTCTGGTTTTATCGAATGAGAAATGGAATTGATCGAAGAAAGTCCCTCTCTTCTGATCGGATAAATTGATCAAAATTTGGATATTGCAGCTGCCGCTTCGATGAGTTTTAACTCAGAACTCCACGAATTGACGAGGATGGCAATGCTGGTGTTTTGTTTTGTTGTTAGTTGGATTTTGTCTTTTGATTTTTTTTTTAATTTTGATTTATGATTGGAATTTTGGGGTTTTAATTTATTTTTCCCTCCCTCCACGCCTCATCTTCTTCGTTGAAATTTGATTTTGAATTGGAAAAAGAAACTAGTGTGTTAAAATTGTTAACTAAGTATTGATTGCTCACTGTAAACAGAGGAGAGTAAGGGGAATTTCGTTTTCATTTGATTCTTACTTATTCCATTTAGTTTTATTTTCTTCTTCTCCTGCAACTACAATAGAATAGTATTTATTGATTGAGTTTGTCTGGGAGGAGAATTCTGGGTAAAAAACTAGCAGTGGCTGAAGATGATAAATCTCGAGAGTCCATGAGCAGATCAAAAGAGCCAATAACGAAACAAACCTCGATAACCAAAAAAAGAAGGAAAAAAAAAACTTCGTCAAGGAAGAAAGGTATCGAAAGTGAGATTTTCTTTTTTTACTTTTACTATCGAAGATGAAAAAGGATTATACGAATTGGTAAGTAAAGGTGTTTTTTACTTTGGGGGGCATTATTGTCTTTTATTTTTAGAATAAGGGTAATATTGTCCTAATATTTGCAACTAACGAAACTCTACTAATAGGTGGGGTCTCTTTGATTAACACTGAAAAAATTTTGGGTGGTAGATGAGACATTTGTAAACGTTTTGGGTGATAGATGAAACTTTTGAAATTTGTGGGGGTTAGATCGAATTTGACATAGTTTTTGGGGGTTAGATAAAAAATTTTCAAGAAAATATAATTTTAATTAAGAAGGAAAGTAAATAAAATAAATTGATATACTTGATCCGTAGGTAGGTAGGGAAAGATGATGAAGGGCATGATCACTGCAAAGCTCCAACAATAGCAAAGCCTTATCTCAAGTAAATGGGATCACATACATAAATTATTGTCCTCCAATCAGTTCTGTTTGATGTGATACTTGAAACAAGGCTTAAACTATGCATGTCTTTATTCACCACCTCCCCTAAGGTCATCTTAGATCTACCTATAGTTTTTTCAGATCCTTTAATCTGAATCAAATCACTCCTCCGTACAGGAGCATTTAACGGCCTCTATTGAATATGGTCATACCATCTCAAACGCTTTTCTCGTGGTTTATCATATATCGACATTACTCCCAAATCAATTCTAATACGATCATTACTTACCTTATCTTTCTTAGTTTTTCTACACATCCATCTCAATATCTTCATCTCAACTATATTAGTTTATCTATATGATGTTTCTTAACTGTCCAATATTCTACATCATATATCATAGTCAGTCAAATAATTATCCTATAAAATTTTCCTTTAAGTTTTAAAGGATTACTTCCATCACAGAGCACTACAGATGCACCTCTCCACTTCATCCATCATATTTTAATCATATGTGAAACATCATCCTCTATATCTCTTTCTTTATCTATGATTAAATCTAGATACCTAAAATGATCACTTTGTTCTATCTCTCTCTCAAGAATATTCACCACCTCATTATCCGTCTTTGATCACTGCAAAGTTTCAATTCAAGGGGAACCTAGCTTATCTCCTAAGCTTCATAAATCGTAATGCATCAAATTTCTATTCAAATCGTTGGATATCGAGTGAAGATTAAGAAAAAAAAAACGAATCCTAATCTTCAAAGAGATCAAATGTGTGTTCCATCCATGTGAAAAGACGGTTGGATGATGAGGAAAAGACTTCCTAGAGTCTTCGGGAGTTCCCCACGTGAAGGATAGAGTCTATCTCGTAAAGATGAGGTGGATTGGAGTGATTTTGAAGAGTTTTGAAAACCTGAAAAATCTTAGGTTAACCATGAACGGGAGAGACTGGGAGAATCTGGGATAGAAACGGTAGAGATCAAGGGACAGTCGGAGAGAAAAAGGGGGAGGGAGACCAGGAGAGAGAGGGTGGGTTGTACTTTGAGTTGCCGGATTTTTGGAAAGCTGGGAAGAGCAGTGGCCGTACTTTAGCCACCGGCAATATCGGCCCTTCTTTCTTGAAGCAAATTTTTTTTTTTAATCCTAAATATTCGTATAATTCAGTTTTTTTAAGGAATTAAGAGCGATATTTAGGGATAAAAATCCTCCCCCGCGGCAAGAGGTTCCTGCTGCTGATCCAAGGGCTGAGAATCAATTGACCCGCCTACCAATACATGGGGAAGTGGGCCGATTGAAATCCCGCCCTTGGCAGGTGGCAGGTCGGCGGGAGAGGATTTCTACACGATATTTAGGTGAGCTTAAATAATATGCGACCTTTTCCGAGTGATTGGGAAAAGATTGGAATCAGGCCGTAAAACCGAATTATTCGTCTGAACTATTTGCGAATTATACAATTATGGTCCTACGGATCTTTTACTATCTTCCAGGAAATGCAGCATAAAAGAGCAGTCCATTAGTAGCAGCTAGTCCTGCATGAGAAATATAGCACCCATCCAAGTCAGATATTCCTGGGTATAGAGGCTACCCCGCTAGCATCACAGGTTTTCTTTAATTTATTTCTTATCATATTGCTTAATACATATTCCAGTTTCTTTAACTAGTCCAAGCCTTTATTACCCCTCATCAATAGGTGTTTTACAGTGGGAGTTTACATCATGTTTTGTAGGGTTTTATTCCGTATGACATGACAGTATTAAATTCTATTTTTCCATCAAACAAATTACATAGCAGCAGCGTACAGGTCTACCTTTTTCTCCTACTTCACAAGTGCTTTATACAAGAGGATGTAATTGGATTGTTGAAAATTCACTTCGCATTCAAATTCATATCCATTTAAAAGAATCCAAATTCAGATATTATGGGTCGGATTCGGATGTAGCCAAATTCAAATATTATGGGTCGGATTCGGATGTAGGTTTGGATATCAGTCAAATGAACATGATTATATGATTATATTCACTCCGTTTATCCTAGTATTAAAAAACATATAACCTAAGGTTTTAGTGTTAAAGATAGCCTTAATGTTTATATAGTTATTTATGGTTTCATCTCTTATTTTTTTAAGATTAGTTATACATTAGTTTTAAACCATGGTTTTCTCTCATTTTCAGTGCAATTTGTATTCTAATTCTATTTGACGGATTCTAATCGAATTTTATCCAGATATTCGGTTAAATTTCTAATTCGGATTCAAATTTGATTTTTATACATCTGTCAAATTCAGATAGAATAATTGATAAAAGGATTCGAATAGTGACGTATCCAATTAAAATTTGATCTATTTACGAGTCTATACAACCACATCTCTTTAAGTTCTTCCCTACATTGAAATGAAACAAAATTCATTATACATGGATGACTCCAAAGTGTGCTTTCCTATCATTCATTTAGATGATAAAAAAATGTTACAGATATTGGTTCAAAAAATTTCCTAGAGTGTAAACTTTAGGTCCTTTATCAAAAAAAACTTTAGGTCATATGGATGACAATGATCCAATCATAGACTTTTTTGGGTATATCTTTAGCGTGGGACCTACTGAATTATGGGTTTGACCATTTGGTATGTGCAATGTATCGCATCTTATCAGTCCTCTAGACCTGATGCAGATCTTGTAGCCCCATAGCTGAGACATTGATTCATGAATCTTTAAACTCACTTAATCACTTTTTTAGTTGTTTCATCATGAGATGATCAGTTCAAAACAGTACTTTCCATCCATATTAAGAATTGGCATAATCATACCTGGACCTTTCTCAGGGTCTCTGGCCCTTACAATATGCAACATGTTTCATCATGAGATGATCAGGACCCACTTTTACGTAGGTCATCTCTAAGAGATCAAACAAAGCAAATGTTGTCGCTGGAATCCATAAAGGGGATTGATCAAGACAGACAATATAGAACTTCCAATGAAACACTGGAGCTCCTTCTCAAACAAAGGATTCCCTGAGATGTTGTTGATCAAAGAAGTTCCCCTCTGTGATTTTTCACCCTGAACTTGGATAGATGGGAATAACTGAAGCGAAAACAATTAGGATATGAGATAAGTAACCAGATAAAGAGCAAGAGTTTTCCCTTGTATTGTAATCCACCTCCTTTCTTTTTCCTTTGTTACATATATATATAATTTCACCAAAATGTGAACCTTTCTTTGACCCGCTTTTTTATGTCTGTCACTACTTTGATCATTAGCTACCTAGGGTATAGTAGGTTCACATGCCTACTACCCCCTAGACTATGTCACAGGGTCTTGTCAACCACTTTTCGACCCCCTCTGACCCTATTCGACCCCCTTTTGGGCTATATTCCCCATAACCTCCAGATGTCTATTGCTGTCCTTGTGTTTTTACCAAGTAATATTCTGACAATCCACCGGTTTGGACCGAGATCTTGTGAATTGGCGGGTCAAGTCAGCATACCTTGCATTAATGGTTGTTGTCAGCATTTACGGCCATTAAAGACAATCCATTAATGACCCAATAATCCTTGTCAATCTATCACTTCTTGTCTGAGTCAGACCATGGGGTCGAACAGGAGCTTCCTCCAATATTTACCACAATGCCCTTTTTCCAATGTAATGGATAGACGCCACTGAGTCAGACCATGGGGTTGAACATGAGCTTCTTCCAATATTTACCACAATGCCCTTTTTCCACTGCAATGGATAGACGCCACGTGGTTACCTTCTGAAATCCCCTTTCTACTGTTGGATACATCCATTAACCATTATTTTTCCCAACAGAACCCCCTTGTCTCCTTTACGAGTCGTTTCGACCGAAGGAGACACTTTTTAAAAGGAAAAATATCATATCATGAGTGCGCGGTTGATCTCCTGCCGCCCATTTTAGTTGCATGATTATCTGCCCCATTTTTTGAAATTTGAACGCACGTTTTCCCAAAGTAACGCCTGAATGTCCTTGCCATGATTAGGGTTAATCCTGGTTTCCGAAACTCTTGATGTCGTTTTCATTTCCATTGAACCGTTGCTTTTCGAATAGTGATCGTTTCCTTCCTCCTATCGTTCATCGTATCCGTCCACGCGTCGTTTCCCCATCCAGTGTTACGTCCGCCTTTCATCCGTCAGTCGCACCGCTCGAGAACCATCATGACTGCTAGGCTGAGACCCACTGGTCAGCAAAATCTATAAATATCTTCTTGCTTCTCCTCATCTTCTTCTTTACGCACTTATCTTTTGTAGAATTCCTTCCGCAAAAACTTTCTCCCCAAGATTTCTTTGGTTCTGCTACCTTCGTTCTGTAAGAGGCAAGTCATTCTCGTAGAGAGTTCCGGCCACACAACACCATCTAAGTAAGTCTCACCCCTGCCTTTCGCATTTTGTTTACTTCTTCTCTAACCCACCATGGCTCGGGACAAAGTCATTGTCAGTCGTGCTTCCGAACCTACCCTGCGATGGTCGCCTCCCCCGCGATCTTCCCAGGGCGGGGAAAGTTCCAGTAGTCACCCTGAAAGCACCCCCCCAGACTTCCCCCATGAGGTTGGTCCTCACTGCGTGGCTTCCTCCGTGAAGTCCATTATGACTGAAGCTAAGCTCCAGGGCCTTAGGGCTACTTTTCGTGTCCCTGATTCTGTAGAGTTGATAGTTCCGACCCCAGAGGACCGAGCATGTCACCCCTACTCTCACAAGATGGTGGTAAACCTCAATATGTTCTTGTCTGGTTTTCACTTTCCCTGCCACCCTCTTATCTTTGAAATTCTCGACTTTTATGGCCTAGCCCCCACTCAGATTACGCCTAACTCTTGGGCTCATATCCACTCCTTCATCATTTTCTTTCTTAGATGTAGAGAACCCCCTATCCTGAGGTTTTTCCAATTTCTGTTCGACGTGGGTGTCCTGCTCTAGCGTGACCATCCGACCCATAGGGGGAAACCCAATGGGATCTACTACTTTTTTCGTCAGAACTGAGACATAGTTCCCACTATGATAGAAACCACCCACACCTCCGTTCCACACTGGAAGGAGAGATTCTTTGGGGCCATAATTAAGCGGGGCCACACTCTACAAGGAATGTGCTCTTTTCCTATCGGGAACCGATGACAGTTTGTCAACCCTTCCATAGTGGGGGTCACCCCACTTCTTATACCGCTCGAGATGGAGACCCTTGAACGGGTGGAAGATCGAGGGAGGGTCGTCCGGTTCAAGGACCTGTCCAACAATTAGTTCCTGTTCTTGTATTGACTGAGTAAGTTTCAGAGTGGTGCTAACCTTCATTTTTCTGTTTGTCTGTAAGTTTTAATTCTAACATCTCTTTATCGACTTGTGTTGTAGTGGAAGGCTTGGACGAAAATATCTGGGAAGATCTGATGGGGACTGACCTATTCAGACACCAACAATGAGAAAGGGAAGAAATAGCGGCTTCTGTGCCGCCCAAGTTGGCAGCCCTTGAGAGGGTCATAGATGCTGCTCCTCTGGTCCCTCAGGCAGCTCCATCAGTTCCTTCGGAGAGCAACCCTCCAGAGACCGTCGCTCCTTCGCTCGAGCCCGGGTCTTCGACCATCCCCCCCCCCCTCGGAGGTTCTGAACCAGAAGCTCTTCCAGAGTTACCAACTTTCGGCCCCCTCCCTTCAGCCGGAGCATCCACCCTACCATCAGTAATTGAGGTGGATGAGGATGGTAAGTACATTTCCTTGTGTCTTCTACTGTTTTGCACCTTTTTTGTCTGATTCTGATATTTCTCGTGCTGCTATCTTTTTTACAGAGGATGATGATGATGAAGCCACTGTCTCAGAGACCATACATAGGATGAAGAGAGAAGGCTGAACTCTGAGACCCCCCGTCGCATCTTCCCGGAGGATACTCCTCAGGATGTTCTGATGCGGATTCTGGTCGGACCTCCACCACTATAGACGCTTCTGCCGTCTGGAGAGACCCCCTTTGATTAGGCTTGCCCCAAGTCCCCCGACGAGCCAGCGCCAGTCGACCCTGCGCCGCCTAGCTCCCCGGGTAATGTCGAATCTACTTCTTCACCATCCATCCCCCCGACGTCGGCTCCAGACTCGGGGGTCACCGCCCCTTCATCTGCGCCCACTACTTCTGTTCTTCACCCGTCACCCTCGGGCCTGGCCGTTCCTCTTCTGGCCCTTCCTAGTACATCTTTCCTCCCCACAGACTCTACTGTGGTTACTTCTTATTCTCCTCTTTTTCCTGGAGAGCCGCCTTCCACGACCCCTCCTTCCTTCCTCCAACCATCTGCTTCCTCCATGTCAGCCGAACCTTCTGCTCTGCCCTTGGGGCCATCTCCCATTCTTCCTCCCATCAGCTCCACCTCTGTCACCCCCGGCCCAAGCTCAACGAGCACCGTGCCTTCCATCTTTGCACCCTCCTGGAGGGTGCATTCCTCTGACAGTGGTCTCTCTGACCACCTAGTGGCCCAAGACATCATTCATCATGCCTAGCTCCCTGCTGATGAACAAGCATTCAAGCCTGTCCCCCTGGATATTATCGATCGGGATCAATGTGCAGCCTTGTATCAAGTACATTCCCCTACTTGTTCTTTCTTTCTTTTCTTTTTTTTTTTATACCTTTCTAACCAGTATTTCCGTGCTATCTTCCTTGTCGCAGTTAATGTGCAGGTCGAACCATTACAAGAAGATGTTGACTGTTTCAATACAGAAGTTAAAGGACATGCAAACTACCACCCAGGAGAAGCACAGACTGATGGTCATCGCCCAGGCTGAGTGCGATCAGGCCACCCAGGCTCGAAACGCGGCTCTTGCTGCTCAGGCGGAGGTAGAGGGACAGAGGGACAATGCTGAGGAGAGAGCCAAGGAAGCTGAAGAACGAGCCAGAAAGGCAGAAGAGGAGGCCCAGGAGGCGGAGTTTAAGTGTCGTGTTGTTGAGGCATCGTTGGAGCAAAACCGAAGATGGCTGGCTGAAGAAAAGTCTAGATACCGCCGATTGGACGAGCAATTCGCCACTCAGGCCAAGGTTTTTCAGACTACCCAAAAGGAAAAGTCAGAGGTGCACTTGTCCAATGAGGTCATGCTGGAGCAGTTTAATGCAACCATCGTGCTCAACAACCAGATGGAGAAGGAGGTCAAGGATTTGCAGGATGCCCGAGATGCGCTGGTCACCGAGAAGGACCAACTGGGAACGGAGAAGGATGAGCTGATAGGCGAGTTGGCGCAGTCTACTACCGACAAGGATGCCCTTAAGGCTGACCTAGTTGTCGTGCAAGAGCAAAAGGCCAGTCTGCAATCTGCCATTGCTCGTCTGACTGAGGAACTATCGCAAGCCCGATTGTCCCTGGCGCAAGGGAGAGAGGAGACTTAGAAAGCCTTGCTCGATTCAGAGGATATGGAGGGTATGTTCAGGCGGGAAAGGGCCAGAGGCATTCACGAAGCCTCGTGGTCGTACACTCTGAGATGTCTGCCCTCCTGCCAGCTTTCGACTTCTCTCTAGTTCCGTTGAGGAGCAAGGTAATCCGGGACAAGCTTGTGCAGCCTTCAAGGCCGGTTCCTCCTCCAGAAGCAGCTCCATCCTCGCCAGCTCCTCCTTCAGAGATAAATCCATCTCCTCCTGCTCCTCTCTCAGATGCAGCAGATAGTTCTGAGGCAACTCCTGAGTGCTCAGCCTCCTATCCCCCTGCAGAAGGACAATAACTCTTCTTCATTTTTTTTTGAGACCCTTGGGTCTTTTTCCATGTACACAATTTTTGTTAGATATGTATACAACTTCTTTTCATGTACACAACTCATTTTCAATATAGATTTGCTTTCTTTCCTGAGGTGTTCTGAGTGACTCCAACATTTTCAAACATTTCCCCCGTCTTTAAATACTTACACTCTGTTAAGGATTTAAATCCAGAGTAATACGATCCTCAGGCCTTTTGACCCTTAGGCCTTTTTCTTTTCGAGACTCTTAAGCCTTTTCTTTTCGAGACCCTTAGGCCTTTTCTTTTTTTGAGACCCTTAGGCCTTTTCTTTTTTTGAGACCCTTAGGCCTTTTTCTTTTCGAGACCCGTAGGCTTTTTCTTTTCAAGACCCTTAGGCCTTTTTTTTTTTTCGAGACTCTTAGGCCTTTTTCTTTTCGAGGCCCATAGACTTTTTTCTTTTCGAGACCCTTAGGCCTTTTCTTTTCGAGACCCATAGGCCTTTTCTTTTTTTTCGAGGGCCTTAGGCCTTTTCTTTTTTCGAGACCCTTAGGCCTTTTCTTTTCGAGACCCTTGGGCCTTTTCTTTTCGAGACCCTTAGGCCTTTTTCTTTTTGAGACCCTTAGACCTTTTTCTTTTCGAGGCGCGTAGGCTTTTTTCTTTTCGAGACCCTTAGGCCTTTTTCTCTTTTCGAGAAATAATGTAAGTAAAATTTTCCATTGAATAGGTAGGACAAATACCTTACACATAGTATCTTCAAAGATTTTTGGAGTGCCAAGTGCGTGGTAAAGCAGACCCCTCCATTGTCTCCAAGTGATACGACCCTGGCCTTGTAACCTTTACAACCCGATACGGCCCTTCCCAATTTGGGGTCAACTTTCCTTGCTGAGTGGGAATAGTGACAACTGTCGAACGCAAGACTAAATCACCCACTTGAAACATATTCTCCTTAACTCTGGAGTTGTAATATCTTGTTGTTCTCTGCTGATAAGCTGCTACACGTAGCTAAGCTGTTTCACGAACGTCTTCTAGGAGGTTCAGATCCATTAGAAGGATGTCCTTGCTAGTATCTTCTTAGAAATTTAACACCTTGTAATTTTTTTCCACCACTTCGACGGGAATAACAGCCTCAGACCCAAAAGTCAACTTGAAAGGAGTAGCCCCTGTAGCCGTCCGTTGAGTAGTTCGATACGGCCAAACCACACTGGGTAACTCTTGTGCCCACATCTGTCTCTTTTCTTCCATTCGCGTAGCTAATCCATGCAGCAATGTACGGTTGGTGACTTTAGCCTGCCCATTAGCTTTTGGGTGTGCCACTGACGTAAATCTATGTCCAATTTTATGATCGCGGCAAAACTCCCTGAAGATCCGACTCGAAAATTACGGGCCATTATCAGTGATCAACACTTGAGGGATTCCATATCTGTATAGAACCTCCAGTCTGAAGAACTCCTTAGCTTTATGTGTTGTGACTCTCACCATTGCCTTCACTTCAATCCATTTGGTGAAATAGTCAATTGCCACCAAGATGTATTGTAGCTGCCCTTTAGCTTGTGGGAATGGTCCCAGTATATCCATCCCCCAGACGGCGAAAGGAATAGATGAAGGAATAGGCTGCAACTGTGTACATGGGCAGTAGGACATGGGAGTATGCTTCTAGCATGCTTTACAGCTTCGGGCGTACTTCTCACAATCGCTCATCATATGGGGCCAGTGGTACCCCATTCTGATGATCTTAAAACACATAGTGCGTCCGCATTGGTGAGCTCCACAGAGCCCCTCATGAACTTCCGCCATAATGTATTTTGCTTTCGAGGGAGGAACACACCGAAGTAATGGAAAAGTATGAGATTTTTTGTACAGTACCCCATCGTGAATAACATACGACCCCGCTTGAGTTTGGATGCGTCGGGCTTCTTTCTTATCATCTGGTAAGACATTCTCCGTTAGGTAGGTGAGCAATGGATCCATCCAGCAGGGCTCAACGTTGACAAGCAGAACTTCTCCCATGGGGTCGATGCTAGGATCCGATAGGTGCTCAACATACATTGGTACATCAAAACTGCTCAAGTCACTTGACCTTAAATGAGATAGCGCGTCTGCTTCCGTATTTTGATCACGTGGCACGGTGGTCATCACGAACTTTTCTAGGGGCTCGATGAGTTATTTTACGAGGGCTAAGTATTTAGCCAGACGGCTTTGTCGAGCCTCGTAGTCTCCGATAACTTTCCGCACAACCACTTGAGAATCCCCGTATACTTGCAAGTGAGTGATATTCAACTTTCTAGCCAATTTAAGCCCAACTACCAGGGCTTCATATTCTGCCACGTTATTGGTTGTTGAGAAATCAAAACGTACAGATGTCAGTACTTTGAATCCCTCGGGGCTGATGAGTACAATACCTACTCCCGCATCTTCTTGGTTAGAGGCTCCATCTATGTACATAACCTAGGAAGGTTCTTCAGGACCAAGAAAAACTTTAACCTTTGCTTCCTCAAGGGCTCGTTCTAGGTTTGCTCCTTCTTTTTCACCCCCTGGAAGGGTACTTTCGATCAGGAAATCTGCTAATGCTTGTGCCTTGATGGTCGTCCGGGGTTGGAACTTGAGATCAAACTCCTCCAGCTCGACTGCCCAATTGATCATTCACCCCGATACGTCTGCTCTGGCCAGAAACTTGCTTATGGGTCGATCCGTCAAAACGATGATGGAGTGGGATTGGAAATAGGATCGTAACTTACGAGCACAGACCACCACCGCTAATGCTAACTTTTCAATTAATTGGTACCTGGTTTCTGCATCCAGTAGGGCTTTGCTGACGTAGTACACCGGGTGTCGGATTCGGTTGACTTCCTTGACTAACACTCCACTGACAGCACATGGCGAAACCGCCAGATAGAGCAGCAACGTATCTCCAGTCTCTGGCTTGATTAGTAAGGGGTGGTGAAGAAAGATACCTCTTGAGACCATGGAATGCATCCTTACATTCAGTCGTCCATTCGAAAGGCTTGGATCCCTTAAGAGTTTTAAAGAATGGGAGACACCTATAAGCAGATCTAGATAGAAATCGCCCTAGGGCAGTGATTCGACCCGTAAGTACCTGAACTTGCTTGGGCGTAGTTGGAGCCTTCATACTCTGAATTGCATCGATCTTGATGGGATTGGCCTCGATTCCCCTCTGGGAAACCATGAAGCCCAAGAATTTGTCAGACTGTACTCCAAAAGCACATTTTGTTGGGTTAAGACGCATAGAATTTCACCTCACTACATCAAAAACTGCCTTGAGGTCCGCCAGGTAATCCATCGCTTTTACTGTCTTGACCAGGAAATCGTTTACATATACTTCCATCGTTCTACCGATTTGGTTTTCAAAGACCTTGTTGACAAGTCTCTGGTACGTTGCCCCCGCATTTTTCAATCCGAAGGACATTACTGTATAACAGTAGGTGCCTTTGTTGGTGATGAATGCTGTGTTCTCCTCATCTTCTTTGACCATTTTTATTTGATTATATCCATAATAGGCATCCAGAAAGGATAGCAACTCATGCCCTGCAATGACATCAATGAACTGATCTATCCGAGGCAAGGGGTAAGAATCTTTTGGGCATGTTTTATTCAGATCTGTAAAATCAGTGCATATACGCCAATGGCCATCTGGCTTAGATACTAGTACAACATTTGCCAACCAGTCCGGGTAGTATACTTCTCGGATGAATCCGGCCTTCAATAGTTTTTCGACCTCCTGATCAATGATTGCTTGCTTCTCTAGTGACATTGTTCTCTTCTTCTGGCGAATAGAACACTGGTGCAGATCTATTTGAAGATGGTGCTCTATAGTTGACCGTGTGATCCCCGACATGTCTTCTGGCGTCCAAGCAAAAACACCTGAGTTTGCTTTCAAAAATTTGATGAGTTCTTGCCTTTGCTCCTCCGGAACGGCTGACCCCACCAAAAACGTCTTTTCCGGATGGTCCTCGTTGAAAGGTACTGCAATAAGATCTTCAACTGGAGTGGTTCGTTCTCTAGGGAAGTCGCCATGGTACTCGTTCAGTTGTATCACTTGTACAGGTTAATCTTCATCCAGGGCTGCCCAAGATGCAGTGTGACATCTTTTCGAGACCCTGGTCTGCCTTGCAACATCCTACCCCCCACTCGGTTGGGAACTTCATCAACAAGTAGTAAGTAGACAGGCAAGCCCGCAACTTGTTTAGGCCTGTTCTTCCGAGAATGCCGTTATGGCTCGATCGAGTATCGACCACCATATACTTCATGTTGATGCTTACTCGCGTTGGATAAGTTCCCAGGTTAGTATCGATCTGGATGGCTCCTTTCACCCATACTCCCTCACCATTGAATCCCAGGAGTGAGTAACGAATGGGCCGCAGCTGCTCATCCTTGTAACCTAACCTCCGATAGGTGTCGTAATACAGGATTTCACAAGCACTTCCTGTGTCAACCAGTATACGACTCATTTCCTACTCTTCTCCAATGGCCATCTTGAAAATAAGGGGGTCCTCATGGGGAGTGACAACATCAATCAAATCATCATCCCCAAAGTAAATGTAGCCGTCATACCTGAATTTTTTGGAAGATAACTCCCCCAGGTTCTCGTCCTCCCATCGAACTTCCTTTCCTCTAGACGCTCCTTCCTCCACTGGTTCGATGATAATCGGGAGTACCTCCCGCCTCATGTGCTCAGGCCAGATGGTGACCGTCATGCATTCGGGCTGACTGAGTGTGACATATTCATCATCACTCAGTCCCAAGTCTTGTTCTGGGCCTGCCTTCCCCAACAACTTCCGCTGGGGACTCTTCTCACGAACTGTTCGAACCCCCGGAGCAGGGGATTCTTTCATCTCTTCTGGCACCCCATCTCGGCGTAAATCGATTTGCCCCATGAATCCTCTCGGAGGTGACCTTGGGGGTGGTGGAGGTCTATGTTCGACCCTTTCTCTTCTTTCTTCTGGTGCCCTTGTTGGGGAAAGCGGAGGAAGTACCACAGCAGGGTTTGGTAAGGCGGGGCCTGCCCTTGGGCCTATGAATTCTGTCCATCTTCCATGTTGGATGAGATCCTCCACCAAACCCTTCAAATGTCGGCACGAATTGGTATCATGACCATGGTCCCAATGATGTGCGCAATACAACTGTCGGTTGCACTCCTTTGGTCGAGCAATCATCGGTGGTGGTGTGACGAAGAGTACGTTGCCCCTTTTGATGTTTAGTATCTCTGTCATGGTTCTGTTGAGAGGCGTGTATTCTTGGACGGGTCATATGGGGTATAACTCCTTCGTCACTTTGGTCTTTTTGCTGGCTTCTCCTTCTTTTGAAGCTTTCTCCAGAGCCTCGCTCTTCTTCTTCTCCGCAACTGTAGGATTCGAGCTTGCTTGCCCGGATAACTCCGCCAATGCCTCCGCCCCGGATGCATATCGATTACAGCAACTGAAAATTTTTGCATGGGTTCGTGGGCGCTTCTTGTTGAGGGAGAACACCAGCTGGGGGTCTCTGCACGCCTTAGATAGGGTCGAAACAACCACATCTGGTTGTAAGTCCTTGATTTCTCCTGCCATTCCTAGGAAGCGAGTGATGAACTGTCGCAGTGGTTCTTTTTCACCTTGCTTGACCCCCATCAGATGGGACAGATTTTTCTTTTGCACCCGACTCCCCTGAAAGTGGGAGAGGAACAAGCTACTGAGTTATTTGAAAGTACCTACTGACCGTGGGGGAAGGTTGTTGAACCACGTTCTTCCTGCTTCCCGCAATGTGGATGGGAAGGCTCTACAGCATAGAGCATCATGGTGGCCGTAAATGACCATTCCCACCTTAAAGTTGTCTAAATGCTTCTCCGGATCCATCTTGCCATCATACCATCCTATATTTGGAATGGTAAAACTAGAAGGCAAGGGATGATTCATGACCTCATCCGTCAGTGCTATCTCTATGGCATACTCCTGTAGAGTTGTTGAATCGACCCCTCTTTCCACCTACTATACTCGATCTCTCAGTTCTCTGACGAGACGTTCTAATCTCTCAGTGTTCTCGTTCCCTGCATGGGAGCTATCTGTTGTTGGTATTGTCGCCACTGGTAGAGCAGTCGACGGCACCGCAACGGAGAGCGAGACCGCCATCCTTTCTCCTCGCGCAGCATCTACTCGAGCCTGGACCTCTTCTCGGATCCGTCTAGCCTCTTCAACCTTGGCTTGGGTTTCTTCTTGAAGTCTCCTGGCTTCTTGGTTCCTTGCTTGAATATTTTCACGGGCCTGTCGAGCAGCATCGACTCTGGCCTGAGCATCTTCTCTGGCATGTCTAGCCTCGTCGACCCTTCTTTGGGCCTCTTGGGCCACCTCTGCTTCAGTGTACATCCCGGCTCTGGTCTACCTGACACCTTGCCGCGATCCCGTCCTCCGAGAGGTCAACGACCGGTGAGAAATACCCAGGGACTCCCGGCTGCTTTCCACTACTTCAGTAGGGTCACCCCCCGGGACAGACTGAGGTTGCGGGTCTTCCCACTGACTGCTTCGACCCCGTCGGTCATACGAATCTACTGACGAGCTTTCTCCTCTTAAGCTGGAGGGAGCAGAGAGCGGCACAGAGCGCCTAGATTGTCGTGATCTTTGTGGGACTTCAGGTACGTCCACTAGTGGTACGGAAGCAGTTGGTACTCCGGTTGGTCGTTGCTGTAGCAGTTTTGTCAGAGTGGCCAACTGCTGGGCTAGCCTATCGAACTGCTCCCTAGAGACATACTGAGTAGGATCTGGGTTAGAGCCACCCGCTCCATCGTTGGTGGGTCCCTCAGAAAACACATCTTGGGGACCTGGCCCTCTCTAGGCCTCCTCCCGTTCTTTAGCCATATGTGCGTCAGCCCTTCTGGCTTGAGTTTCTCGTAAGTTGTAAGAGCTTTCTGCCCTTCCTGCTGGTGCCATATCAATACTCAGAGAACTGGTGTGGAGTAGATAGAAAGGAAATAGAAGTGGCAGAAAGGAGGAAAGTTGGGAAGGCCCTGAAAAATTGGAGAGGGAAGATTTGAACATACAAAGTACGTCAGGGCCCCACGGTGGGCGCCAAACTGTTGTCGCTGGAATCCTTAAGGGGGATTGACCAAGACAGACAATATGGAACTCCCAATGAAACACTGGAGCTCCTTCTCAAACAAAGGGTTCCATGAGATGTTGTTGATCAAAGAAGTTCCCCTCTACGATTTTTCACCCTAAACTTGGATAGATGGGAATAACTGAAGCGAAAACAATTAGGATATGAGATAAGTAACCAGATAGAGAGCAAGAGTTTTCCCTTGTATTGTAATCTACCTCCTTTCTTCTTCTTTTGTTACATATATATATATAAATTCACCAAAATGTGAACCTTTCTTTGACCCGTTTTTTTATGTCTGTCACTACTTTGATCATTAGCTACATAGGGTATAGTAGGTTCACATGCCTACTACCCCCTAGACTATGTCACAGGGTCTTGTCAACCACTTTTCGACCCCCTTTGACTCTATTCGACCCTCTTTTGGGCTATATTCCCCATAACCTCCAGATGTCCATTGTTGTCCTTGTGCTTTTACCAAGTAATATTCTGACGATTCACCGGTTTGGACCGAGATCTTGTGAATCGGCGGGTCAAGTCAGCATACCTTGCATTAATGGTTGTTGTCAGCATTTACGGTCATTAAAGACAATCCATTAATGACCCAACAACCCTTGTCAACCTGTCACTTCTTGTCTGAGTCAGACCATGGGGTCGAACATGAGCTTCCTCTAATATTTACCACAATGTTTTTTCCAATGTAATGGATAGACGTCACTGAGTCAGACCATGGGGCCGAACATGAGCTTCCTCCAATATTTACCACAATACCCTTTTTCCACTGCAATGGATAGACGCCACGTGGTTACCTTTTGAAATCTCTTTTCTACGGTTGGATACATCCATTAACCATTATTTTCCCCAACATCAAAGATTGGTGTGAATAGATGATTCCAACTTAATTTTTACAGACTTCTCACCTAATATAGGAGGACAAGTAGTTTTTGGAATCCGAAGATGGACATAGGTTAGAAAGACAAATGAGGAGGAATTAGCTTTCCTGGATTCATGATATTGTTGGGATCCAATACTGCCTTAATTGTTTTCATTGTCCTCAAAGCCTCTATTCCAAATTCCTTCTCAAGGTACTTGAAAAAAAAAAAAAAAAAAAAAAAAAGAAACCCTACCATTAGGTCCATGGCTATTTCGTTGAACTACAAACTGCCACTAGAAAAGGATTCAATTTCCCAGAACAGCACATATATTTAACTTTTGCAAAAATAAGAGGATCAAAGAAAGCTACAGGAAATAAACATGAGAAGGATATGGCTCTTCTATGCATATTTATTGTAGTTTGGTGATCGATTCCATGAGGTAAAAAGTTAATAATAAGGCACAGAATGTGAATTTGTTGGTTAAATGCATGATGCTAGAAGAAATGATAATGATTAAAATTTTGGTTTATGGGCTTCTTCAAGGTGTGCACCAGGATTATATTCCACAAAATGGTACACAACTAATACATGACAGCAAAGATGTACCTTCATTTTCCCAGTGCCAACACCGTGTTCCCCTGTACATGTTCCTATTCAATTATAAAAGCACAAAAGGAGCTTATTATTGTGTCCAAACATTAAAAACTTCATAAACGAAGGATATAGAGCTATGCTCATATGTAAACAAAAATAACATCACTGAAAAACCCTATTCCTACCACTAGCTCTTTGTTATATAAGCAATGGACTATCATGCTATAAGAATGTTTTAAAGAAGTTACCATGCTGCACACACCTCTTGAAACAGGAACCATACGAGTGAAATTATTGCCAATTTACAACATGCATGGGCAATGGGTTGCGTCCGAATCAATGACTGAAGTGGCACCTAATTGGAAACTCATATAGATCTACAGCTTTTTATAGGAATCCTAACTGACGGTTGGTGTCCGACATTGATATAGGTAGCTCACGGAAAAAAAAATTTGAAAAAAACAAAATGACTTTATTACGTATGTCAGAGTTATCATTAACTTTTTATTACATGGGTCACAATTATTGTTGCTAAAAACCAAAAAACCGAGGAGGATCCAATACAACCGGAGATATTCAAAGAACAAAATATTAATTCATATAATATAAACACATCGTCCCTCAAACGTAGCTTTAAAAAAAAATTGAATGCTGAAATAGAACCCGTGTATGTGATCCCCTTGAGCTGGGAATAGCTAAGTTGAGTTGAGTTAGGTATAACCACATCCCGCATTCAGTCAAGAAGTAGTGGTTAAATATAGTTTGCAAATACAGTAAGTACCTTCCATTGATAAAGCTGCTGATGAACTTGATATGACACTGAGAGGGGGGGGTGAATCAGTGTCTGAAACTTTTCTCTGATTAATTACTGCTGCCCAGAGCTGATGGAGATATATTCTTTTACACACACACAAGCGTATGTAAATCTACCTCGCTACCACTCAGTGGCCAGGTCTACCAGATTTGCACACCCATCCTGCAAGTCATTCCACGCACTCCAAAATATAATAGAAAATAAACACAATGAACACAGAGATATTACGTGGTTCACCAACACAGTGTGTGATGGCTACTCCACGGAGTAATGCCCAACGGGCTCCGTATTTACTCAACACTCAGCTTTTAGTCTCTAACAAGACAAGGATATTAACCCTAGGTTTTCCCAGCATAAAACTGAGAGGGCGCACCAACGCCAAGATTCAGGCTTAACAGCCAGTGTCCAGCACCCACTGAACACACCACGCTTAACTCGCACCCACGAGAAGCAAGTCACAATTTTTAGGCTTATAATTATGCCTTACAATTTTTCCCCCACTAGCTAGGTATTCAATAATTTTCACCTACGCTAGCATACAATATATTGAAAGCAACAAATAGATAGGGAATTGAAAAACCTTACAACTGCTTCCGAATGACCATCAATATCTCTGAAGCTTCACACTGCCCTTAGGTACTCTCTAACAGTCTTCAATGATGATATAGATCGATTCACAGAGCACACCTCATCGACAGGGTTTCAATCTCTTCCACACAACCCATAATCACCATGAATGTGAAAATAAAAGCTTTACTGACCTCTCATAGGGATTTAGCACTCCATTGATGCACAAAGAAGAGGTAGTTGGTGATTGATCACTCCCACAGGGCACGAAACCCTAGAAAACCCTTCCCATAAGCTTCAAAACGCTCTTTTCAATTTTTCTCTACCTTTTCACGACTCCCAACGGCGCCCAATAGATAGGGCATCGAAAAATATGAATGCTGCAATTTGAACGGACCGATTTGGAGCTCGGATGAAGAAGTTATGGCAGTTTGAAGATTGGCTAATCTCGGATAAGGAAAGAGAATCTTTCCTTATATAACCTGCACTTGCGCTACACGGAATCAGGTTAGTATTCCATGCAACAAATAGCATTATAATAAGCTGCATCCGCCCAATCCGAAGGGTCGCGGGAGCATCAAGATGCGATCGTCGCACTACACCTTAGCCCGCCTCAATCTGATCCATCAGATTAGAATCTGAGAAGCGTGGCTCTCTCTTGGCCACTGATATCGGATCTTCTTCTTTGTTACTTGCCGAAAATGCCCTTAAATAACTTATGAAATACCGAAATTGCCCCTAAACAATTTGTGAAATCACTTTTTCGAGCGATCCGACAGAAACTGCGATATCTCTCTCATCCGACGTCGGAATTGAGTGATTCAAGTTGCGTTGGAAAGATAACTCGACGCTCTACATCTTTCCACTGTCGGATTTCCATGAACCTTCTGCGGGACCCACCAAAAATAGACCCAAAGTTAAAACTCTATCAAACCTTGGAATTTGAACCCGAAACTTTGTGTGCATGCATGCCAAGTGCCGTGGGCTGCCGTGTTGGCATGTCACCTTGCCACCATACCTGTGGGTCCCACTCACATTTTTTCTCTCTCCTCTTTCTCTCTCTTCTGATTCTCTCTCTTCTTTCTCTCTCTTGAATTTCTCTCTTCAATGTCCCAACACCGGAAACATGAGAAACATGAACATGATTAGAAAAGCTTCAAGAACACTGTCGCATCATCGAAAACTCGGCCGCATCATCAAAAACTCGGCCACATCACCAGTGGGGTCCACAAACACTCTCTCTCATCAAAATCAGTGTAATATCCCATTTAACTCATTGTAAATCATCTGAAACACATATAGAACCTTGTAGAACACATAAGCGAAGTTGCCACATCTGTGCCACTGCACTGACACTCTCTCTCCTACACTGACACTCTCTCTCCTCATTTCTCTGACTGAATACTCATAAATACTGTCACATCAGCCAAGTTGCCAACAATGACAACATAAAGTCCAACAGCTGCATGAACCATGAAATGGTTTAGTCTCTCTGCTTCTCGCCTATGTTCTTCTTGGTTGGGGTCAAAGAGGATTAGTGTATGAAAGTTCCCATTACCAGTGTGAGCAATAACCGTACTGATGTCATGAATGTCCCAGAAAAAAAAAAAAAAAAAAACCCAGTACAGAGTCAGTGTTTATTTCTCTTTCCTCCTGTTAAGTATTCATTAGTGTTAATATTTAAGACCACAAATAGATGTGTGACATACCACACTAGAAGATACAGCAATAAGTTCAAATAGAAAATTCAGAAAAGTAGATAATAATATAAATATAGAAATTGCTTTCTGATTTGTTGAATATTCAGAACAGACCAACGTACCACACCAGTGGTGATGCATCAAGCTCCTGCTTAGATCTTGATATCAATTCTCCAAGCCGTGACAAAGGAACACATACATCCTGAAAGAAATGAAAATACTTGAAAAAACATGTCCCAAATTTGATCAAGATCCAGAAAAGGACTTTTCCAGTAGAAAACATATGGTAATTTCCATTTAGTGGCAGAAAAGCAACTAATAATCCATAATGGGAAACAAAGACTTGGGGGATGTGGGACAAAATGCACAATTTTTTTCAAAAATCAACAAGCTAATTTTTGAAATAATGAAGTCCTCCAGTTGTTTTATTTCATCACTTGAACAAGGTTTAGGTATAGGCAGACAGCGTGAGAACCAAAATAAAGTTTCTGGTCAAAGACTGCAATAGTTATCAAATATGGTATGTTGATTAGACAAAGGCAAAATGGTCCTAAATGTAACATGAAATAGATTAGATTGTCTCCCAGCTTAATTTTCAAATCCGCATCAGAAAATCATATATAACAACTTAATGAATGAGAATTAAATACATACTGACCGAAATCATGGCTTCAAAACTAGGTGCCAGTGTGAAACAAGCCCAAAGTGCTTCCTTCCTTATCTACATAAAAAAGTGGAAAAAACAAAACAATGAAATTTGATTACTGGATTCAAGGAAAAGGAACATGACATCTATTATAACTAGTCTGACCATAATTATCATACTACGAGAAATTTAGGCCAACATAGATGAGCTGACTAAGCTCATATTTGTTTGTATTAATCATAGATGAGCTGATTAGAGACATACTAGATTAGATTCCTCAATGTATGTTTTTTGTTGATGATATTTTTTTGGTAGATAAAATAAAAACAAGTATAAATGCAAAATTAAAACTATGTAGATCAATCTTGGAATCAAAAGGTTGTGAGATAAGTAAGAAAAAAAAAGTATCTGGTGTATAACTTTAGTAACAATAGAATTGAAAGTGAGGGGCACACACACACATTAGCACACACACACACACACACACACATTAGGCATAGCTTTATTTTAATATGTTTGTAGTGGGGCCTAATTATAAAAGCCCATTACCAATTGTGTTTTAAGTAGACTAGGAGTTGGTTGTTGACTAGGACTTTCGACCTAATTGGATTATAACTAGGAGAGAATCCTAAGTCCTGGTTTTGCTCTCCTTTGTTTTCTATATATATAGCAGTAGGATGAGGAGTAAACACACTCTCTCTCTTTCCTTTATTTCTTCTCCTATTTTCTATTTTGTTACAATCCTCAATATCAACCATTAATTGATTTCAGTTTCTGATTTTAAACTCATTTCCATTAATGGGCAATTGAATTCTGATTTGCTGGACATTAACAGCATACGATGTGGTTTTGGTAACAAATTTCCCACAGATTCAGCTTCCTGTTTGAGTTTCGATAGCTACTTAATTTCTGTACTTCATCTCCAACTTCATTAAACTGTGGTTACGTTAATCCCATCACCTATATTCAATTTCTAGGCTGAAACGCTGACGTCGACTTGGGTTGAGAGAACTTCCACTTTATCTAGAAGTTCTCCTAATTCAAAATCCAGCTGTTGGATTGATTTCAGCTTTTGATATCATCTTCTAATCATTATCCATTGCATTGCTACAAATTCTGATTTGCATCCAATGGCTGAAATTTCACATCTGAATTTTAGCCCTACCTGTAAAACCCAAGAAATCCCAGTCTAATAATAATTTCTTTATAACTTTGAATTCAACTGCCAGATCGACTTCAAATTTGGGTATCTTGTTCCTGGTGTTATCTTGTACATTCTCCTACTATTTGTTTGGCATCTATTGGCTGGATTTTTCTGCTATAGTCAGTTTTCATATTCTGGTTTTGTAAATCATAGTGGTACCATCCCTCATCAATTGTTGGTTTTTCTCTCTTGCTGGTTCTATGGCTGTTCCCTTTGAACATATCCCTTGCGTTATTTGTCCACATAAGGTGGAGAAAGAGCATACTTGCTCGAGATTTTTTTTTGATACTTAGAATCCAATCTGCTCGAGATTGTTACTTGCTTAGGACTACATTTTTGCTCGTGATGGAGCCTACCTCTTTTCTCATGAGGGAGAGATTGGTGATTCTTTTTTCTTAAAGTCATCAGTTGAAAATTATTTTTATTTATTTGGTCGTGTCATTTGCTCATGTCCTGAACAACAATTTTTTCTATGAAGATGGTCTTCAATAATAATGCAATTTATTTAATTCACAACAACCTTATGTTTTCTGGTTTACATCAACCATATGTTGAGTGGTTCATAGCAACCTGATGTAATCTTTTTACAACCCTAGGTTGTCTGGTTCCCAGCAACCTAGTGCTGCTACTTGGTTTGCAGTGAATCAGTGACCTATACAACACTTTTACTTGGTTATGTGTGACCACTGTTTGTGGCTCATAAGTTCATCAACTTTTGTAGTTTTATTAATCCTCTTGATTACTACTTACTACCTGCCTACCTTGGGATGATGAAAGGAGATGCAAACCATTGGTGGAAGTCTACTCATAGTTACCTATTGACCAAGTATCCTCAGTTGACTTGGGATATATTCAAGAAAACGTTCTTTGAGAAGTATTTTCCCAGAAGCTTTAGAGACCAGATGGAAAAGGAGTTTCTGAACTTTTATCAGGGTTAGATGACAATTGACACTTATCAACAAAGTTATGAAGAGATATTCTTCTTTGCCCTGAAAGTAAAGTAAGAAGAGACAAAAAATCAAAGGTTCACTATGGGAGTAAGAGGAAGCATCAGAGAACATGTGCTGGGACTAGAAAGGACAATTTATAATGAAGCTGTGTAGATTGCTCGAATTCTGGAATCGAGCCACAGAGAAAGTTACTTTGCTCAGAACCGTGGTATGAAGAGGCCAAATGGGAATTTTTTCAACGGAGAAAATTCAAAGACCTCCAAGCCCTTTAGGCCACAGAATAATAATGGAGCAGCCAAGACTACCCAAACAGTTATACCTCAATCAGGGCAGCTGACTGCTAGCATCAAATGCTTCAACTGTGATCAATTGGGGGCACTATGCAAAGAACTGTCCTAAGCTGAAGAAGCAATTGCAGCAAGAAAAGGTTTATGCCATAACTTCTGAAGACGCCACCACATTACCTGATGTGGTCACAGGTATGACCTAACCTTATTCTTTTACAGTACCTTGTGTGAGCATGTAGACTAAACCTAGGTAAAACTACAGGTATTGTAATCATAGCTAGCGTACCCGCCAGAGTTCTCATTGACTCTGGGGCTACCCATTCTTTTGTATCCGTCTCTTTCGGAAAGAAGTTGGACATGCCCCTTAGACCTTTAGACCTCAAAATGTTAGTACGTTCATCGTTGGGATTGGAGGTTATATTAGACAAATGTTATGGACTGTGTCCAGTACTTATTAATGGAAAGAGTATAGATGCAAATTTAATTTAGCTCGAGATGACAGACTTTGATGTCATCTTAAGAATGGACAGGTTGTCTCAACATTCCGCGAGTCTACTATGTGCTGAGAAGAAGTTGTCATTCAAGGGCAAGGATGGTGCAGAATTCGACTTTATGGGGACCAAACTTCCTCATAAACGGAAACTCATTCTCTCTGCACTAAAGGCTAAGAGATGCCTTGAAAAAGGAGGAATTGGATATCTGGTATCCGTGGTAGATGTCACCAAGGAAGTGCCACCGATGTAAGATATAGAAGTTGTATAGGAGTTTACGGATGTGTTTCTAGAAGACTTACCTGATTTGCTACCTGATTGAGCAACTGAGTTCGTTATAGACTTATTGCCAGGGTCGGCACTTGTATCCAAGGCACCGTATAGGATGGCTCCTACGGAATTAAAGGAACTGAAGATTTAACTACAGGAGTTATTGAACAAGGGATTTATCCGGCCAAGTATATCACCTTAGGGAGCACCAATGTTGTTCGTGAAGAAGAAGGACGGTAGTGTTTGACTGTGCATAAATTATCAGGAATTGAACAAGCTTACGATCAAGAATCGATGCCCATTACCTCATATCGATGACTTATTTGATCAGTTGCAAGGTGCGAAAGTGTTTTCCAAAATTGATCTATAGTCTGGATATCATCAATTGAAGATTAAGGATGATGACATTCCAAAGACAACATTTAGAACCAGGTACGGACATTATGAGTTCCTAGTCAAGTCCTTCGGGTTGACTAATGCACCAGCATCTTTTATGGAATTTATGAACCCAATATTCCATGACATGTTGGACACAATTACCCTTTTTATAAACACTCCATTCCCCTCTCAAACCCTACGTCGTATTCTGGGTCGACCCTAGGCCAAGTTCTCCACCACCGTCGAGCATGATGATGACACTTAAGGAGATCGTAGATGATGTCACAGTTGGCAAATCGGTTTTTTGTACACTTCAGCTCCGGCGACACTTTGGCCAGCCTTAAGGAAATCTAGAGGCCAAAATCATGGTAATCGACACTCGCTATCAGCTTATCACACAACAGATGCATACTAGGCACTCTCTATGGAGTCCCTCAGTGGTAGAGCTATGGAGGAGGAGAAGAAGAGTAAGTTTGGAACGGGAATGCGCTTTCTTCTAGTTTGAATTCTTCCTTATCGTTTAATTAAGATATATGATAACTTGCAAATGTCACTTGTTTTAATGCATTTCTTATTGGTTTCACTGAAGAAGCTTAGGTTTTTTTTTCTTCTATATATATATATAGGGTTATTGTTATTGTAACAAAGGTTTGTTATGTTTATAAACGTAACAAAATAAATCTGGACCATTCATTTTTATTATTTTTTTAATTTAATCCATTTAAATTTGGGGAGTGTTATAGTAATGTTTAGAGCACTTGTACACATGCATGGACATACATGGGATGCATGCCAATACATAGGGGGTATTTGATTGAATTAGAGTTTGAAATTCGACATGTGGATAATCTAGACCATGTTCTTTCTATCCAACGGTTGGAATAGACATATTAACTACCCATGTGGCAGAACAGATTCCTTGTTACGTTTAGAAAAATAACAATTACAATAACATTTTCCCATATATATATATATATATATATATATGTATAAAAAAAAAAAAAAAAAAAAAAATATCTATTCTTTTTTGTAGAGGTCAACAAGGCTTGCATATTTAAACTAATATAGAGAATTGCTAAGAAAAAAGACTACATTTGGGTGGATTAGATTTATAGTAGATGCCTGAGAAAGGATTCCATATGGACGGTTTCTATGGCCTTTGACTCTTCTTGGATTGGAGGACAATCTTGCATCATAGACAGGTTGTACGTCCTTTCATCAATATATGATTGACGATGGAGCCTCTACCCTTCTCTGGCTGGACAATTGACATCCTCATGGCATTCTAGTATTGATAACTTGATATATGGCGTGAAAATTCAGATGGACTTTGGTTGTGACAGACTAGCTGCTGTTTCCTCCATCATTTCAGATGGGGATTGGTGTACAGGAAGGGCCTCTTCCTCTCGTGTTGCGCGGGCCTGGGAAGCTCTAGACGCTATGATTCGCCGTCCTTCTAGGAATGGCGATACCATCAGTTGGATCGGATCCAACAATTGTAACAACCCTCCCAGGAAACGGGTTCGGATTGGTGGTCGGGTCTAAAACATACATTCTTAATCATGGGAATCCTGATAAAAATCTGGTATAAATTTTTTTTTTTCACATAAGCCATTCATACATGAACCATACACTACTTTGACAAAAATACAGTGGAAGTCTTAAACTTATACAACCTATAACCTCTGGTGGCTAGATACAATAATCATTACAAAACTTTGCTATTAAAATACAATTATAATCAAGTCTCATAAATAAATATTCAACTGCATGCCAAACGGGGCTATGAATTCCCCACTTGAACTTTCATTTGTTATCTAGCTCATCCTTGACTCCACTTTGCTTATCTGTAAAACATGTTCATCAACTTGGGTAAGCCAAAGCTCAGTGAGTAGAATTCCATCTTGGCAGAAAATACATACAAGCATACATGATACTTTTCTTTTCACTTCATAATAATCATAAATCTATAAACTTAACATTTCTCTTTATAAGGAACATAAACTTGTAATTTAACATTTCATAACATAGGTCATCTCGGAATGAACATAAACATAAACAATGAAATACTAAAATCCATAACTTGACCTTACATAAGCAGGTTACTGCATATTTATATACTGATAATTCACTTATGTTCTCATACTTCATTGACTTATTCATTTCTTGAATTTTACTTTTACTATTCCTACTTGACTTGGCTACAAGTTACTGACTTAGGCTCAATGGATGTATCCACATCTTGTGCCATTGTATATTTGGCTTTTCCATAATATAACTGGACTTGCCTACTATTCTTCTTGTAGACCACTGTTTCCTTTCATGACTTATTTTTCTATTAACATATCTAGACTCAACGGATGTTTTCGATTCTTGTCACATGTCTGGCTCACCGGATGCTTCCGTTTCTTGCCCCTTGGTTGACTCACCGGATGCTTCCGTTTCTTGTCACTTGTTTGGCTCATCGGATGCTTCCGTCCTGTTTGGCTCACCGTGCTTCCCTTCCTGATTGAACTCACCGGATGCTTCCGTTTCTTGCCATGATTGACTCACCGGATGCTTCCGTTTCTTGTCACATGTTTGGCTCACCGGATGCTTCCGTTTCTTGTCGTTCAACCATGATGTCCATGTTCACCTAGATTGGTATTCTAGGTCTTCTTTTCTATTTAACACGTACTTATGACTTGGTGTCCATGTGTGTTCTAACATGTATATGCAACTGCTAAATTTACTATTTCACAACTTGTGTAGAATCATTGTCTCTTATGTGTCACAAAGGCAATTTCATTCCTTTCTATGATTTTACTTTGCTGTCCACCTAAGTGTAGAACAGTCCATACATGAAGTTAAGTAGTTCATTCTTGATTTCTTAGCAAACTCTCATTTAATGTCTTTCTATACTTTTACCTTGTTGTCCATATCCTATCATTTGTTTAACAGTCAAAGCTTTACTTTCTCACTTCATAGGCACTTTATCCATTTACATAAAAAAATAATAATATAAAGAAATATGAAACCTTAACTTTTCTTACCCATTCATCAAGCATATACTTGTTGTCCACATATATGTATAACAGTCCTATACATACTTAATATCATGTAAACTTGATAAATTTCATGCTTCACATCATAATTTGATACTGCTCTATCTCTCTCTCTTCCTTTATTTCTTCTCTTATTTTGCAATTTGTTACATGGTATTAGAGCAGGTGCTGTTTTGAGAATCGTCTAAAGTTCTTTTTCATGGTGTTCAGCCACCATTGCAGCCTCTGATGATCAACTATTGTTCTTAAGTACCTGCTACTACCATCATATGATCTGTTTCTCAGATCTGTTCTGACTTGCAGAGATCTGATCTACTATTGTTCATCTGACCTACTATAAATCTATTGCTGCTACTATTTATCTACTGATGTGTTTTTCTCACATCAATTCTACTCATCAACTATGCTGATCTACTAATCTGATCTAATTTTTTTTTTTTTGATACTACCTGCCGCCTTGTCCTCTAACAAGATCTGCTGCCATCTACTGTTGAACAGATCTTCAAGATCTATTTTTTTATTGTGACTGCTATTATTATTTGCGATGATCTGGACTATACTACTTAAATTGTTACTACATGTACTACTGCTGTCAATGCTGGATCCATTTGTTCCCTTTCTAAGGGTCTGTTTTTCCTTTCCAATGTCCCAAGTAGTTCTGCATGCCTCATAACTTTGGATCCAACTGTCGGATCAAGTTTAGATTTGATTCTTATTTGTAGTTGCTCTTGCTTATGGGATTTCTTGTGTTGTTTATCCTTCGAGATGCTACTTATTGCTACTACCCTATGATGCCCACTTGTCACACATGATACATGTCACACCCCAATTCTGAACCAACCAGAATGGTGTGATGAACCGTCTATGATCCAACGGTTCTACCAGGATCTCGAATAGGCTATGTCCATTTGCTTAAACTATACACATCTACAACCATAATCAGAGTAAATAAACAATAGCGGAAGTCTTTAATACTAATGAACTGAGAATCTAACAGTGATAACATAAATAAATTATCCAATTATCTCCAAATGACTAAGACATAAAATAAAATAAATTAATCAATTACAAGTTCTTAATAATCCAACTAATAAAACTAATCAAAGACGCATGAGTTGCACTCGCACAACGAATCATGCGACTCCATCATAGCTTTTGCATCCATTGCCGTAACATGTCCATATATTGGAGCATTCATGTAATCTTCTACAGTAGTACCTACATCATCAACTAAAAATATTCGACGTCGAAAGGGTGAGCATACATCATGGCTCAGTGAGCAAACAAAACAATGCAACAAACATATGCATGCATTCAATTCATATCTTTGGTCTGGTTCATAAGTTTGCAATGTGCAATAGAAAGGATAGGTGGCCGCCGCACCTCTATACACGAGTGTGTGAAGCCGCCCAATAGATCAAACACCATCGCCGTCCCACATGCACCCATCATGGAATAGAGATAGAGCTAAAGTGCCCGGATCAAACACCGCATGACACTTCTCCTGATGCCCTACGACGTAATAGTTCTGCTAAGGTAATGGCGATACGATGATGTCAGTGGATAAGACTTGAGTAGAGATAGAGCTAGAGTCTGGTGACCAGGATGAACCACAGTGTCACGTCCTCCCCCTAATGCCCCACTCACATCAAGTACACTAACCACACACAAACATTCACATGCCTATTCCTAGCATCATCATCATCATCATCATGTTATATTAAATGTAATTAAATATGCATGAACATAAATAGCAGGAATATTGGATGACATGTGAAATGCACAATACACGCATACAAGCATAGAATCATTCATGGCATTGGACTCAATAAATAAAATAGTTTATTATTAGCCAATTAGTTTAGGTCTTGTTCTCTCACCTTTGATTGATAGTAGATCCTCGTTCAAGCTTTATGAATCACTTTTAAATCACTTGAAAACCTAACAAACTGATAGATTTTTAATTAGAATTAATTCCCATGTGTTTAGACTAATAGAAACTGAGGGGTCGTAGGTGTGGCAGCACTTGGGGTCTCAGTTTCTGCGACCACAGGGCGTGGAGTCGCAGGGTAGGGTCGGACATACTTCGACCACACGTGCGACCACACCTTCCCTGGAAACTTCCCGAGGACATGTGGTCGGACATGTGTGTCTTGTGGGGTCGGACATCATGCGACCTCATGTGCGACCACACATGTTATGGTCGACCTTTCACTCTTAATTCTATTCCTTCATGTTTGAATCCTTTGGCTTATCATCATGGTCCTTCCTATGATTGTTCAATGGTTCAAAACTACTATTTTATACACCATCCATTGTTCACATATTTCCTCCATGGATTCTCTTGGAATTTGTCTTGGATGGATGATTTGGGTTTCTCCTAAATCCTATCTTCTTCATGAACTATTCTAGGCTCTCAATTTAACATGAGAAATACGTTCATACTTTAAGCTTTCTGAAGATTCAGAGTTTTCTCTGAATTTTCCTCCTCCTTAGTCTTCTTCTTCAATTTTCCTTTTCTTCCTTCTCTTCTCTTTCTCTCACTTTCAATTGGAGTTCTAAAAGGGTGAAAGAGGCTAAGGGACGTCCTATATATAGAGGAACATCTTCCATAATATGCCCCAATGAGTTTAGGAAAGAACCCCCTTCGAATTAGGAAGGTTTCCTAAATTCGGTTTCTGACTGGGTTCCGTGGGGTCGGAGGTGGGGTCACAGAATCCGTCGACCCTACCTTTTGAAATGTCAGACCACACGACCAAAATTCATGTGGTTGGACTCTTTTGAGGTGGGGTCGGTCACACCTGTTTAGGCATGACCACACGCTCATAATTGACTATTTTTAGGTTAATTTCATACCTGGTCTTGTGGTTTCTTAACGCACTTGGTCCACTTGGCTCGACCATGATAGGTAGACCTGGTACAATGTGGTAAGATTGGTTAGTTCGATAGGGGTCTTACAATACAACCTGCTACATTTTTCTTCAGTAACTAAATCTACTACATTTTGCTTGTGTTGAAGCCCACTATACCTTTTGCTCATGTTGAAGCCTACTATCTCTTTGCTTGTATTGGAGCCTACTACCAGTTGCACATGATGCAACAACCTCTACTACCAATTACACGTGATGCAATAACCTCTACTACAAACAATGAGAATTTTGCAATGGCTTAGTAAAATAATTATTGAAAGGGTTTAGGATGGCTTAGCATGTATTAGGAGACATTTAAGTTGAGTTTGTAATGCTATTGGGGACTGCAAAACATTGCCAAGAAAAGGAAACCGAAATTATAGTTTTGGGTGGACAATTGATACTGGGTGTTTGATATTATGTTTGACCTGCAATCGTCACTTTGTTGATGGTTTTGGGTTGTTTTCTTGGGGTTTCTTCCCCAGGGACTACTATGGACATGTAAGAGAGGTTTGGACTATTTTTGAGAATCTTTTTCCCAAGTTAGTAATACCCAAATGATTTTATAATTATAATATCACCCTGACAAGAAATGGTTAGATTAAAGTAAAGGGTTGTGTTTATTACAATTGGAGTTCTTCTCCAGAGGCACTTACAAGCAAGATAGCATGTCTATGAGGCCTTTAATTTCAATTTATGATAAAGTAATGGCTATGTAAAAGTTTTCCAAGCCTTTCAAAATTCTAAAAGGCTTAGGTAAGGTTTTGGACAGCTTTGAGCAATATTGGAGGCAAGGTGGTGTGTATAGCCAAGGAATATGTGACAAGTGATTTAAGACTGAATTGTAGACTGCATTAGGGATAGGATGTGCTTTGGAGAGAGAAGGGTTAATGATGTTATTTCTTATAAGCCTTTTGTGCTATATTTTTAGGAGAGAAGGATATTTAAGCAAGGTTGTTGGCACCTCAAGTGCAGCTCATACTAGAGCTGAAATTTCAAGTAAGGAATAAGGATAATGATAATAAAAAATAGTGGTTTATAAAAGGTTTATTCATGTGGATATTAAATGAATTAAATGTTGGTTGTTATAGGATTATGGAGCATAGTACATTGCTGTAATTCTATGTTTAATCAGGTTCCAAGAGTCATTGAAGGAATTTTTTGAGTTTTCAAGGTGAGTGTTTTCCTCCCTTGTAGCAGACTATGTATGTTATAATGCCTGTGTTAGTAATCCTAAATGCATGTATGGTGTTTTTTTTAGTATTGTTCATTGTAGTGTGATATTCTGATATAAACCATATGCTAGATGTTAAAATGTAAAGTTGTATTTTAGTTTGGCTAAATGGTGATGATTTTTATGTTATTGAAATTATACAGTATGCGAATATGCTATCCTATTGTAAGAGATGGTATGTGAAGCATGAAATTTATCAAGTTTACATGATATTAAGTATGTATAGGACTGTTATACATATATGTGGACAACAAGTATATGATTGATGAATGGGTAAGAAAAGTTAAGGTTCTATATTTCTTTATATTATTTTTTTTTTATGTAAATGGATAGAGTGCCTATGAAGTGAGAAAGTAAAGCTTCCTCAGACAGACGAACAGTCGGAGCGTACCATTCAGATTTTAGAAGGCATGCTTCGAGCCTGTGTTATTGATTTCAAAGGATCATGGGATGAGAAACTATCATTGATCAAGTTCGCCTATAACAATAGCTACTGGGCTACTATACAGATGTCACCCTATTAAGCACTGTATGGTAGGAAGTGTCGAACTCCTTTGTTTTGGGATGAAGTTGGTGAACAGAGTATCGTTGGATCAGAATTTGTTGAAGAGACTTGTCGAGTAGTCGATATTATCAAGGAAAGAGTTAGAACAGCTCAGAATCGTCAGAAACAATATGCAGATACTCGATGTCGAGACCTTGAATTCTTTGTAGGTGATAAGGTATTCTTGAAAGTATCACCTATGCGAGGCTTAAAACGATTCGGATAGAAAGGGAAGCTAAGTCCAAGATATGTCGGGCCATATGAGATTCTAGCTAAACATGAAAAAGTGGTGTATCAGTTAGCACTACCCCCCATCTATGTCAAGTGTGCATGATTTATTTCATATCTCATTACTGAAGAAGTACGTCAGAGATCCAACACACGTTTTAACAGCGGATCCATTGGGTCTAATTGATGATTTGACATTCGAAGTAGCACCAACTGCAATCACCAGCCGAAAGGTTCAATGTCGATGAAATCGTGACATTTATTATGTTAAGGTCACTTGAAAAAGCCGAGATATAGAAGAGATCACATGGAAAGAAGAGAATGCTATGCGAAAGCAATATCCTCACCTTTTCGACTCGGAAGGTATGTGTAAATTTTGAGAAAGAAATTTCTACTAAGAGGGGGGGGGGGGAGTTGTAAGACCTGTATCGAACTAACCGGTTTTACCACCTTGTACCAGGTCTACCTATCATTGTCGAACCAAGTGGCCCAAGTGCGTGAAGAAACCACAAGACCAGGTATGAAATCAACCCAAAAATAGTCAATTATGAGCGTGTGGTCGCATGCCTAAATAGGTGTGACCGACCACACCTCAAAATAGTCCAACCACATATATTTTGGTCGTGTGGTCGGACATTTTAGAAGGTATGGTTGACGGATTCTGCGACCCCACCTCCGACCCCACAGAACCCGGTCAGAAACCAAATTTAGGAAACCTTCCTAATCCGAAGGGGGTTCTTTTTTAAACTCATTGGGGCATATTATGGAGGGTTTTCCTCTATAAATAAGACATCCCTTAGCCTCTTTCATCCTTTTAGAACTCTAATTGAAAGTAAGAGAAAGAGAAGAGAAGAAAGAGAAGGAGAATTGAAGAGAAAGACTAAGGAGGAGGAAAATTCAGAGAAAATTCTGAATCTTCAGCAAGCTTAAGGTATGAACATATTTCTCATGTTAAATTGAGAGCCTAAAATAGTTCATGAAGAAGATAGGATTTAGGAGAAACCCAAATCATCCATCCATAGATAAATTCCAAGAGAATCCATGGAGAAAATTATGTGGACAATGGATGGTGTATAAAATAATAGTTTTGAGCCATAGAACAATCATAGGAAGGACCATGATGATAAACCAAAGGATTCAAACATGAAGGAATGGAATTAAGAGTGAAAGGTCGACCATAACACGTGTGGTCGCACGTAAGGTCGCATGATGTCCGACCCCACAAGACACACATGTCTGACCACATGCCCTAGGGAAGTTTCTAGGGAGGGTGTGGTCGCACGTGTGGTCGGAGTATGTCTGACCCCACCCTGCGACCCCACGCCCTGTGGTAGCAGAAACTGAGACCACAGGTGTTGCCACACCTGCGACCCCTCAGTTTCTGTTAGTCTAAACACATAGAAATTAATTCTAATTAAAAATCTATCAACTTGTTAGGTTTTCAAGTGATCTAAGAGTGAATTATAAAGCTTGAACGAGGATCTACTATCAATCAAAGGTGAGGGAACAAGACCTAAATTAATTGGCTAATAATAAATTATTTTTATTTATTGAGTCCAATGCCATGAATGATTCTATGCTTGTATACGTGTATTGTGCATTTCACATGTCATTTAATATTCCTGTTATTACTGCTCATGCATATTTAATTCCGTTTAATTATAACATGATGTGATGATGATGCTAGGAATAAGCAATTGAATGTATGTGTGTGGTTAGTGTACTTGATGCGAGTGGGGCATCAGGGGGAGGACGTGACACTGTGGTTCATCCTAGTCACCAAACTCTAGCTCTATTTCTATCTCTTCTCAAGTCTTGTCCACTAACATCGTCGTATCGTCATTACCTTAGCAGAACTATTACGTCATAGGGCATCAGGGGAGGTGGTCTCGGACCGTGTAGTCTCTGACTCTGCCGGGGGGCCTTAGCTCTATCTCTATGGACGTATTGAGGGATGCTGGGGTGAGGCCTTGGATTCACTATTTGACATTAGGATTGGTTAGTTGCGAGCCCAGTTTGCAAGCCCTCGCCAATAAGGGCTTACGTATTGGTATGGGTAGGGCATCAGGGGAAGTGTCATGCGGTGTTTGATCCGGGCACTTTAGCTCTATCTCTATTCCATGGTGGGTGCATGTGGGACGGCAATGGTGTTTGATCCATTGGGCGGTTTCACACCCTCGTGTATAGAGGTGCGGCGGCCACCTATCCTTTCTATTGCACATTACAAACTTATGAACCAGACCAAAGATATAAATTGAATGCATGCATATGTTTGTTGCATTATTTTGTTTGCTCATTAAGCCATGATGTGTGCTCACCCTTTTGACGTCGAATATTTTTAGTTGATGATGCAGGTCCTATAGTAGAAGATTATATGAATGCTCCGATGTACGGATATGCTGTGGCGATGGATGCAGAGGCTATAATGGAGTCGCATGATCCGTCATGCGAGTGCAACTCATGCGTCTTTGATTAGATTTATTAATTGGATTATTCAGAAGATGTAATTGATTAATTTATTTTATTTTATGTCTTAGTCTTTTGGAGATAATTGGATACTTTATTTATGTTATCACTGTTAGATACTCAGTTCATTAGTATTAAAGACTTCCGCTATTGTTTATTTACTCTGATTATGGTTGTGGATGTGTATGGTTTAAGCAAAAGGACACAGTCTATTCGAGATCCTGGTTGAACCGTTGGATCATAGACGGTTCATCACACCATTTTGGTTGGTGCAGAATTGGGGTGTAACAGGCGCTCACCACGGTGATATACTTGGCCGTATGAAGCCCTTGTCTTGCAATTCTTGCAACTGGGTCTTCAACTTTTTTAACTCTGTAGGGGCCATCCTGTATGGTGTTTTAGATACCAGCGCCGACCTTGGCATAAGGTTTATCACGAACTCCATAGCCTTGTCTGGAGGTAGTCTGGGTAGATCTTCTAGAAATACATCTGGAAACTCTCGTACTACCTCTAGATCTTCCATCTTTGGCATCTCTGCTGCGATATCGACCACAGACACTAAGTATCCAACTTCCCCCTTCTCTAGGCATCTCTTAGCTTTTAAAGTAGAGAGGATTAGCTTTCGCTTCCTAGGTAACTTGATTCCGGTGAAGCTAAACTCCTTTCCATTATCATCCTTGAAAGCAAGCTTCTTTTCGGCACATAATAGACTAGTCGAATGTTGGCCTAACCAGTCCATTCCCAAGATGACGTCAAAGTCTGCCATCTCGAGTTGAACTAAATTTGCTTCAATGTTTCGCCCATCAATGATGACTGGGCATGATCCATAGCATTCATTTAAGACCACTTCCACTCCCAATGGAGAGCGGACTATCAAACTTGGAGTTAAGGGCTTGATAGGTAACTCCAGTCTATTCCCAAAAGATATAGAAACAAAAGAGTGGGTAGCCCCAGAGTCAAAGAGTACTCTGGTGGGTACACCAGCTATATCTATAGTTCCTGGAATTTAATTATTCCTTAGTCTACATGCTCATACATGGTAATTTGATAAACAATGAATAATAACAATAAGGAATGAATTCGTACCGGTCACCACATCTGGTGATGTGACTGCTTCCTCAGTAGTGACTGCAAACACCTTCCCTTGCTGTGGTGGTTGCTTCCTGGGTAGAGTGCACGTCCTTGCATAATGCCCTATCTTCTGGTAGTTATAGCATTTGACGTTGGGGTTCTGACCAGCTACCTGTGGTGGTGGTGCAGTAGTATTTCTTGCTGGCACCGCAACAGACTGAGCCTGTAGGGGCAGAATGGTCTAGTGTTCCCTCCACCAGAAGTCTCAGTAGCAGGCCTCTTCAGTCCCCTATTTTGAGCAAAGAAGCTGTCTCTTTGTCTTGATTCGATCACTCTAGCGATTTGCACAGCTTCGTTATGTACCTTCTTCTCTAAGCCCAAAACATGTTCCCTGATGCTTCCTCGCAACCCCATAGTGAATCTACGGGTCTTCGTTTCCTCCTCTTGCATACTAGCTGGAACGAAGAAGAACAACTCTTGGTACCTCTACTGGTACGCATCTACAGTCATCTAGGATTGTTGCAGGTTGAGGAATTCCTTTTCCGTTTGGTCCCGAAAACTCTTTGGGAAGTACTTCTCAAAGAAGACCCCCTTGAATATTTCCCAGGTGATTTGGGTGTGTTTCATCTCCAAGTATGATCGGGTAGAATTCCTTCAGGCATTAGTATCTTCCTTGAACATGTGTGTAGCAAATAACACCTTTTCATCTTCTGTACAAGTCATCAAACGAAAGTTCTTTTCCATCTCAGCAATCAACTGTGCAGGCCACAATGGTTTCCCTGATTTTCCTATGAAGGTAGGAGGTTTTAGCTTTAAAAATCTATCCACTGCTCGGCTTAGATTGTTCTGCCCCTGTGCATTCATCCTATACCATGGTGGTGGATACGCATAGACCCCTTGATAGGAAGATGATGTTTGAAATGGCTGTGGTAACTGTGGATTCTACTCTTGGCCCATCGACCCAGTACTACCATCCACTGGCAGTGGGGTGTTATTTCCCCCAGACTCAGGCGTACCTTTGGTAGGGATATATCCCAGTGGCCTGAACATCTTCAGCATCTCATTTAAGAACACATTCTATTCAGCTTCCATCTGGTAGACCAGGTTCGTCACTATAGTCTCAGAGTTGGTGTGAGGAGGGCTTGGCAGATTTGTTGGTGCCCTGTGACTTTGCCCTTCTCCACCATTCCTTATTGGTGTCCTATCCTCGTCCTCCCTCATTGGGGTTCCACCTTCTGGGTCCAGGTTTTGCTCACCAATATTTTTTGTTTTCACATTGTCCTCGGTTTGACGCACCGTTGAACGGTGACGCTTCTGTGAACCTCTACGACCCTTTTTCGCCTGCCATCTTAGATTACTCTTCCCTGTTTGGATTTGAGAAGGAGACATAACACATGAGGTACATTTGAATAGTCACATTTGTCATAATAATGTTAGTCTTTAACAAGTGTGAGGCAAAAATTGTAATGGAAACTTTAAATCAAAATTTTAAAATTTTTCTCAAAATTTTCTAAGCTTAGATACTTGTCTAGTCGCAACATACCGGTCGCGGTACTGTAGAATATAGTGCAACCGGTATGTCCAGGCGGACAAACCTCTCGGACTTCCCCAGAGGTATCGGTCGATGTACCGGTCACGGCACTGTATGGCCTGGTGCAACCGGTATAGTCGACTGGACAACCTTCTCTCTTGGCCGAGAGATACCGGTCACAAGTATCAAGGCATACCAGTCAACCGGTATAGCCCAAACCGTCAACCGGTATGGGTTAAAAACCCCTTTTTAACCGCGATTTGACTCATTTTTCCCACTTTTTTCTTTCTTTTCTCTTTGGTGGCAATTCCCCTCTGGCTTGGTGAGTTGCTACTGTAAGACCCGTATCGAACTAACCGGTCTTACCACCTTGTACCAGGTCTACCTATCATGGTCGAGCCAAGTAGACCAAGTGCGTGAAGAAACCATAAGACTAGGTATGAAATTTAACTCAAAAACAGTCAAATATGAGTGTGTGGTCGCATGCCTAAACAGGTATGACCGACCCCACCTCAAAAGAGTCCAACCTATGACTTTTGGGCGTGGGGTCGGATGTTTTAAAAGGTAGGGTCGACGGATTCTGTGACCCAACCTGCGACCCCACGGAACAGTTAGAAACCAAATTTAGGAAACCTTCCTAATTCGAAGGGGGTCTTTCCTAAACTCATTGGGGCATATTATGGAAGGTTTTCCTCTATAAATAGGACGTCCCTTAGCCTCTTTCACTCCTTTAGAACCCTAATTGAAAGTGAGAAAAAGAGAAGAGAAGGAAGGGAAGGAAAATTGAAGAAGAAGACCAAGGTAGAGGAAAGTTCAGAGAAAACTCTAAATCTCAGCAAACTTAAGGTATGAACCTAATTCCCTACATGAATTAAGAGCCTATAATAGTTCATGAAGAAGATAGGATTAAGAGAAACCCAAATCATCCATCCATAGACAAATTTCAAGAGAATCCATGGAGGAAATCATTGTGGATAATGGATAGTGTATAAAAATTATAGTTTTGAGTCATAGAGAAATCATAGGAAGGACCATGATGGTAAGCCAAATGATTCAAACATGAAGGAATGGACTTAAGAGTGAAAGGTCGACCATGACACGTGTGGTCGCACGTAGGGTCGCATGATATCCGACCCCACGAGACCCACATGTTCGACCACATGCCCTCGGGAAGTTCCAGGGAGGGTGTGGTCGCACGTAGGGTCGAAGTATGTCCGACCCCACCTGCGACCCTACACCCTGTGGTCGTAGAAACCAAGACCCCAAGTGCTACCCCACCTGCAACCCCTCAGCTTCTGTTAGTCTAAACTTAAGAAAATTAATTCTAATTAAATTCTATCAATTTGATTAGATTTTTCAGTGATTTAAAAGTGATTCATAAAGCTTAGACGAGGATCTACGATCAACCAAAGGTGAGGGAACAAGACCTAAATTAATTGGCTAATAATAAACTGTTTTGTTTATTGAGTCCAATGCCATGAATGATTCTATGCTTGTATGCGTGTATTATGCATTTCACATGTCATCCAATATTCCTGCTATAAATGTTCATGCATATTTAATTTTGTTTATTTATAACATGATGATGATGATGATGCTAGGAATAGGCATGTGAATGTATGTGTGTGGTTAGTGTGTTTGATACGAGTGGAGCATCAGGGGGAGGACGTGACACTGTGGTTCATCCTGGTCACCAAACTCTAGCTCTATCTTTACTCAAGTCTTCTCCACTGACATCGTCATATCGCCATTACCTTAGTAGAACTATTACGTCGTAGGGCATCAGTGGAGGTGGTCTTGGACCGTGTAGTCTCTAACTCTGTCGGGGGGCCTTAGCTCTATCTCTATGGACGTATTGAGGGATGCTGGGGTGAGGCCTTAGATACATTGTTTGACATTAGGATTGGTTAGTTGCGAGCTCAGTTTGCAAGTCCTCGCCAATAAGGGCCTACGTGTTGGTATGGGTAGGGCATCAGGGGAAGTGTGATGCGGTGCGGTCCTAAGCACTTTAGCTCTATCCCTATTCTATGGTGGGGTGGATGTGGACGACAATGGTGTTTGATCCATTGGGTGGGCTTACACACCCATGTATAGAGGTGCGGCGGCCACCAAACCTTTCTATTGCACATTGCAAACTTATGAATCAAACCAAAGATATGAATTGAATGCATGCATATGTTTGTTGCATTGTTTTGTTTGCTCACTGAGCCGTGATGTGTGCTCACCCTTTCGACGTCGAATATTTTTTAGTTGATGGTGCAGGTACAATGGTAGAAGACTATATGAATGCTCCGATGTACGGACATGCTGCGGCGATGGATGCAGAAGTTATGATGGAGTCGCATGATTCGTTGTGCGAGTGCAACTCATGCGTCTTTGATTAGATTTTAATTGAATTATTCAGACGATGTAATTGATTAAATTATTTTATTTTATGTCTTAGTCTTTTGAAGATAATTGGATAATTTATTTATGTTACCACTGTTAGACTCTCAGTTCATTAGTATAAAGACTTCCGCTATTGTTTATTTACTCTGATTATGGTTGTGGATGTGTATGGTTTTAGCAAACGGACACAGCCTATTTGGGATCCTAGTTGAACCGTTGGTTTATTGACGGTTCATCACACCATTCTGGTTGGTGCAGAATTGGGGTGTGACAGTTACAGTCCGACCGGTGCTTATAGAAGCGATTCTTCTCACTCAAGAGTACTTCACAACCTCTCCAAGTAAGTTTCTTTCTTCCTTTCTCTCTTTTACATTGTCTCTTCATGGTTTCTTACCCAAAAACTATGTTTTTTTCTAGATTTAGAAGATTCTAACCGTAGGAACTCTTTTTCTTCGGTTTAAAAATGGTTTTGGGATTCTTAGAAATGGTTGTGGGATCTCTATGAATAAAAGCCCTCAACTTATTTGATGTTCCATTGTATGGTTTGCTCAAAATCGAAATTTTATGGGTTTTTGACCTAAGTTTTGGTCAAAATTGATTTTTCTTGATAATGTTGAATTTTCTTATTTGTTTGATAATTATTTGGTCTCTATTCGTTGTTAAATGATTATGTAAGTCCTCCTACCCAAATTTTGGGATAAGTTTGAGGCCTTTGCTTGAAATGCTGTCGTTATGCTGTCGAAATTTCTAAAAATCTCAACTAATTCCCATTGTGTTGTTTTGTTTTGTAGTTAACAATGTCTCGACGTCGTGGTGTTGGTAAGTACGCATTTACCCCAGGCATGAACCACCCACACTTATCTGTTCTTCAATACGACACATGGTGGTTTTGCTCGGTGGAGGCGAAAGCCCATTTTCCATGGTTTGAGGATAAAAATATCAAGTCAGGACGACGCGTGGTGGTTTCACTCGGTGGAGGCGAAAGCCCATTTTCCATGGTTTGAGGATAAAAATATCGAGTCAGGACGACGCGTGAATCTAGAACAACTCCAATGGTTCGATGTTGAAGCGGCTTTTGGTGCACTTGGGTGGTTGCCAGTGATCACCTATACAATGATTACCTGACCCAACCTGGTAAAACACTTCTACGTCAACCTGGAGGTTGAGGGGGATCTTAATGACTTTAGCCACTGTAGGGACACACATTACTAGCTTTGTCAAAGGTGTTCCCATTTTGTTCAACACCTACCAGCTCGCTGACTTTTTGGGGATCCCTAATGATGATGACCTGGTTTACTGCGCTCCCAAGGTGAAGGGTTACCTTACTGATGATTTACGCCAAGAGGTTGCGGAGCAGATCCTTAACCCAGGGGCACCCATGAAAGCTGCCAATTTGAGACCTCTCCCTCGAGTCTATTGTCGCATTATCCAGCATAATATTGTCCCTCAAAGCAGCCACTATAGTGAGTTATCTCAGCTCACCTAGTACCTGATTTATTATGTCTGCACCAGAGAGCGGGTCTGCCTACCTTACATTATTATCAAGACTATGCTTCAGGCTACTACTACCGACCAAATAGGCAACCTTCCTTATGGCCGGCTGATCACCACAATCCTACAACGCCTTCGAGTGAACTGAGGGATGAGATTGAGGTTGAGGATACCATGACATTCGACATTGACTGGGATGCCATTGTCCGGATGAAGATGGACAACCTGTCGATCAGTGACGAGGAGCTAGAGGCTTGTCCACGTCCGCTTAGGAAGGTAGCAATAGCGGCAGTAGCAGCAACAACAGCCAATGCAGCATATGCAGAGGAGTTAGGGGGTGATGATGATGAACAGATGGAGGATATTCCTGCACCAGAACCCCAGTCCATACCTGCAGCAGAACCATTCCAGCCTCCTCCTGATATCGTAATGGGTATGTTTATGGAGATTCGAGATGCCCAGCGCGAGATGAATTGTGACTTGGGACGCCTCTCTCGCAGCCTTAGAGTCACACAGGAACAGGTACACTGGCTCAGGGTAGCATATGAGCGTGACTATGACATTGCTGACCCTATTCCTCCTATGCCCCCAACCCCATGATGGACCACCTTATTTTTCTCTCCTCTTAGTACAATTTTTATTATAACAGGGTAACTGTCCAGCTTGTGGACTATACACTATGGTACAATTAACTTCTAGCTCTTTGGATGTTCTATATTCTACTCTTGATACAGTTTCCTTTTCAATTTGGTGGAAGTTTATGATTATTCTCACCTATCATTATGGTTACTATCTAGAGCATGACTGTTTATTAATTTCACCTTTAGTATAGTATATTATGCTCTTTCATATTTAGTCTCAGGCATCAAACAGGTGTTTAGGGTGTGTTTTATTAAAGCTTTTAATTTTTCCTATCACAGTTCATTAACTCCATTACGTGCATGTATGGTTTGTTGGATAGAGCCTGAGGGCTATGATACCAAGTTGTCACACCCCAATTCTGGCTGAACCAGAAGTGTGAGTGAACCTCCACTAAACCAACGGTTCACACCAGGATCTCGAATAGGCCGTATCCATTTACACAACCCATTGCACATATTTATAATCAGAATGCAAATAAATACAGCGGAAAGCTTAATATAAATGAACTGAGTATTATAATGATACTTAATTAAATTATCCAATTATCCAAATACCAAAACATAGATAAAAAATCCTTACATCATTTATAAAATTCAACTGAAATAAATAAAATAAAATGACTAAACTAGGAACATCCTAGAGGTACACGCAGAAAGGGCACTCGCATGATGCGTCATGCTCGTCCTCCCCTGCTTGCATATCCAAAGTAGTAACACCTCCATACACTGGAGCGTCCACGTAGTCCTCCACAGTATAATCTACATCAACATCTAAAAACATGTATATATACAAGGGTGAGCTCACAACTTAGCTCAGTAAGAAAATCAGACAATGCAACAAACAATATGCATGAATAACATTCACATTTGGTCTGGTTTTTAAGTTTCCAATGTGCTATAGAAAAGATTGACAGCCACCGCACCTCTATATACGAGCGTGCGAATCTGCCCAATAGATTAAACACCATTGCCATCCCACATGCACCCACCATGGAATAGAGATAGAGCTAAAGTATCCAGATCACACACCGCCAACACTTTCCCTGATACCCTACCCATACCAACATGTAAGTCTGGCGAGGGCTTATAAACTGGGCCCGCAACTAACCAATTCTACATGTCATCATAGTAGGTCCTATCCCAGTACAGCTCCCAACGACATAGAGATAGGGCTCGAGTCTGGTGGCCAGGCCAGAGACCACAGTGCCACATTCTCCCTCTGATACCCTACCCGCACCAAGCATGCTAAGATAGTAGCGATACAAAAAGGTGCTAGTGTGAGGAATGATCCAAGACTCCAGGCCCTTCCCATTCCACACACCAACGAAAATATTCACATGCCTAACACACAATCCTAGCATAGTGAGTATGCATGAATAGAATATAATACTGAAAGTAAAGATGACATGTGAATATGCACAAGCAACACTCCATAACACAAGATAATTATTAGCAACGTTTTACTGTTATTAGTTAATTAGGGTTAGGGTCCTAATCCCTTACCTGGTGCCTGATTGCTAGCTTGTTTCGCTTCGCAGCGTCCAATTTCACTATCACAAGGTCCTACACGATGTTAGGGTTTAATTAGAATTAGTTTCTTAGAGTTTACGTCGATCAAAAACCAACTGGTATCAAAATATACCCGATACAAAGCATACCGATCGCATGTATTTGTCGCTGCCCTGTAGGGAATGGTGCGACCGATATGGTCGACCGGTCCCTTCTTGACCAGCTCCCAAGAGGTACCGGTCGCAGTATCGATCGCATATAGTGCAACCGGTATAGTCGATCGATATTCCATCGGAAGACCACCAACTTGGTGTTCGTCTTCTGTCGGTCGCCCATTATGGCTTCTAGGGTTTACCCTATGCATTCTAGGCCTGAGCAATGTATTAGGGTTTATTTTATGATCCATTCAAGTCCTAATTTCGATGATCCTTAGCCTAGAATTCGAATCTAGGGTTTATTGATTGTATTAGGGTTTGACGGCAAATTAAGGGTTTTAGATCAATACCTCGCCTTGCATGGTATTGATCAATCATCCACAATACTTTCCTAGAGAAAAGTTTAGGCACTCATCGTTGGTTTACAAGCTATGGTGTTCTTCGTCTAACGGAGGCTCCTCTTCAACCTTTATCGGCTCCTCCTCCTCTTCTGATCTCCTTCTCCTCTCTAGGGTTTGTGAGAATCAATCAAAGAGGTTTAAGGAGGTTTAGAGGTCCTTAAACAGGCTAGGATAGGGTTTAGGAAGGTTCTCCTACGTTAGGAAAGTCTCTAGGACCGAGATTTGGTAAACGGGACCCACAGAGATCCGTTTCCAGATCTACTAGTCTGCCTGGGCAGACATACCGATCGACCGGTATGTAGACAGGTATGAAAATTTATTATACATTTGGTCCGTTTTCGTACCTGGTTGTCATCCGCTCGTCCCGTCTGGTCCAGTTATAATTGGAAGACCTGTTACGACATGAAATAGAGGTTTAGATCGGGTTCATGGAATGCGGGTCTTACAGAACTCCTTATAATAACATGAAAATGACAAACAAAGAAGGGAAGTGAGTGGTAACATGGCTGCCCAATTGGCAACCCTTACGGTGTAAGAGAGAGAATCTCGAAAAAGCACGAATGCATGTAAGATGATTTACGATCACTATGGAGGATTGGGATCATAAGAGATTAAGAATTAATTAAATAGCCACTAAATGCATGAAATAAACCTTGAAAATCTATATGAAATAATAAAACTAAATGCACGAGCAACCATATAATATCATGATGCGGGTCCCCTAAAACTATGCATAATTTAAATGAAATAAACCCTCACTAAGTTATTCACATCCTAGAATTAAACTGTAATGAAGCATATCTCCAATCACTATGAGAAGTAATAGAGATATACCACTTCCTCACCTTGCAAGTAGGAAAATATGATTTTAATTAAAAAGGTAAGTAAATAAAATAAATTGATATACTTGATCCGTTGGTAGGTTGGGAAAGATGATGAAAGGTACGATTACTGCAAAGCTCCAATTCGTCAAATTAGGGAAGAACAGGCTCTCTCAAAATAAGTCTCTAAGCTCTTTCCAAACGAGTTGAGCCCCCTTTCCACAATGGAGAAGGGTGGGTATTTATAGGGGGAATCCTAGCTTCCCTCTTAAGCTTCCTAATGCATCAAATCTATATTCAAATAGTTGGATATTGAATGAGGAAAATAATAATAATAATAATAATAATCAAAACCGGAATCTTAATCCTTAAAGGATCAAATGTGTTCAATCAATTTAAAAAAAAAATGTGTTCAATCCATTGAAATATGGTTGGATGATGGGGAAAAGAGAGTCTTTGGAGCTTCCCGGTGAAGGATAGATTCTATCTCTTGGAGATAGGGCGGATTGGAATGATTTTGAAGAGTTTTGGAAAACCTGAAAAACTCTTAGGTTAGCCATGAGCCGGAGAGATTCGGAGAATCTGGGAGAGAAGATGCTAGAGATCAAAGGACAGTCGGAGAGAAAAAGGGGGAGGGAGACCAGGAGAGGGACGGTGGGTTGTACTTGGAGTTGCCGGATTTTTGGAAAGCCAGGAATAGCAGTGGCCGTACTTTAGTCACCGGCAATATCTCCCGCTCTTCGTTGTATAATTCAGTTTTTTTCGGAGCTAAGGGCGAATTTTAAGTGAGCTTAAATAATGTGCGACCTTTTTCGAGTGATAGGAAAAAGATTGGAATTAGGCGAATACGCCGTAAAACCGAATTATTCGTATGAATTATTTGCCAATTATACAATTATGGTCCTATGTAAGAGATGACTTGTGATGCATGAGAGACCGAAGAACTTATGGCAAAGGGTTCTTTTAGCATACAAGAATCTGTATTCAAATCCTCTCCTCCAAGGGTTCGGGAGGAGGGTGACTCCCATCAGTTGATGCCCGATACGTGGGTGTTGGCTGGATCGGAACCCTCCATCCGAGCTGATACATACGCCTACACCCTTGTCTGCTCACCTTATTGACTCGGATGGAGGGTTTAGATCTAGCCGACAACCACGTGTTGAGCATCGGCTGATGGTAGCCGCCCCTCCTCCTGAACCCGTGGGAGGAGAGGATTTGGATCCCAAGAATCTTTATATAAGCTCGGTTTGTTTTGATGTAAAAATTACCATAAAATTTCAAGTGTAACATTTTATATATAAAAGAAAATTTCAACGTTTATTTTCAAGGGATAATAAAATATCGTGCCCTGTTTGATAACACTCCAGCTCCCATGGAGCTACTTCTGGTCCGGAGTCGTTTTCTACTTCTTCTCCAGAGTTAGGATTTTTGGAGTAGAATGTTGTTTGATAACGCTGCTCCAAAATCAAAAGACTATGCTTCCAGAATGCTATTTGGTGGTGGTGGTGGGGAGGGGTGGTGGTAGTGGTGGTGGTGGTGGTGGGTGGTGGCGGAGGCAGTGTTGGTGGGTGGTGGTGGCGACGGTGGTGGTGGTGGCGGTGATGGTGGAAGGTGGTGGCTGGTGGTGGCGATGATGGTGGAAGGTGGTGGGTGGTGGTAGCGGCGATGGTGGAGGGTGGTAGCGGTGGTGGTGGAGGGTGGTGGTGGAGGGTGGTGGGTGGTGGTGGTGGTGGTGGTGGCGGTGGCGGTGGAAGGTGGTGGGTGATGGTAGGTGGTGGGTGGGTGGTGGTGGCGACGGTGGTGGTGGTGGCGGTGATGGTGGAAGGTGGTGGGTGGTGGTAGTGATGGTAGGTGGTGGGTGGGTGGTGGTGGCGACGGTGGTGGTGGTGGCGGTGATGGTGGAAGGTGGTGGGTGGTGGTAGTGGTGGCGGTGATGGTGGAAGGTGGTGGGTGGTGGTGGTGGCGATGGTGGAAGGTGGTGGCGGCATTGGTGGTAAGTGGTAAGCGGTAAGCGGTGGGTGGTGGTGATGGCGGCGGCGGCGGTGGTGGTGGTGGCGGTGGCGGCGGTGGTGGTGGTGGTGGTGGTGGTGGCTGTGGGTGGTGGGTGGTGGTGGGGATGGTGGCGGTGGAGGGGTGGTGGTGATGATGGCAGTGCTAGTGGTAGTGGTGATGGCAGTCAGTAGTGGTAATAGCTCCGGAGCAAGAGAAGTAAGTTTTTTTAGCTCCCAGAGACATTTTTGGAGCGGTTCACTCCATGGGAGTCAAAACTTGAACCGTGTTTATCAATCGCTATTCTTCTTTCTTTTACCTATTAGAAACAAAGATTGAATTTTTATTTTTTTTACCTATAAAATGTTACGCGTAAAATTTATGGACCAAACAAACGGAGTATAGGAGCATTATCAATAACATCATGAATGCGGTCAAATAGGCAGGGGAGAAAATATTCTCGTTATACTAGGGTTTTCGTATGGCAAACATTCGCTTGAGCAAACTGGAGAAATCTATACTTTCAAGATCCAAGTGCAAGAGGTTGCCCCGGTAGCTGTCCAGATCTTTTATTGTCTTCAAGGAAATGCAGCATAACAGAGCAATCCACCAGTAGCAGTTAGTCTTGCATGAAGATATAAGACCTATCCAAGTCAGATACTCTTGGGTATAGAGATCCAAATCCTCTCCTGCGTTCGGGAAAAGAGTCAGCTCCCGCCAGTCGATGCCCGACACGTAATTATTGGTTGGATCCAAATCCTCCATCCAAACCAGTACATAAATCGACACCCCCCCCCGGTCGTCGGCTCACCTTAGCCGGTGCATTAAAGTCCTAAATAGGCTGCCCTGCTGGCATCACAGGTTTTCTTTAATTTATTCTTCTTATGTTGCTTATACATATTTCAGTTTCTTTAACTAGTCACAAGCCTTTATTAACCCTAATCAATAGGTGTTTTTGCAGGGGAAGTTTACATCATATTTTGTAGGGTTTTATTCTTTCAAATAACTGTACGACATGACAGAATTGAATTCTATTTTACCTTCAAACAAAATTCACAGCAGTACAGCTCTATTTTTTCTCGAGTCTTGTCTTCGTAAGTGCTCTATACATAAGGAGTAAATGGATAGCTGAAAACCAGATCGGATTCAAATTCGCATCCATTTAGGTCAATCCAAATTCAAACAATCAGATTCAGATTTGAATTTAGAAACCATGGATCTGATTCAGATCCAGACTCGGATATCAATCAAACAAACATGATTATATCTGCTCTGTTTACTCTGGTGTTAAGTAGCATATAACCTGAGGTTTTAGAGTGTTAAGATAGCTTTTAATGTTTATATAGCCATTTAAGGTTTTGTCTTATATTTTCTTAAGGTTGGCTATACATTAGTTTTAAACTAAGGTTTTTTCTCATTTTATGTGCAAATTATATTCTAATTCCATATTCTGAATTCGAATCGAATTTCAACCGGATATCCGGTTAAATTTAGAATTCAAATTCAAATTTGGTTTTTATACATCCGTCAGATTCGGAAAAGGTAGTTGGTAAACAGATTCGGATAATGGTGTATCTGATCCGTTTACATCCCTATCCATACAACCACATCTCTTTAAGTTCTTCCCTACATTGAGATGAAACAAAATTCATTCTACACGGATGACTCCAAAGTGTGCTTTCCTATCATTCATTTAGATGATAAAAAATGTTTCAGATATTGTTTCAAATTTCCAAAGAGTAAACTTTAGGTCATATCGTTAAAAAATGTTTCAGATATTGTTTTAAATTTCCAAAAATGTTTCAGATATTGTATTATCTTTAGCGGGGGCCCTACTGAATTATGGGTTTGACCATTTGGATGTGTAATATATTGCATCTTACCAGTCTCTAGACCTGATGCAGATCTTGTAGCCCCATTGCTGAGTAATTGATTAATGAATCTTTAAACTCATTTCTTAATCACTTCTTTTGGTTGTTCCAGACTGACACTCGACCAGTGAGATGGGTATGAATCCTATATATTATGGCCCCACCTGCACCCATCCAATTCAGCCTCATGTCAAGGAAGTATGAACTTATAACCCAATAAGGCAAGGTTCCCTCTTGACGATCAGTTTATTAGTTCATTACTTCTTTCATGTTTTGAAACGTGTTCATAGTAATGTTCATTGAAAATATCAATCACAATTGATTATACTAAACTGGTTTTCTTTTCTAATCATTTCTTAATACATCATACAGTGAGGTGCGTATATTCACTTAGCATTTGTAGTTAGAAAGTAAAGAAACAGGATGTTCCATCATGAGATGATCAGTTCAAAACAGTATTTTCCACCATGTTAAGAATTGGCATAATCTTACCCGGAGCCTTCCCAGGGTCTCTGGCCCTTACAATATGCAACATGTTTCATCATGAGACGAACAGGACCCGCTGTTGGGTAGGTCCTATCTAATAGATTGAACAAAGCAAAGATTGGTGGGAATAGATGATTCCAACTTCATTTTTACAGACTTCCACCTAATATTGGAGGACATGTAGTTTCTGTAATCCGAAGACAGACATAGGTTAGAAACACACATGAGGAGGAATTAGCTTTCCTGGATTCATGATATTGTTGGGATCCAAGACTGCCTTTATTCTTTTCATTGTCCTCAGAGCCTCTATTCCAAATTCCTTTTCAAGGTACTGAAAAAAAAAAGAAAAAGAAAAAGAAAAAGAAATTTCCATTAGGTCCATGGCTATTTCATTGAACAATAAACTGCCACTAGAAAAGGATTCAATTTCCCAGAACAGCACATATATTTTAACTAGAGCAAAAATAAGAGGATCAAAGAAAGCTACAGGAAATAAACATGAGAAGGATATGGCTCTTCTATGCATATTTATTGTAGTTTGGTGATTGATTCCATGAGGTAAAAAGCTAATAATAAGGTACAGAATGTGAATTTCTTGGTTAAATGCATGATGCTATTTAGGAAGAAATGATAATGATTAAAATTTTGGTTTATGGGCTTTCTTCAAGGTGTGCACCAGGATTATATTCCACAAAATGGTACACAACTAATATATGACAGCAAAGACGTACCTTCATTTTCCCAGTGCCAACACCATGTTCCCCAGTACATGTTCCTATTCAATTATAAAAGCACAAAAGGAACTTATTATTGTGTCCAAACATTAAAAACTTCATAAATGAATGATATAGAGCTATGCTCGTACGTAAACATTAAAGACTTCATAAATGAAGGATATAGAGCTATGTTCGTACATTCTGCAAACAGGTAGCAGCAGAGCAATGGTTTTTCTTTTAAATACACAAAAATAACATCACTGAAAAACCCTGTTCCTACCACTAGCTGATGCAGAATCAGCCCAACCGACAGTGGGTCATTGGAGTAGGGGCCAGACAGCTTGCAGCCCATTACAGCCTCCCGATATCAATTATAGTCGCAAGATCTTGCAAGATCAAATCAAGATCATGTTGTAAGATCTCGCAAGATCAAATCAAGATCAAGAACTGATTTGGTCAAGCTGTTCAAGATTTGCTACTCAAGCTATCCCAAGTCGATCCCAATTTTAGTAGATTATCATACCAAGTTTAGTAGATTTTAATAGGATATTTTATTTCCATTGTTATACCTTTGTTAAGACCTTCTTTCAATTCCTATTTAAATCACGTAAAGGTATGAGCCAAAGACGATTTAGATTTGAATTAATGATGGTTGGAGTGAGAGACTCTTGAGGTGGGAGACATCCGGTAGTGAGAGGCTGTCTAAGCCTTGAGGTGAGAAGCCTCAGGTTATATCTTCTACCCTATTCTATCCTTCGCATCTTTCCATTGATTCTTTTCCTTTTCTTGTTATATCAAACACATCAAAAAATAAAAAAAAATAAAAAAAAAAAAAAAAAAAAAATAAAAAAAGAAGAAGAGAGTTACTGTTCACCGATCCTATTGTGAGGCTGGTTCTTAATTTGTTGAGTTTTGGGAACTCTCTCTACATTACTAGTAGCTCTTTGTTACATAAGCAATGGACTAACATGCTAAGAATGTTTTAAAGAAGTTAACATGCTGCACACTTCTCAAAACAGGAACCACATGAGTGAAATTATTGCCAATTTACAACATGCATGGACAATGGGTTGCATCTGAATCAATGACTGATGTGGCACCTAATTGGAAAGTCATATAGGTCTACAGCTTTTTATAGAAATCCGAAGTGACGGTTGGAGTCCAACATTGATATAGGTAGCACAAGGGGGAAAAAATTGAAAAAACAAAATGACTTTATTATGTATGTCAGAGTTATCATTAACTTTTTATTACATAGGTCACAATTATTGTTGCTAAAAACCAAAAAACCGAGGAGGAACCAATACAACAGGAGATATTCAAAGGATAAAATATTAATTCATATAATATAAACACATCAAACGTAGCTTTAAAAAAATTTTGAATGGTGAAATAGAACCGTGTAACTGACCCCCTTGAGCTGGGAATGGCTAAGTTGAGATGAGTTAGGTATAACTACGTCCTCCATTCAGTCAAGAAGTAATGGTTAAATATAGTTTGCAAATACAGTAAGTACCTTCCATTGATAAAGCTGCATGAACCATGAAATGGTTTAGTCTCTCTGCTTCTCGCATATGTTCTTCTTGGTTCGGGTCAAAGAGGATCAGTGTATGGAAGTTCCCATCACCAGCGTGAGCAATAACCGTACTGATGTCAGGAATGTCCCAGAAAAAAGAAAAATAAAACCATTACAGAGTCAGTGTTTATCTCTTTCCTCCTATTAAGTATTCATTAGCGTTAATATCTAAGACCACAAATAGATGTGTGACATACCAAACTAGTAGATACAGTAATAAGTTCAAATAGAAAATTCAGAAAAGTAGATAATAATATAAATATAGAAATTGCTTTCTGATTTGTTGAATATTCAGAAAAGACCAACGTACCACACCAGTGGTGATGCATCAAGCTCCTGCTTAGATCTTGATATCAATTCTCCAAGCCGTGACAAAGGAACACATACATCCTGAAAGAAATGAAAATACTTGAAAAAACATGTCCCAAATTTGATCAAGATCCAGAAAAGAACTTTTCCAGTAGAAAACATATGGTAATTTCCATTTAGTGGCAGAAAAGCAACTAAGAATACATAATGGGAAACAAAGACTTGGGAGGTGCGGGACATAATGCTCAATTTTTTTCAAAAATCAACAAGCTAATTTTTGAATTAATGAAGTTCTCCAGTTGTTTTATTTCATCACTTGAACAAGGTTTAGGTATAGGCAGACAGCGTGAAAACCAAAATAAAGTTTCTGGTCAAAGACTGCAATAGTTATCAAATATGGTATGTTGATTAGACAAAGGAAAAATGGTCCTAAATGTAACATGAAATAGATTAGATTGTCTCCCAACTTAATTTTCAAATCCGCACCAGAAAATCATATATAACAACTTAATGAATGAGAATTAATTACATACTGACCGAAATCATGGCTTCAAAACTAGGTGCCAGTGTGAAACAAGCCCAAAGTGCTTCCTTCCTTATCTACATAAAAAAGTGGAAAAAACAAAACAATGAAATTTGATTACTGGATTCAAGGAAAAGGAACATGACATCTATTATAACTAGTCTGACCATAATTCTCATACTACGAGAAATTTAGGCCAACATAGATGAGCTGACTAAACTCATATTTGTTTGCATTAATCATAGATGAGCTGACTAGAGACATACTAGATCAGATTCCTCAATGTATGTTTCTTGCTGATGATATTTTTTTGGTGGATGAAATAAAAGCAATGATAAATGCAAAATTAAAACTATGTAGATCAACCTGGGAATCAAAAGGTTGTGAGATAAGTAGGAAAAAAAAAAGTATCTGGTGTGTAAATTTAGTAACAATAGAATTGAAAGTGAGGCGGTGGTTAAAATTTGTTGAACATATTTTAACGACTACACCCATGTGCCCATGGGGGTACATTATTTTCCTTTATGTCTTTTGCATACCACGAAAGGGGGAGTCCCCCATCATGGATAGGCTTAGCTCTTGTCTATTTTAATCTTCATCCATAATTGTTTAGTTTATCTATTTGTTTCCTAGTTAGCTAAACTAGTCTAGGAGTATAGGACTTCTTGGTCAACTAGACTTCTATTTTCTTGTAATTAGGGAGTGGTTATCTATTAATAAAGGCTTGCGGTGAGGGGAGAGAACACACACACACACACACACACACACTAGATTTCTCTCTCTCTCTCTCAAATCTGATTTCATATTGTTAAGATATAAGGGTTGTTTATTGTAAGAGAGTGGACCCACTTATCTTAGGCCCATTCCTCCCATTTTAATTATAATAAATAATGTAAGTAATGGGCCTAATAAGCAGGCCCATTAGCCATAGCTTTATTTCAATATGTTTGTAGTGGGGCCTAATCATAAAAGCCCATTACTAGTTGTGTCTTAAGTAGACTAGGAGTTGGTTGTTGACTAGGTCTTTCAACCTAGTTGGATTATAACTAGGAGAGAATCCTAAGTCTTGGTTTTGCTCTCCTTTGCTTTCTATATATACAGCAGTAGGATGAGGAGTAAGCACACTCTCTCTCCTTCCTTTATTTCTTCTCTTATTTTCTATTTTGTTACAATTCTCAATATCAACCATTAATTGATTTCAGTTTGTGATTTTAAACTCATTTCCATTAATAGGCAATTGAATTCTGATTTGCTGGACATTAACAGCATACCTATCAGTTTCAGATGTGGTTTTGGTAACAAATTTCCCACGGATTCAGCTTCCTGTTTGAGTTTCGATAGCTACTTAATTTCTGCACTTCATCTCCAACTTCATTAAACTGTGGTTAAGTTAATCCCATCACCTATATTGAATTTCTAGGCTGAAACGTTGACGTTGACTTGGGTCAAGAGAACTTCCACTTTATCTAGAAGTTCTCCTAATTCAAAATTCAGCCGTTGGATTGATTTCAGCTTTTGATATCATCTTCTAATCATTATCCATTGAATTGCTACAAATTCTGATTTGCATCCAATGGCTGAAATTTCATATCTGAATTTTAGCCCTACCTGTAAAACCCAAGAAATCCCAGTCTAATAATAATTTATTGATAACTTTGAATCCAACTGTCGGATCGACTTCAAATTTGGATATCTTGTTCCTGGTGTTATCTTGCACATTCTCCTACTATTAGTTTGGCATCTATTGGCTGGATTTTTCGGCTATAGTCAGTTTTCATATTCTTGTTTTGTAAATCATAGTGTTACCATCTCTCATCAATTGTTGGTTTTTCTTTCTTGTTGGTTCTATGGCTGTTCTCTTTGAACATATTCCTTGTGTTATTTGTCCACATGAGGAGGAGAAAGAGCATAGTTGCTCGAGTTTTTTTTTTTTTTTTGATACTTAAAATCCAATCTGCTCGAGATTGTTGCTTGCTTAGGACTACCTTTTTGTTCCTGATGGAGCCTACCTTTTTTCTCATGAGGGAGAGATTGGTGATTCTTATTTCTTCAAGTCATCAGTTGAAGATTGTTTTTATTTATTTGACCGTGTCATCTGCTCATGTCCTGAACAACAATTTTTTCTATGAAGAAGATCTTCAATAACAATGCAATTTATCTAGTTCACAACAACCTTATTTTCTGGTTTACATCAACCATATGTTGAGTGGTTCATAGCAACCTGATGTAATCCTTTTTTACAACAACCTTATGTTGTTTGGTTCCCAGCAACCTGGTGCTGCTACTTGGTTCGCAGTGAGTTAGTGACCTATACAACACTTTTACCTGGTTCACAGCTACTTATGCTGCAATTTTATGTGTGACCTCTGTTTGGGGCTCATAAGTGCATCGACTTTTGCAGTTTTATTAATCCTTTTGATTACTACTTACTACCCGCCTTCCATGGGAAGAGATTATGATGTTATTACTGATGTGATATTTTGGACTGCGGATTGATGTTCTGCATTGCATATTTTGTCTGTTGATGGTGGTTACGTTGAGTTTTTTTGACACAATTTTTTATCTACTGATACCCCTGATCATTGGTGTTTTTTAGTTGATATTGCTACTCCAATGAAGTTCTCTTTGTGCTCCCTGGCGTCTCCACCGCTATATATGTTAAAGACAGGTTTTGCGGTTCCTATCTATTTTTGTAGTTCCAAGTTTGGAGTCTTTTGATAGATCTATATAGGGTCCACCTTGAGGGGAATGTTGAAGATAAGTTGATGATCGGACCCATGTACCCACGGGGTTACAATATTTTCCTTAATGTCTTATGTATACCACGATAGGGCGAGTGTCCTTATCGTGGATAGGCTTAGGTCTTGTATATTTTTATCTTTACCTAACCTTGTTTAGTTTATCTATTTGTTTGCTAGTTAGCTAAACTAGTCTAGGACTTCTTGGTCAACTAGACTAATTTCATGCAACGAACTAAATCTTGGTTTTGAGGCACATGTCGGGTCCTCATTTCAAGTTTTCAACACAGGGTTTTGATCCTGGGCCTCATTGTGTTGAAAACTAGTGTTGAAACCTGGGTTTCAACTATGAGTTTTGATCCTGGGCTTCGTTTCAGCCATGCCCAAAACCGAGACAACTTGGATTTCAATCGAAACCTTGAACCATGATTTCTTGTAATTAGGGAGTGATTATCCATTAATAAAAGGCTACCGGTGGAGGGAGATAACACACACTCGATTGCTCTCTCTCCCTCTTCTCGGCTTTTATCTTCTTCTTTCGTTCCTCTTTTTTCTTTACTTTGTCACAAATTTCATACAAGAAAAACACTCCCTAACAACTGTGGTCTTAGCTGTCTCCGCTGAGGCCACCCTCCCCGCTTTCGATGAGGATCCTTTCTCCCATCTCTCTCGTCATTAGCCTCACCTCCCAAGCCTCTTGGACCTTATCCATTCGCTGTCCCTCCAGGCTTGGAGGAGGGTGAAATTTACTAGCAATCTGAGTTAGTGTGCCAAGAGCTTCCCTCTTCTTTTTTTGGATGAATAAATAATTGTATTCAATAAACCCAAGAAGGTAATTTCTGGGGGGGGGGGGACTCCCCCAAAAGGATGCCAGAAGAAAGAATGGAAAAGAGAGAAACAGCAAACACTCAAGATGAAGTCCTACACACAGAAAATTGGGTAGATAATTCCCAAGAACTACCAATATGTCTATTCCTTGTGGAATCCGGGAAAATCCTCTCAATTGGAATGAGCCTGGCCCAAATTTTGAAAGCTATATTGTCCAAGATTTGGACAAGAGTCCTTGAACTAGCAGTCCATCTCCCAAAATTCATTTCCCGTCAGATGTGGTAAATGGCAGCACTAAATGGGATCCTACCAATAGTGTCACAACTAGTTTTCCCCTTGAACCTTGGTGGCCCATTCCCATTACCTTTCGAAGAGAATGATCCTTCTCCAGTAAGGCCTGCATTAAAGAAGTATCTGATCCCAGAGTTGGGAGGAGAGAGCGCATACGAAGAACAAGTGGGGGACCTCTGGTGCACTCCAACAGAGACAACGAGAGGTTGGGGATACATTTTTCTGCTGGAGGAACGATTGCATCAGCGAGGATGGGGTGAGTGCTCTCCACCCGAAGAAGCTATGGTGGGGGATGGAGCCTTGGAACCAAATGAGCTCATTTCAAGGGACTTTTTGGCCTCTAAACCTGACTAAGTCCTAGACAAAAGAGGAAGACATCACTTGATACAAGGTCGCCACTCTCCCTAGGCCACCTAGCAATGCTTGATAAGTCACTCCACAAAGCCCTCAGGTTTTGGGAGGAAGAAGGTCCTGGCCTCCACTCTCCACCCTGGGAGGATAGCCGAAACTTTGGCCAATCTGTCCAACCAACAGCCCCATATACCTGATTCTTTCCTCATAGGTATTGATGAGCACACCATGTGGATGCAAGTTGTCAAGTGAAAAGTAGATGAACCATTGTCTATTGATGATTTAATGGTGCCAGATACAATGTTCCTGCGTTTTAATACTTCCTTCCAAACCTAGGGGGAGTCGGCCAAAGAGTTGTCCAAATGAAGTCATTCTTAAGGCATCTTACACAAACCAAATCCACTCAAATGCTTCTTCTTTTCTCCACTAGTTTCCATGTGAGTTTTATGATGCTGGCCAAGTTGACTTCCTTGACTCTTCTCAAACAAAATCCTCCTTCCTCTTGAAGGAGGCAGACTTTCACCCAACTAAGAGTGTGGAGGAATTTATATCTTCAGACCTTTTCCACAAGAAGACACTCATTAAGTATTCAATTTTATGACGGATCAAATGTGGAAGGCAAACACACCTACCAGTAGATGTAGGAGCTTTGCATAACTGACTCAACCAACTCTAGCCAGCCCGCAAAGGAAAAGAGCTTCGTCTTCCAAATCTGAAGTTGCTTCTGAAGCTGGTCGAGAATGGGAGCCAATGCTGGGCAGTCAGTCTAGAAGTGATGAGAGGCAGACCAAGGTATTTAATTGAGAGGTGACCCAGAGAGAATTCTAAGCTCCACCTAAGATTTTTTTTTTACTTGCTCTAAAGCGCCAAGATATGAGATTTGAGCCTTGTTAAACTACATTACAATCCACATGATGGGACCTACTCACAATCCTCATCGTGTGGGACTCTTTGACCTGCACAATTGGTATAGGACTCTGACTATGTCTATAGTTGCTGAGTTGGAATAGGACTCTACAATCCTATTGTATTTACAGTTCTATACAGTCATATTGTAATTAGATCTCCTATTAGTATGTAGACTCCTAATTAGTTTATGAATTTGCCTTATTAGTTTCCTTTACCAATTAGACTTGTTAGTTTCCTTTTCCTATTTGGTGTTTACTTTGTCTTTAGTTTGTGACTAAGGCTCTGACTTGTAGAGTCTTAGATCCTATCTAATATGTTTTCTATTTTCTATAAATACAAGCTACAAGGAGAGAAGCACATATACTCTCTCCCTCCTTTCTTCTCCTATTTTCTATTTTCTTACATGGTATCAGAGCTGATGCCGTTTTGAGAGTCATCTAAATTTTTTCGTCATTGTGTGCAGCCACCATTGCTGCCTCTGCTGCATCTGAAGTTCTGGTTTTGTTTTCTAGTCTATTTTCCATTGCTTCTCATCCACCTTTCATATTCAAGTAAGTTTTCTAGTTTTGCAAATGAAGTCTCATAGATGAGTTTCTAGTTTTCTTCCTAATTAAATTCTTCTCTGGCTAGGCGGCACACCTGTTTCTGAAAACTATTTCAGATTGGCACTCTCAAGCCTAATTCCTCCATTACAAGTCCCATTGTGTAATTTATTATAGAAATAAGGTTCTGTTTTAAATTCAATTTCAATTCTTTATGGGAATTCTACTGTTGGTTCATTACAGCTTTCAGTTTCTACTCAAGGCATTTATTGCCAACAGTTACAGAATTGGAAAGTCAAATATATGGCAGGGACAAATCAGCTAATGACATTCTGTTACAATATGATTGGGCAACAAACTATCAAAACATGATCATGATCATGACTCAATAGTGTGATATGGATATATCAAGCAAACCTTAGACTGCTAGGACTCTTAACAGCCAAGGTCAACAATAGTCCAAACGGAAACTAATAGGTTCAGATTTAATAGGAGAATATTAAAATTGGTGGACCTGATGTTCATCCCACAGATTCAGCAATCAAGCAAAACAAGACGACTGATTTCGATGGCATCTGAGATTAGTATCAGATTGACAGGTAACTAACAACAAATTAGAATTTAAAACAAATAATTTAGGTCGATAGCAGCAAGAGGACATCCAATTGACAGCAGATAAGGGAGATGATTGAAGTAAAACAGAATCAAGATAGTTAGCTTAACTTGACAACATCAGCAAATAATAGGAATAACAGAACTTGATTTATAGGAAAAGAAACTATATGCATGGATGAATCGATGGAAACAAAACAGAATGAAATTGGCAGATGGAATGGAACAGATCTGAATTAAATAAAATAGAAACTTACTCGATAACTAATGGAAGATAAGAAGAATGATATGACCATTGGAATCACCACCAATGGCCTTGACTGTCTCTCACTGCCAGAGATCTCTCATCTCAACTGACTCTCACAGCAACTGTGTCCAGCAAACAAGTATAAAGCTTCTTTTATTATTCTCAATTGTAGGAGGCATGAAGCCTTACAATGCTATTAAATATGAAAATAGAAAGTTAAACAACCGACTAGGGAATACAAATCTCCCAGCCATGAACCAATTTTTCAATAAAAAAGGACTCTAAAAGACTTAACAATACTTCAGCCGACCTTACATCTCTGGCCTAAAGCCGACTTATCCCAGTGGGGAGGCTCACCAACTTAAAACTATTAATTAACTAGGCCTCTTAATGGGCTATTACATGAATTAAAATAAAACCACTTAACCCCGTAATGAAACTAAGCCCAAACACTTAAAACAAAAGCCACAAGCCCAAGGCTTAAATAAAAACACTGATCTAAGATGAACCAGCCCAACTGGAGGCCTGCTCTCAGCCTGGCCGTGAGCTGCATCATAGGTATTCCCCTCTTCTCGAACAAAAGAAAAAAGATCATGGATAGACTCACTTTTGCTGGTTAAGTGTGGAAGTTCAGGCTTCCAAAGCACTCCCAGATTATATCAGCATTGTTGACGATGAAGGCCACTCTTTGAAGCAGGCTATCCGCTTTGACTGTGTTGAATCAGAGAATGGGCGAGAATTGATTTCCTCCTATCATCCCAGCTTTATTTATAATGAATAATAAGAAAGATTACAAACTAACAAGAACTCTAGAGTGACTAAGAGTCCCAGAGTCCCAGTATCAAAGGAAAGGAAATAAAGGAAAAAACAAATAAAAAATAAAATTACAAGTATGCCCTTTATATAATTCGACCCTCTCCCTCAAGTTGGTGCATATATATTATGCATACCCAACTTGTACAATATCATATGAAATGGTTCCTCAGATAAACCTTTAGTGAAAATGTCTACCAGCTGATCCTCTGACTTGACAAATGAATTTGAATCTGACCACTTTCAAATTTTTCTTTGATAAAGTGACGATCTACCTCAACATGCCTAGTCCTATCATGCTGAACTTGATCGTGAGTAATGCTGATGGCTGCTTTATTGTCACAAAACAACGTCATAGATTGATGACACTTAACTTTCAAGTATTCGAATAAGCACTTCAACCACAATAGTTCACATATTCCCTGAGCCATTGAAACGGGCCACTACATTCTGCTTCTTGCTGTGCCAAGTGACCAGATTTTCACCCACAAAAGTACAATATCCTGAAATTGATTTCTTATCTGGACTACTTGCCCAGTCAGCATCAATATAAACCTCCACTCTGAGATGATCATGTGGTGACAAGAGAATCCCTTTCCTGGAGCAGCCTTCAGATAGTGTAGAATCCTATAAACTGCCTCCATATGTGATGTATAGAGATCGTGCATAAATTAACTCACCAAACTCATTGCAAATGCAATATCAGGACGGGTATTGCATAGATAGATCAGCCTTCCAATTAACCGCTGGTACCTACCTTTATCTGTCGGTGTTCCTTCTTTCTCCCTGAGCTTAGTATTAGGATCCAAAGGAATATCACATAGGCGACACCCTAATAAGTCTGTCTTTAAAAGGAAATCAAGGACATACTTTCTTTGAGAGAGAAAGATGCCCTTTGTAAAACGAGAAACCTCAATCCCAAGAAAGTACATGAGTTTTCCAAGATCTTTGATTTCAAACTCCTTCCCCAATAATGACTTTAGTCTTCTAATTTCATCATCATTATTTCCAATAATAACAATATCATCCACATATACGAGTGTAGTAAAGACACCTGAGTTATGCTTGATAAACAAAGTATGATTAGCATTACTCTGCATGTAACCAAATGCTATCATAGCTTTGTGAAATCTACCAAACCACGCTTTAGGGGACTGTTTAAGTCCATAAAGATAGAGTGTTTCAACTTGCATACCTTTCCATCGGTACTTGCATTTGTAAAACCAGGTAGACAATCCATATAAACTTCTTCTGTGAGTTCCCCATCAAAGGAATGCATTCTTTATATCAAGTTGTTGTAGATCCCAGTTATGATGCACTGCACATGCCAAGAAAACCCAGACTATTGTCATCTTGGCTACTGGGGAAAAAGTTTCTTGGTAATCTATTCCATATGTCTGGGTGAATCCATAGGCAACCAACCTTGCCTTATACCAATCCATTGTGCTATCAATTTTCTACTTAGACTCACTTGCACCCTACTGGTCTCTTACTAGGTGGGAGAGGAACAAGATCCCATGTATCATTTTTCTTCAAGGCTTTCATTTCCTTAATCATTGCATCTTTTCACCGTTCATTTATAATTGCATCTTGCCAAATCTGAGGAATAGAAACAGAGGAAGGCGAGGACACAAAAGCACGAAAGGAATGAGATAAAGAATTATATGAAACAAAATTGAAAATTAGGTGAAGTGTACAAGACCTATTGCCTTCCCGAATGGCAATGGGTAAATCAAAATCAGAAGGAGGAAGTTCCTTACCAAGTGAAAACTTAGTCTGTGGATCTAGGGCTGACAAAGGGACATGTGAAGTTGCTTTAATAGTAGTGGTCCTTCCTTGCTTGCTTCTGGCACGGCTACGGTTGTAAATTTGTAAAGGTTTGGCATTAGGACTGGTTGTGGGAATAGGTGTAGGTGTAGAAGGTGGTATTATGTCCTGGTCTAACTGGTTTGATGTTGATTCTGTCTCTGGAAAATATGGAACCGGAACCAGGTCCGTGACTCTTTCTTGGACTCGAACCGATTTCTCTGGCACATCTTCAAACATAGGTACATCTTCAATTTCAGCACTATCCTGCTCCCCCTGAAGATGTGACGGTAATACATCAGATGCTCATGAAAGAGAACATCTCGAGTAATAAAAGTCCTCCGGGAAGGAGGATGATAGCACTTATAGCCCTTTTGTGTGGTAGGATAACCAATGAAAATACACTGGAGCCCCCTGGGATCAAGTTTGCCAGGAGATCGATGATTGCGAGCATAACAAACACAACCAAAAATCTTCAGTGGCAATACAAAAGAAGTATTGCGGTAGGGTTTAGATGGGTTTAGGAGTTGCGGTAAGGCTTTGGGATGGGTCTTAGGTATTACAGCAGGTTTATATGGATGATATTGGAGCTGCGGCAGGTTTATGGAATGATAGTAGGGGCTGCGGCAGGTTATGAAGATGTGCAATTGAAGAAGAACAAGGGATGGGGTAGTAGAAGAATGGTTGGCAGTAATGGAAGCTGTCGGCAAGGGGTTTTGATAGGGCTAGTATAGGAAAAAATTATGGCGGTAACAGTAGGGTTGATCTTAGGTTCTAGTGGTAACTATAGGGCGTTGGTAGGGGCTATATTGTGTCAACAAGGGCTGGCTTTGATGGTGGCGGAGGTCTAAGCAGGAGTACTGAGGCCTGTGGGGCTGCCGGCAGTGGGATGATGGCGGCAGATTTTTAAAGGAAAAGACAAAGAGAGAAGAAAAGAGATGAGAAGGGGTGGTAGGTCTAAGGTGGCTCTAATACCATGTTGAATCAGAGGATGAGAGAGAATTGATTTCCACCCATCATCCCAACTTTATTTATAATGAATAATAAGAAAGATTACAAACTAATAGGAGCTCTAGAGTGACTAGGAGTCCCAGAGTCCCAGTATCTAAGGAAAGGAAATAAAGGAAAAAAAATAAAAAATAAAATTACAAGTATGCCCTTTATATAATTCGACAGACTGGAAACCACAATAGTGCCTCTTGTGGTGTGTTCAGCTACCATCCCAAGTCTTGAAGCTCTCAATCGAAAACCCTGATTTGTGTTCTAGGAAAAAGAGGAATAACCCAACCATTGAGTTTCTAGGTTCTGGTTGGGTAAGAGAAATGCTATTTCTGTGGTTCTGGATCGTTTTAGTGATGGCCGAGAGAACCCCCCGCCTAACCTTAGGCAATTGGACCTCCTGGCCGAAGATTTGGAAGATGCCTCTTCAGATCCTGATGCACCCAAAGACGAGTTCAAAACAGATGATTCACCCCTGAGTGAACTGATTCAGATGCCACATTGATGTCTCCCTTGGCTCCTTCTAGTCCCATGGTTGGAACTTCTCTTCCCACCAACAACTTCGCAGTTCTAGGAGGATGTTCTGGCGGAGGATTCAGATCTGTTCTCTCCTTTGCAGAGGAGACTTGTAGTTTGACCTGTAGCCTGGCCTCTCTGATTCAACAGATCTGCTGCCTGGCACCTTGTCCGAGCCCTCTGCCCCGCATGCCTTTCTTGCCACCCCTGCTGGCTCTCCTTTCACGGGAAGGGTTTTGTCGCCCTCGGAGAGTCCCCCCCCGCTAGTGCCTGCTCTAACCCAGCCTCCTCACCTCGAGATGTCCAACCATGGTAACCTATAAAAAATCCAGAGGACGTGGTTCTCGTGGCCAGCTCAACCCCTCCCCTCTCAACCCCGCAGATGAACCATCCCGTCCAACCAGGGATGGCCCTTGCAATCTGTTGGTGCATTTGAAAGGAGAGGAATGCTCGCATTTTTTTGGCAAAGGAAGAGACAGCTGAGAGGACTGTGTTCAAGGCAATGAGAATGGTTTCTAGTTGGTGTTTGGTTGTCCCTGATTTTAGAGGGGAGAACACCTTTGAATATGGGTTATATGGGAGGATTTTATGAATTATTAGTTTACTGGATGTATCAGTGTGTTTTTTCCATTTTGTTGGGATCATGTAAGGGGTAATAGGCTCTTGAGTGTACAGGCAGCTACAAGGATTAAAGTATCGCGTATATGTATCGTATCAGTCAGGTGATTTTAAGAGACGCATCATATCATATCGTGGAAACGGTGTATACGCATGGATTCGCATGGCTATAGGCCAAGATATCCACGGGAATGGTATGGGAACATGGAAAACACAATTTTAAAGCATAAAAACACTATAATTAACAATATTAAGAAGTAAAATGTTTCTTACATTCATATTACTCCATCTAATACTATGCCGAGTTACAGACTGGTTCAAACTTAGAGTTATAAGTTTCAAGAAGCGGTGCAACCAATAAGATTTGGTAGATATTTTTTACATATGTGCAATACCCACCCCAGTCCATTTACTGATAATAGATAGAACCATGTATACTCATCTGGAGTCGACTTTCTCGTTGCTGGGAGAATGTTCTGATTTTTTTAAAACTGTAAAATATAAAAATAAATAATAGAAAATTAAAATCATAGTTTCAAGTATGCAACACACTTAGTTTGCATACTTGAATGGAAATTAAAATATTAGCATACATTTTGGAGCACATTTACATGAAAAAAATGAATTTATAAATTATATTTATTTTTTTTAGAAAATAAAAATAAAGAATTAAAACCAAAAATTAAAGAGAATGTACCAAGTCAGTAGATCGGCACATTACAATCATCATATAAAACATATAAAATGATAAGATTCATTTTTTAGGATTTTTTTTTTATTTTTGAAATGTATCGAGGTGTATTGAGGTGTATCGAGGCGTATCGAGGCGTATCGAGTGGTATCGAACCATATCGAACCGATATGGCTCGACACTCTTCTTGTTTTAAAAATTAAGAGAAGTATCTAGCAGTATCAAATCGACTAGTGTTGATACCATGGATTAAAATCTCGGCGAGATCTCGCCGAGATCTCGCCGATTTCGCTGGTTTCGACACTAGCCGGGCGCAGAGGCGAAACCATTTCGTCTCGGCATTTCCTATTCCGCCGAGATCTCGCCGAATCTCGCTATTTTTCGCTATTTCTCGCGAGATCTCGCCGAGATCTCGCGAGATTTCTTTTGCTTCTTTTTTTTTTATAAACAGGCAGGGTCTGTTTCTGCGGGAACTCGACCGAGAACAGTCCCCCGATATTTTCTTCATTCTCCCCATTTTTTTTTGTTTGGACTTCAAATTGCTACGAGTGGTGCTTGACTGCGGGGATTGCTGTAAGAGCTTCATATCAACTTTGAAGGTAAGTTTCTTGCCGAAAAATGAAATTTTTACATGAGACTACAAAGGGGAGATTTTTTTTCGAATGTGATGAAATTTTTATATGTTAGTTACGTGAGCCGGATCTACAAGCTCACGGTTTCGTTCGATTTTGATTGTTGTAGGTATTTTTTCAATTATTTGCATTTAAAAATGAATTTTCAGCAATTAAAATTTAAAATATTAATTATTATTACTCATTTGATGATGATGACCTATTTATATGTTAATCACGTTGGCGATTCTTGTCCTACGATTTCGATTTCGATTTCTTGTTGTATGTTTTTTTTGAATTATTTATATTAAAAATAATTTTCAGCAATTAAAAATTAATTTAAAATTGATTAAAAATGCTATAAAATCGGGAAAAATAAGGAAAATGTTCGATCGCATTTAAAATATGAGAAAAATTTTGAAATGTAATTTCTACCGTGTTAAGTTTGTAAGGTTATTGAAGTTTGTGTTTTCTATGAAACGATTGCTTGAAATTATGTCGGGACCAAGTTCCGGGGCGAGGCGATGGGGGCGACGGTACCGGTTCCCGAACCGACCCGCATGGCGGTATGCGACGCCCTTCAGGGTGATAGGAAGAAGACCCAGTGTAATTTTTTGGGAAGAAGCTTCGTCCGCGGCATCACAAGACCAAGCAACACTTGAGTGGATTGGGCAAAGATGTTTCCAAATGCCCGCAGTGTCCCGTGGAGATATCCGGGCCATAGGTGAACATTGAGGGGAGGGAGGCGGAGGAGGGCAGCAATGGAAAGAGAAAAACAACAATTTGAAGAGGCAATTCGAGGCACCGTACCGAATCCAATTGAGAACATGAGGTTGAGGGATGGGATGTGGAAGATACGACAGGCAGAGGCAAGACAGATGCGTCATGCGCATGGCTAGTAGAAACCCTGGATCGGATGCGAGAGGGAGACGGACAAGAGCGGGTACATCCGGGCGGGTGGCGTGGTAGTGGATTTGTTGAGCCCGAGCCACGGAGACGGAGCAAAGGGATTGGTTCCTGGTTTTCTAGATCACGAAGTAGAAGGGAAGAACCCAGGCCACGGGGACCGGATGATTATGTTCAAGTTCTAGAGCAAGATCCCGCAGTCTTTCGAGCAAGGTAGTAAGCAAAAAAATAAAGGCAATGTTTGGGGGAAAGAATAGGAGTCGAGGGTATTCTTACTCTAAGTGGTCGTTTTATCATGGCATCCCAAAGAACGCCACCACAGCCCTTTCTTTCGGAGCATGCTTGGATGCGTTCTTGAGAGGCGTACAGGGGGTTAGAGGGCCAAATCAATATGAGTTATGACTCATTATTTGCCTCAACATAAGAAGGAATTACAAGACCGGATTCAAGCCGAAGAGGAATTGGGAAGATTTCGAGTAACTATTATGTGTGATGGTTGGATGGTCCTACCAGAAAGTCCATCATCAACTTCATGGTTTCCCGTGATGGGAGGACGGTGTTCCTTAGGTCCGTTGATGCATCACTGAAGTAAAAGATGCATTATATTTTGGGCTGTTGCAAGAGGTGGTGGTTGAGGTGGGAGCTCGAATGTCGTCCGTTGTGACGGACAACGGCAGCAATTTTAAGAAGGTAGGGGAGATGTTAATGAACAATCCCGACTACAATCTCTTCGGACTCCATGTACGCCCCATTGTATTGATTTGATGTCAAGGACATGGGCAAGATAAGTAAAGTCAAGAGAGTGGTTGAGCAAGCAAGACAAGTAACCACTTTCATCTACAACCATGGTTATTCCTTGAACATGCTCGGGGGAGAGATGTGGGGGACTTGGTCGACCGGGCATCACCGATTCGCTCGAACCTCATAGCATTGAAGAGCTTTGGGCGAAGATGGCCGGACTCGGTCGATGTTTGCATCCGAGGATTGGTTTTCGTGGAGACAATCGGCTACACCCCAGGGGTGGAGCACAGTACCATCGCTGCACGAATTTTGGCAAAATGTGAAGGTGGTAGTAAGGGTGTTGCATCTGTAGTATAGGTGTTGAGATTGGTAGATACCGGCGAAAACCAACCATGCCCTTCTTTATGCTTTCCGTGGGCGCATTGAAAGTACGTGTTAAAGCTTTGATACCACGTGGCTATAAGAATTATATAAAGATCATCAATGACCGATGGGAAAGCCAACTCATGCATCCATTGCATAAGGCTCGGTGAGTAAATTTGATGATGTATTTACTTTAGTGTTCTTATGTACCAATATAATTTTTATTTGTTTTAACCATGTGTCCACCGCCAAATATTTCAGCATACTATTTGAACCCCAAGTACCGATACGCATGTACTTGGGACGAACGCAGAACTCATTGAGGCGGTGAAAGCTGAGTGGTTGCAAAGTTGGGCCGATCCCTGCCACGTGCATTGGCAAACCTAGAGGTGAGTTGTGTGCCGTTCCTCGGAAATATGTGCTTAACTATATATTGTAATTGCAAATATTTATAAGTTTTCGATTGTGTGTAGATTAAAACCTTTAGGGAAGCCCGTGGGAGTTTTGGGTTCCCCGCGTGGTCGGACGTGACAAAAGTGATCCGTATGTATTACGTTTAATTGACATCGAAATTAAATTATCTTATGTTTTATGTATTACATTTAAATGACATCGAAATTAAAATATGTTATTGTTCTTATGCATGAATGGTGGGTGTTGTATGGTAAAGATGCCTACTCCAAGAAGATAGCAAGTAGAGTGTTAGCTCAAACATGCTTTGCATCCGGTTGTGGCGACGGAGTACTTTCAACCTCATTCATTCAAGAGGCGGAATCGACTTGGCTCCCAACGGCTAAATGACTTGGTCTTTGTGCATTACAACATGAGGCTGAGGGTGCAAAACATGTTCTTTGATAAGGAGGATGATACCCCGCTCGAGCTCGCCAACATCTTCCAACCGACTCAAGAGGAAGATCCATTAGTAGAGTGGGTGCGGGGCGGAGTACCCGTGATGGGCGAGCCCGGGGATGCCCGACCCCATTTGGCCACATTTGGATCCGATGTCGACGAGTTTTAGCCCTCGGAAGAGGGTCGAGTCCGTCACGGTCACCCGTGCCATTTGACCCTCCCGCCGGCACGATACGAAGATCCCGAGTGGAGTTGGGGGGTAGTGGAGCTAGTGGCGGTGATCATGGGGGTGGGGGTCGAGCCACTTTTGTCAATATTGGGGCTGATCCAGCCCACGAGCATCACCGTTGGATACACCGGGGGAGAGCCAAGACACTCATACAACACAGATGATGACCATGGTGCCGCGTGCCCATCCTCATCACGTGGACCAACCTCCAGATTCTCGTAGGCCTCGACATCATTCCCATTCCCAACATGATGAAGATGCCGATTGTAGTAGCACGATGGACGCCGATGTTGATAGCCTCTCTAGTGGCTTACGAGGATTGAGTGTGGAGGAGAATAGCGTCTTCGCGGGGACATGACAATGGAACTTTCCCGGATATAGCACCGTTCAACATACACTTCAAATGATTATGTTGATATCAACTTCCCCCCCATCCCCTACGTGCATATGGTTCTTCTTTCGACGATGGTTCGATGCAGGAGCACATACACGGAGTCATAGTGGATCAACCAACTCATTCCATTCCATCGCATTTCCGCAAGATTCTACGCACGCAGTACTACTTGTAAGTTTTCCATTCTTCCCAAAGATTGGTATCCTTCTGACAGCTCCCGATGTTATATTTATGAATCATGTGCAAGACTACCGAACTACTTTGCATCAAGAATGTCATGGGAAGATTATGTTGCTCAATTGGAAGACAATTTGCGTCGACAACTTTCCCGGATGTATGATGATAGTAGGATGGATCATCCACGACACTCTACGTATTACTAGACATTGTATCTGTATAAGGATTGTGGAATTGTGGACTATAGGCACATGGGGACTATGGGATCATTCAATGTTGAATATTTGAATTGTGAACTATGATGTAAATTATGTAATGATTTATAATGAAGTGTAATTTTGTTTCTCTTTCCCCTAATGCATTATGTTATTGTCTCATTTGCCATATTTGATTGAATATAATAGCTAATATTAACCTAAATTAACAACATGACTTCAGATTGTCTTGAAAACATGGGTGTAAACCCAAACAACCACAAATGGTCATTATTTTTACAATTTTATACTCTAAATGTGTTTATGTATGTAAAAATAAGGTTCCCTTAAAGTTGGAGACCTAAAAAGGCATTTTGGCCACCGAGACAGCCTTTTTAAGCTGTTTCGGACAAAATGCATAGTCTCGGCGAGATCTCGATCTCGCCGAGATCTCGGTTTCGGAGGAGGCCGAGACTCCTCCGAAACTCGAGATTTTAAACCTTGGTTGATACCAATACGTATCGTACTCTACGGGCCGTATCGATACGATACTTAAAACCTGGGGCAGCTGTTTGCTACCACCAATACAATTTTTGTTCTCTCAAAAAATAGTTTTAAAAGGGTCAGCTAAGTTATTTGAGAAACCCACCAGGAACCTACCGTTGCTATCAATATTTTGAAATACCATCCATTAGTTTCATAACAAATGATTTCTCCCAAGGTAGGTAATCCGGCTTTTTGTAGTTTTGAATCTAGGTATGGTTCTTACTTTAGGGAAAGTTTCATCCACCTCCCCTGCACTCATTTATAAAGGCAGGCACCCCTTAACTTCGGAGGCAATTACAGCCACACCCCTCCCAATGATAGTGGTTAATAGAAATGTTGAATTGACACAATTACCCTTTTTATAAACACTCCATTCCTCTCTCAAACCCTACGCTGTCGTCTGGGTCAACCCCAGGCCAAGTTATCCACCACCATCGAGCATGATGATGACACTTAAGGAGATCGTAGATGATATCGGCATCAGCAAATCGGTTTTCTGTACACTTCAACTCTGGCGACACTCTAGCCAGCCCCAAGGAAATCTAGAGGCCAAAATCGTGGTAACGACACTCACTATCGCACACCAGATGCATACTAGGCACCCTTTGTGGAGTCCCTCGGTGGCAGAGCTATAGAGGAGAAGAAAAGTAAGTTTGGAATGGGAATGCACTTTCTTCTAGTTTGAATTCTTCCTTATCGTTTAATTAGGATATACGATAACTTGTTTTAATGCATTTCTTGTTGGTTTCACAAAAGAAGCACAGTTAATATATATATATATATATATATATATATATATATATATATATATATATATATATATATATATATATATATATATATATATATATATATATATATATATATATCTACTGTGCTTTTCCTCTTCTGAGCCTTCTGAACCTCTAAAGCCAGATTCCTTTCTTATGTAGGAAGATTGAAACTTGTTAGATTAATCATGCAAAGCTCCTACCTGTATTAGGCTGGTATTTTTGGTCTCCCCAGGTCGATCGCCCAGAGTATTAAAAGCCTTATGAGTGCTTCTCTATGGAAAGGAAATGATAACAACAAATTTTTCTACTCTATTGGTTGGGATAAGGTTTGCTTGCCTAAAGTGGAAGGTAGTCTGGGCCTTAGAAGAGTCAAGGAGGTCTACAAGGCTTGTATATTTAAACTAACATGGAGAATTGCTGAGAAAAAAGACTGCATTTGGGTGAACTAGATTTATAGTAGATACCTGAGAAAGGATTCCATATGGATGGCTTCTATGGCATTTGACTCTTCTTGGATTTGGAGGACAATCTTGCATCACAGACAGCTTGTACGTCCCTTTACCAAATATATGATTGACGATGGAGCCTCTACCCTTCTTTGGCTGGACAACTGACATCGTCATGGCATTCTGGTAATGATAACTTGATATATGGCGAGAAAATTTGAATGGACTTTGTCGTGATGGACTAGCTACTATTTCCTCCATCATTTCAGATGGGGATTGGCGTACAGGAAGGGCCTCTTCCTGTCGCCTTGCACGGGCCTAGGAAGCTCTGGGCTCTATCATTCGCCATCCTTCTGGGAGTGGCGATACCATTAGTTGGCTCGGATCCAACAATGGTCTTTTTTCCGTATCATCAACTTAGGAGATAGATCTCACAGGACCAGGTGGATTGGTTTGACATTGTGTGGTTTAAAGGGCACTCGCCACGGCATAGTTTTACTTTATGGAGAGTCTTGATTCAATCTTTGCCCACGGGATCCTTACTCTATGATAGGGGTATCATTCCAAGTTCTAGTTGTGGTCTTTCCTGGGCTTCCGCAGAAGACATCAACCGCCTCTTCTTTGATTACACCTTCTCCAAGAGAGTCTGGGAATCGATCATTCGGAAGTGCTGGCCATCTAGCAGAAGTATCCGTCCTTTCAATCAAGAATGGAAATGGATGCTCAGGAAGTTTAAAGGGAAGAGACATTGTGACACCCTTGCCAAGCTCACATTTGCTGTCACGGTGTACCACATATGGTTTGAGAGAAACCTCATAAAATGAACTTCCAAATCAAGATCCTTTGCCCAGATTTAGGATACTATTATTTTCAACGTGAGGGGATCCATTCCCTACGCCGTTCCCCCTCTCTAGATAATTCTAGAAATAGATTCATTTTATCTTCTTGGAGTCTTTCCACCGCCTGAGGCGGTTTTGTATCCCTTCTGTTGGGCTTTCTGCTAATGTGTAAGTAGCTTGGCTCTATCCTTGGGATACCTAGATTTGTTTCCCCTTTTTCGGGGTGCTGTTAACACAATTATTTATTCACCCAAAAAAAAAACTACAAGGATGAGAGCAGGAACAACACTTCGATTCTGCTCTCTCTCTCTCTCTCTCTCTCTCTCTCTCTCTCTCTCTCTTTCTCTCTTCCTTTATTTCTTCCCTTATTTTGTAATTTGTTACATGGTATCCGAGCAGGGGCCATTTTGAGAATTGTCTAAAGTTCTTCGTCATGGTGTTCAGCCACCATTGCTGCCTCTGATGATCAGCTGTTGTTCTTAAGTACCTGCTACTACCATCATATGATCTGTTTAGTAGATCTGTTCTGATCTGTAGATATTTGATCTACTGTTGTTCATCTGACCTTGTGGCTACTATTTATCTGCTGAAGTGTTTTTCTCACATCAATTCTACTCATCAACTAGTTGATCTACTGATCTGATTACTACTGATCCGATCTGATTTTTTCTTTTATGATACTACCTGCTGCCCTGCCCTCCAAAAAGATCTGCTGCCATCTACTGTTGAACAGATCTTCTTCAAGATCAGTTTTTTATTATGACTGCTACTATTATTTCCGATGATCTAGACTACACTACTTGACTTGTTACTACGTTGCTGATTTACTACTGCTGTCAATGCTGGATCCTTTTGTTCCCTTTCTAAGGGTCTGTTTTGCCTTTCCAATGTCTCAAGGAGTTCTGCATACCTCATAACTTTGGATCCAACCATCGAATCGAGTTCAGATTTGGTTCTTATTTGCAACTGCTCTTGCTTATGGGATTTCTTGTGTTGTTTATCCTTCAAGATGCTACTTACTGCTACTACCCTATGATGCCCACTTGTTGCACATGATGCAATCTACTACATTTTTCTTTAGTAACTAAACTTACTACATTTTGCTCATGTTGAAGCCCACTATACCTTTTGCCCATGTTAAAGCCTACTACCTCTTTGCTCGTGTTGGAGTCTATTACTAGGTGCACATGATGCAATAACCTCTACTACCAGTTGCACGTGATGAAACCTCTACTACCTGCACGTGATGCACTCTCAACTTCTTACACATAATGCAACCTCTACTACCTACACATGATGCAACCTCTACTACCTCTTAAGTCGTGTTAGAACCACCACTATTATTGCTCCTGCTACTACTACTGCTACTACTACTACTTGGTTCACAATGACCTATACTTTGCTACTGTTGCTGCTTTGCTCACAGTGACCTATAGTGTACTGCTATTACTACTACTGTTGCTACTTCTGTTGCTATAATGTTTCAGCCGAAGCTCTCACAATCCCCCATGCTCTAGCTTAGGGGTTGGGGGGGCTGTTAGCGTAATGATATAAAATAAGTTATTGCTGACTGACTGCTTTGACTTAGTCAAAGAAGTCAAAGCAGCTAATCATGTGGATTGGTGGATTCCTAGTTAGTATATTAGTTTGCTTTATTAGTTTCCTTTACCAATTAGGCTTTTTAGTTTCTTTTTCCTATTTTGAGTTTACTTTGTCTTGAGTTTACTTTGTCTTTAGTTTGTAACTAGGACTTTGACTTTTAGAGTCCTAGATCCTATCTAATAGTTGTTTTCTATTTTATATAAATATAAACTACAAGGAGGAGAGTGGGACTAACAATTTGATTTTGCTCTGGCTATCTCTCTCTCTCTCTTCCTTTATTTCCTCTATTTTTTTTATTTTGTTACAATTTTATTCACCATTGTATTTTCAGGTTTTGTTCCTTTGGGCCTTGGATGTTCATGGATGCAGGACAATTCAATGAGTTACGACACAGTAACCAGCCCTGGGTTGAGGCCGGGGCCCTTGAAATTTGTGTTTCCCTCTACTCCAGCAGTAGTTTCCTCTATCCAGGATTTTTTTTATTTTAAATACTGCGACCTTCTTAATAGGGAAATTGGTCTGACTCCAGAAATGGTTAAAGCAAGCATTATAAGAGGATACTCCATGGGGGTTACCTATGCAGATTGTTCCAGTTCAATGCAGCTTATAATTCCACAGAAAACAAGAATATATCACCACCATATACCTGTGTTCTCCTGGCCTCTTTCAGTCTCTTCCCAATAGGACCTTCGTCCTTGACAGTAACTTCAATTTTGGGGTCTTCGTCGGTGTTCTCGCAAGCACAATAAGGGATCTCGGCCAGAGCCGTCAACTTTGAGGAGGGATTTGCTGAGCGAGTGAGACACATAGATAGAGAGAGGGAGATTTGTTTGTTTAAAGTCAAAAAGTTCCATTGAAGATGAAGAGGAAGAAGATCAGACTCAAAGAGTATTAAAGTTCCATTTTTTAATTATTATTTTACTTAGAAAAAGGTAAAATGGTAAGTTCATAGATGCAGTCCAAGGACCAGCCAGTAGTGGACCAACCCAAGGTACCATCAACATGGGCCCGGGCCCAGCCCACACTGTTCACGCGGTACTGTTCACGTGAAGAGTACCAACAGCAGTAGTTAGGACTCTCTTGATTAGTTTCCTAATTTTTAGTTTACTTATTTCCATTGTTTATTTTCCTTAAAATTAGGCTAGTTAATTTAAAAGTCTTAGTTGCTTTGAGACTAAGACTTGCCTAAAATCTAGTTTTCTAATTCCAGTTTTTAGAGATTTTCTTATTTCTATATTTTAGAAACTTCCTAAGTTATAAAGGAGATTTAGCTTTTCCAAGTTTAGTTCTTTATTTTATTTGTAATGTTTGAAAGCTATAAATAAAGAGAAAGCAGGCTGGCTGCGATAGAGTTTTTCCAGAAATTAAAAAGTAATTAATTTTTGGTTGAGCCTCATTAGGTTGTGAGACTCAACCTCTTGTTCTCCTTTCTTCTTTGAGATTTGATTTTTGTTTTGAGTTACAAATCTTCTACAATTGCTGGCGACATGGTTTCCTGCAGATCCTTTGAGTTAACTTGCTAAACTGGTAACAAAACTACAGCTTCAATCAAACTTATCCAGATCTGGGTGCTAGCAGGTTCAGCAAACTTGCAGGTCCCATAACTTCTTCAACTCTCTTCTGATCTTCTTCAACTTTGGAGGGGTGTTCATAACCATTATAAGGGTCATTCAACCCAAGTTTCATCAATTTCTAAAGGTCGGATTTTCAGATTAGAATGTTTTTCTATTACTTTTTATCTGCAGATTTTTGTGTTGGACTGAATAGAGATCCTGTAGCAAAGAGGGTTTGTGAATTTGTGTTGCCCTAAACCCCTTTACCACCAATTTGGTATTAGAACATGGCTGAGGAGAGTTCTAACTCTCCTAATCAGTCCAACAATCTCAATGACCTTGTTAATTTGGTTCTCCAACGATTGGCCAAAATGGATGCCAAATTAGATAGCATGGATGAGAGAATGAGTAATTTGGAGGAGCTAAATCATCCTAGGCGCGCTAGAGTGGAAGCCCGTAGAAGGGAAGCTCCTAGAATGGAAGCCCCTAATGCTAACCTAATGCCAAGACGTATTCTTAGGGCTCCTCAAAGAGTCCCTAGAGAGGAATACCGCAACCCACCCTATGACGACTATGATGAACCTATCTGTTACCAAACCCATAAAGTATGGATGGACCTCAAGGAGTTTCATGGGAGGCAAGACCCCGAAGCCTTTCAAGACTGGCTGAATGCCTTAGATGACTATTTTGATTGGTTTAATCTTCCCGAACCTCGAAAACTGCAATTGGCCCGCTCCAAACTTGTGGGTGGTGCTCGTGATTGGTGGTGTAACTATGAGTATAGTCTCATGAGGAGCCGTAGGGAACCCACTATTTGGGAAGAGATGAAGGAAGAATTGAAAGAAAAGTATTTGCCTTGATCTTTCCAAAGAAGGTTGTATGACTGATGGATTCATAATTTTATATATTTATTTTTCTTATATTTAGTCTATTTAACATATTATATGTCTTATGGTACTCATTTTGATGATTCCTTATATATAAGACAATGGTGGAAAGTATTAGTAATTTATGTTTAAAATAAAAGAAATTCTGATATTTTCAATAATGACCTTTTGAATTTCATGCAGGTTTTTAATGTGGAAAGAATTCTAGAAATCAAACGTGATCCAAAAATCAGATCTGGAAAGCTGATTTGAATTGAAATCAGAGAAGGAAGATTACCACACATAGAAGGTTTATTATTGGAAGGATTTGATTGATTGTCAAAAATCTTGAGGAGAATATATACCTCTATGGAATATTACAAAGATTGACAAATTTAGAGGTGGCATTTGGTTAATGATGGAATGATTCTCTATCTAATCTAGGAAAGTAGATTTTGTTTAATCTTTATTTCCATGTAATAAGGTTGTCAATTCTAGACATAGCAGTTTTAATCTTCTCTACTCTGGCTATTTAAGCAATGTAAATGCTACGTAATAGAGCATCCAAGAATTATTGAGAAGATAATTTTATTTCTTTTGTCTTTCTTTTCTATCATGTCTAGCTAAGTTCTTTAGTCAATTCAAGGGGAATTCAATCCGGTTAGTAAAATTGTGAGACTCTGTTCTTAATTTTAATTATTTTTTTCTATTCAAATATCTGTGTTTCTTGGTTTTTCAATTAATGATTGCATGATTCAGTTTATTAAGAGGCATATTAATTGATTGAGTTATGTGATTTATTGCTAACCTGAATCCATAATCCGTAATTGTTATGGTGTTCAGGAAAAGTAGCAATTGAGCAGAACAATTATGATTTAAGTTTTTGTTACTTGCTTAAAAGAAACATAGAATGAATTAAATAATCTGACGCTTGTTAGATTGTTGTTCATCTTTAACTCCCTCCAAGAGTGTAATGCTATCAATAAATTCATGAGGATTGCTTAATACCAATTGGTTTATTGATAAGAATTAAATTGTGTGCTGGGCTCAAATTAATGAAATTAGGGAAAATAAGGATTGTCTGGCTTTTTGATAATCCTTGGTTAAATATTTTAATAAAGAATAATATAAATATATGAGGTCAGTGATCAATTTGCAGCCGTGAATAAATTTCCTTGAATCGACATCATCTTCCATTGAATTTATGTTAATTAATTTTCTTGTCAATTAAATTGCAGAAGAAACCCCCCCCCCCTTTTCTTGGTAAGTAGACAATTTGATTAACTAGTCTCTGTGGATCGACCTTTACTTATCATTACTATTCATTATAGGTAAAGTAATTTATTTTTGGTTGCGCTCGACACGCATCAATGACCAGCTGAATATCTTCGTTAAGGTAGTATGAGTATGGAAGACTATGTATATCAATTTGATCAATTATGTGCACGGTCAGGTTTACGAGACAATGATGATCACATGATATCACGGTTCCGTTTGGGGTTACGACCTGAAATTAGAGAAAAGATTGGAGTGGTTGATATTGTTAGTCTTAATGACTGTGTTGATAAAGCTTTTCAAGCCGAGGACCTTTTGAAGTCAACACCAAAACCCACCTCCAGTTCTTATGAAGTGAAGCACCTCACACCAACAACAAAGCCATAGGGACTACATCTCATCCTACTCCAACGACAGATAAAGGTAAAACTCCCATGGTAGTAGCTACGGATGTGCAATGCTATCACTGCAATGCATATGATTACTTTGCTAGAGATTGTCCATAAAAATTAAAAGTAAACTCTTTAGTTGCTCCAATTGAGGCCAATCCAGATACACAGGTATGTGAGCCGCAAAGTGATGACACTCTTATTCCTAATACAGATGTCATGGATGATGGTGATGATTCATATGGAATCCATATAATCAGCAGTATGGTTTTGGTTGCCTCAAAAGTAGATATGGTTAATTTCGATGCCTCTACTAAAGCTCCATGGATTGACAATGGTGACCACAGTTCTGATGAGGACTACGGTGTTATGGAGAAAATTGCGGAAGACGAAGAATTGAATAAGATCGTCCCCATGAATACCACTATTCCACTTGACTTTCCTCAAGATGTTGAGCATATTGATTTTGTAATACCTTCTAAATATCTTGAAGAGAGTAGACCCAAAGTGATGGATTTTCTTTTACCGTCACAAGTGCAGTTCAAGTTTCAAGATCAACAGGTGCTGCCTACTGACCCCTCTATAGTCATTCTTCACCATTACAAAACTCGTGGACGAGTTTATTTTAAGTGGGGGGGAGTTGATGCAGTCCAAGGACCAGCCAGTAGTGGACCAATCCAAGGTACCGTCAACATGGGCCCGGGCCCAGCCCACACTGTTCACGCAGTACTATTCGCGTGAACAGTACCAACAGCAGTAGTTAGGATTCTTTTGATTAGTTTCCTAATTTTTAGTTTACTTATTTCCATTGTTTAGTTTCCTAGAAATTAGGCTAGTTAATTTAGAAGTTTTAGTTGCTTGGAGACTAAAACTTGCCTAAAATCTAGTTTCCTAATTCTAGTTTTTAGAGATTTTCCTATTTCTATGTTTTAGAAACTTCCTAAGTTATAAAGGAGGTTTAGCTGTTTCAAGTTTAGTTCTTTCCTATTTTATTTGTAAATTGTAATGTTTCAAAGCTATAAATAAAGAGAAAGCAGGCTGGCTACGATAGAGTTTTTCCAGAAATTAAAGAGTAATTAATTTTTGGTTAAGCCTCACTAGGTTGTGAGACTCAACTTCTTGTTCTCCTTTCTTCTTTGAGATTTGATTTTTGTTTTGAGTTACAAATCTTCTACAATTGCTGGCGACATGGTTTCCTGCAGATCCTTTGAGTTAACTTGCTAAACTGGTAACAAAACTAGAGCTTCAATCAAACTTATCCAGACCTGGGTGCTAGCAGGTTCAGCAAACTTGCGGGTCCCATAACTTCTTCAACTCTCTTCTGATCTTCTTCAATTTTGGAGGGGTGTTCATAACCATTATAAGGGTCATTCAACCCAAGTTTCATCAATTTCTGAAGGTCGGATTTCCAGATTAGAATGCTTTTCTATTACTTTTTCTCTGCAGATTTTTGTGTTGGACTGAATAGAGATCCTATAGCAAAGAGGGTTTGTGAATTTGCGTTGCCCTAAACCCCTTTGCCATCAGTTCATATCTGTCTAAGGGAATCTTTGGCATTAAATCATTTCAGTGGAGGACACATCATCACAAAACAAACCTGCCCTAATGGACAGGGTCTGCTTGTCACGAACTTTGCAAATAAATGGGAGGTTCGAGCAATTGCCTCCAAAGATAAGGGGTTCCTGTCTTTATTGAAATGTGCAGGGGAGGTGAGTGAAATTTTCCTTCATTTTATTATCTAGGTTAAGAATGTCTAGGTTTTCCTTTTTTTTTTTTGGTTTTTTTTTTGGTGGGGGTGGGGGGGGATAAATAATTGTATTAATAGCACCCCAAAAAAGGGGAATCAAATCTGGGGATCAAAGGTCGGGGGTTCCGCTTGGTTTGCCGGTGGTGGAGAACATACTCTGGTGTCATGGCTGAATGCTTGGCATAAGGTGAGGTCGGCAGAGCCGGAGAGTGGCCGGCAGTTGAATGTCTAGGTTCATTGCTATGTAACTCCAATATCATCTCTATTTTCTATGTGAACGATCAGCTACTTATTTCATTTTCAATCCAGTCCATCCATCGTGTGTATTCACCATTCTATCTAAAAGCCCAGCCAAGTCTCGGTTTCTCAGCCATAGGCCAAAAGAAACACACTTAACCTACAATACCACATCAGAATCCTCTTTTAACCTAGCTCCTCTTGGAGTTTAGCCCATCGCCATGCCCAAGATTTGCCTTTTTCCCCAATTTCAACTAGAACCATAATCTAATCCTTTTAAATCCTTGAGTACCACTGCAAGTATAATCATAATTCTACCTAATCTACCATAGCATTTGTTATCATAATAAAATTGTAACCATACACAGCTTTGACTTAGTCAAAGTAGTTAGTGCTAGTTTCTAGGACTTCGACTCTTAATTAGGTTATTAGTTTGCTTTATTAATATTTTACCAATTAGGCTCATTAGTTTCCTTTCCTATTTTAAGTTTACTTTGTCTTTTATTTGTGACTAGGACTCTTAACTTGTAGAGTCTTAGATTATATCTAATAGTTGTTTTCTATTTTCTATAAATACAAGCTACAAGGAGAGGAGCAATACATATCGATTCTCTCTATCTTCTCTTTTTTTCTATTTTATTATAGCTTTAAACCCCCTCAATGTGGTTTCAATCATGCTTCCTTCTTCCATAATTTCTGTAGAAACCTGACCTTAACTTATACATTTTTTTACTAGTCTACTTCTTACAAACAGATAACCACAATTCACCTACATATAAATCACCATTCAATTCCTCCCACCAATGCCACACTAGGAGGCCCACCAACAATTATATTAAGAAATACTGTAATGAAATGATTACACTAACTATCCTAAATTAGAGCATATAAGATTTTGACAGTTAACACAGAAAATTCAGGAAACTAAGGCAATCAAATCGAGCTCATGCAATTCAATGCAACTCCCAAAAGGAAAATTTTATTACATGGACAATGGTCAAATTGGTTTAGAATGAGTATCAAAAAATTGTGATAAAATTGTGATGGCAATACTTCGGAGCAGTCAATTTTACAGCAATAACAAGCAATATCAACTCTGTCAAGGAGGATCTCAAAAGCAACAAATATTTACAGCAACTTACTGCATTTATTATTGGCTGAGGCCATACAGTGTGAAAATAACAAATTAGGATAACTATCAAATTGATAAACCATTTACCTTCCAAAGTTCCTTTTTAGCTTCAGGATCCTCAGCAAAGACAAAATCAGAACCATTATGCTCAGAAGCAATCTTCTGAACTATTAATGTCTGCTCATGTGAATATGCTTCTGGATATGTTAAAGGAATCATCAAAACTATCAATAAAACTGAAGATTTGTGAATTTCAAAAATATGATCAAACATCGGGTATAGAGGAGTTAATGTATTCATAAATAGAAGCCATATCCACACTTTGGTCTGGTAGTTTAAAATAGAGACATACAAATGTCAAAGTATATGCCGTATACGCTTGGGGAGGAACCCACTATTTGATGAGTCTATTCTTAACTCCCAAAACATTCAGATAAATTTTTAGTCCGTCCATAGCCGATTACAGATAGTGCTGATAAGGCTTCATTACACTGCATTAAGTTCAGGACCATTCACCTTGGGTGTGAAGATGAATTACGAAGCAGAGTTTATGGCATTTATTAGTGGGTGTTTCAAGGCGAGAGAGATGGATGTGAGGAAGTTATGGATTGAATGTGATTTGGCGGCTGTGGTAGTTTTGGTCCAAAGAAAATTGGTTCCTTGGTTTGTTCTGCAGGGATGGCTCTCATACAGAACATCATTTTGACCTACTCTGTTGCAAGATCTTCAGCCTTACCTGACTCTGATTACTTGGAAGATCTCCCATTCATATAGGGAAGCAAATCTGATTACGGATTTCTTGGGTAAAGAGGCTGCTAAGTCTGGTGTTTCGTCAACGGTGGTCTATTTTCCTTCTTTTATTAGAGAATTGTTGCAGGATGGTATGGGTAGACCAAGATATAGGTTCTCCTGATCTTGTTTTTGGTCGTGGGGCCTCTGTTGAGGGCAATGTCAAAGGTGGAAAGTCCCTCCTTTCAATTTGGTTGGTTGCAGGCATTCCCAGATAATTGTAATTATTTATTTATTTTCTTTCTTTAATAATATACTTCTGATCTTCTTAGCGAAAAAAGAGAAAAGCCTAGCATTTGAACGTTGAAAATTGACCCCGGGTCCGAAAATCCGATTTTTGTTTTCGATTTGGAAAGTTGATTTCTTATCCTCTTGGAATTTGAATTTTAAACTATTTTTATTGGATTTAAATGGGGGTGTTTGCTTATTTATGAATAATACCTTAAGTAAATGACTTAAATGATATTACCCATAAATAAGTGTTGCCTACTAAGTGTTGTTCATGTGTACTGTTTCCATAGCTATTCTGACTTGTAAGGTCGAAACCAAGCTCTGGGTATCGAAAAAGACAGGTTTCAATTGAAACTTGTGCATTTTATAAGGTGGTCTGGTTCAAGTGCCAGTCAAAACCAGGTTTCGGCTGAAACCATGGTCAAAAGAGTCCAAACCCATCAAGTTATTGAACATTTTGGTATCGAGGTCTGGTTCAATCGAGTTCTCAAACCAGGGTCTACATGCACAACATATTGAAGCAGTATCAGAGTCCCCGACTCCCTTGTCTACCAGGCCAAATCAAATCTCAAAGCAGAAATATTGTAAACAAACTTCTTTTTTGTTGATAAGCATGCACTATGTCTACAAGGAGGTTTCAAACCATGACCTTCTTAAAATTGTGCACAAACTTTATCACCAACTAGGGAAGAAAAAAAAAAAAAAAACCTTCTAAAGAACCACCTCTACAAACATAAACTAAATGGTAAAAGATGAAGAGTACTTAGGCCCTCTTTGGTATCATTTCAATTTTAATTTTAAAGTGATTTCATGAAGAAAAAAAAAAAATCAATGAATGGTTTTATGGGCATGAAAATTGAAATTGTTTTGAATGTATCGCTTGAAAATAATTTCAAGAATAAGAAACGTGTTTGCTAACCCCCTTTTGGGATAGATTCTCTCTCTGTTTCATGGGTAAAAGAACGCTGTCCTGAACCCTGACAAAAGAACTCTGTCCGGCTGCATGGTGGGTGTAGTTTCCACGCAGCTTGGGTTGCAGCCCTTGGATCCCAAATTTTAAATTTTGACCGTAAGATCTATCTTAAATTTTGATTAAGTAACTAAATTAAAAAAGAAACTACATACTTATTAAGATACATATAGGAATAGTTGTTTATAGGTAACAAGTTTCCTTTATTCTCTCCGTCTCTTTGATTTCACCTTGGTTTGAGTTTTTTTTTTTCTCTTTATTTTTTTTGGCAGAACTGTTCATCTTCTTATCTGTAATTACTCTCTCTCTCTCTCTCTCTCTCTTCTTTTCCTTTATTCACTCTCTCCCACACTCCTTCAACTATTAAATATCACCCAAAACGCTACTGCTAGGAACTCAAAACCCAGCCTGATCAATGGGCCTCAAAGTTTATGACAAACTAATTTGCCTCGAAACAAAATTTTAAAACAATATACCAGACCGAAAAATGATTCAAAGAGCAGAAAGTTGTGTAGCCATTTAAACTGGTACAAATGTGAATTGATATCCCTTTAAACTGCTATGCTTACTAATTACATCAACTCACCAGTGCACGAAGAGAATAATGTAATCGAGCTGCATTAGTTCTAAGCTAAACTCCAATAACAATGAGTAGTGGCTGCCAAAAGGAATAAAATGACCCATGAAATTGACTTCTCTTTTAGTTTTGTGGGGGAAATTTGAAGCCTAACAATTCTGATGCTCCTTTGAGCAAGCCAGACGTTAGCTGACTCTCTTCAAAGGTCTTAATTTAGGGTTTAGGTTTTTTAAATTCAACAAGTTTGTTTAGTAAATCTATCATATGTAAATTTAGACTCCCTGTGTAACCCTGCCTATGAGAATGGTTCTGTGAAACCTACATGTAAATTTCGGGGATGAAATTTCTTTTAAGGGTGGGGGAGTTGTAAGACCCGCACTCCATGAACCCGATCTAAACTTTGTTTCATGTCGTAACAGGTCTTCCAATCATCACTGGACCAGACGGGACAAGTGGATGACAACCAGGTATGAAATCGGACCAATTCAAGTATGAAAAACTTCATACCGGTCGATGGTACCGGTCGATGGTCGACCGGTATGGCCTGCGTAGCATGGATCCGGAAACGGATCTTTGCGGGTCCCACTTTTCAAATTTCAAACCGAAGGACTTTCCTAATGTTAGGAGGCTTCCTAAACCTAACCCTAGCCTATATAAGGACCCTTAAACCTCCTAAAACCTCTTACATTGATTCTCACAAACCCTAGAGAGGAGAAAGAGGCTGAAGAAGGAGAAAGAGGCTGAAGAAGAGGGAAGAGCCGTCATTGCCGTTGGACGAAGAACTCTCAACCGCAAACCAACGGTAAGTGCTTAAACCTTCCTCTACATTAAGTATTCTAGGATGGTTAGTTATGATTGGATCAATACCATGCAAAGCAGGTATTGATCTAAACCCTATTTTGCCGTCAAACCCTAATCCAGTCGGTAAACCCTAGATTCAAGTTCTAGGTTGAGATCATCGAAACTAGGACTTGAATGGAGTTGGAAACAATTCTAACTCAGTATTCAGACCTGGAATGTGTAGGAGAAACCCTAGGATCAATAGGGGGTGACCGACGGAAGGCGAGAACCAAGCGTATGGTCTTCCGGAGACATACCGGTTGACCATACCGGTTGCACCATATGCGACCGGTACTGCGACCGGTACCTCCCGGGGACTAGTCTGTGGGGACCGGTCGACCATACCGGTAGCAGGTTTCCCCACAGTGCCGCGACCGGTATTGCGACCGGTATGCTCTGTGAAGAGTGTTTGTAATTCCGTTGGTTTTTTAACCAACGTAAACCCTAAGAAAACTATTCTAATTAAACCTAACATTGTGTAGGACCTTGTGATAGCAAGTTTGGATACTGTGACGCGGAGCAAGCTATCAAACAAGCGTCAGGTAAGGGAATCGGACCTAAACCCTAATAATTTAATAACAGTAAATCGTTGTTAATAATTATGGTTCTGTGGATTGATGTTTGTGCATTCTCGCATGTCATCCTTTACTTTCAGTTATTATTATTGTTCATGCATACTTGTTATGCTAGGTTGTGACTGTTAGGCATGTGATTGTTTTCGTTGGTGTATGGAATGGGAAGGACTGGAGGTCTGGGATCATTCGTCACACTACCACATTTCGTATCGTTCTGTCTTAGCATGCTTGGTGCGGGTAGGGTATCAGGGGGAGGAAGTGGCACTGTGGTCTCCGGCCTGGCCACTAGACTCTAGCTTTATTTCTATGCCGTAGGGAGCTGCGCTGGAACAGGGCCTATTGTGATGATATATAGGATTGGTTAGTTCTGAGCCCAGTTTGCAAACCCACGCCAATAGGGGCTTACGTGTTGGTATGGGTAGAGTATCAGGGGAGGTATTGGCGATGTTTGATCCGGACGCCTTAGCTCTATCTCTATTCAATGATAGGGTGCATGTGGGACGACAGTGGTGTTTGATCCATTGAGTGGCTTTACACACTAGTGTATAGAGGTGCGGTGGCCGCTAATCCTTTCTATAGCACATTGCAAACTTAAAACCAGATTATGATGTGAATGTTACTCATGCATATGTTTGTTGCATTGTTTGATTGTCTTACTGAGCTAAGTTGTGAGCTCACCCTTGTGTACACACTATTTTTAGATGTTGATGCAGGTTATTTGGTGGAGGATTATATGAACGCTCCGGCGTATGGAGGCGTTGCTGCTTTGGATATGCAAGCAGGAGAGGACGAGCATGACGCTTCATGCGAGTGCCCTTTCTGCGTGTACCTTTAGGATTTGATTTTATTTATTTCAGTTATTTTTTTGTTGGAAATACAGTGATATAAAGATATTTACTTAAGTTTTGGGAATTTGAATAATTGGATATTTTATTTAAATTTATCAATAGATTACTCAGTTCATTTAATTTAAGACTTCCGCTGTATTTATTATATTCTGATTGTGGTTATGTGCAATAGTTTGTATGAGTGGACACGGTCTTATTGAGATACTGGTGTGAACCGTTGGTTCAATAACTGTTCACTCACACTTCTGGTTCAGCCGGAATTGGGGTGTGACAGGTTCTCTTCCAAAGATTTGATGGTCAAACTTAAATGCAGAGTTCAAATCAAGTAGTCGAAGGTGTGTGTGTGTGTGTGTGTGTGTGAGAGAGAGAGAGAGAGAGAGAGAGAGAGAGAGAGAGAGGAGAGATGGTGGCTGCAGGTAGGAACAGTTCTACAAAAAGAACTCAAATTGAGGGGAAGATGAAGGGATGTGATGATAGGGAGAGAGAATACAGTAAGCAACTATTCCCATATGTATCTTAATCAATATCTAGTTTCTTATTTAATTTAGTTAGTTAATTAAAGCTTAAGTTAGATCCTATGGTTGAAATCTAAAATTTGGCATCCAAGGGCTTCAGCCCAAGCAGTGCCCCCACCATGCAGCAATCTTTCTCCTTATTTTATGTATTCTTTCAGAAAATGTTTCCAACGCTGTCAACTTTAGAAGGAATCCTTCATGGGAAGAATGATGACTGCTGGTAAGGTGATTTGCATCTTAGCCATTTTTTTGTCATCGCCACTGCGGCAATGAACAGCCACTCATTCCTCCACAATCCACTACTCCTGTCGCTCAGCTGTCTGCGAGCTCCCTTCTTCGTCTTCTTCTTCCACAATCTTCATCTCCCCTTCTCCAGTGGTTCTTATTTTATTTATTTATTTTTTTTTATTTTTTTTTTTATTTTTTTGGGGGCGGGGAAGGTGGTGAATAAATTCTATTAATGAGGCCCAAAACAGGGAAAGACAAACTAGGGTGCCCAAAAGGCAGAAGCCAAACTCAGAACTAGCTACAAAGGAAAAACAAAAAGAGTGATCCTGTCCACAAGGTTTGACAGGTAACTCCCACCATGAAATGATGAATCTATCCCTAATCGAATCAGGGATGGGCTTATCCAAAGGGGTCACAGACCCTTTTACATCGAATACCACAGCATTCATGATCTGAGCAACAGTCCTAGATTTATCAGATCACTTTCTTAGGTTTCTCTCCATCCATAAATGGGAACTAGTAGCACAAAAAGCAAGCTTCCCAATCACATCACAAGAGGATCCACGAAAGGTTTTCAGCAACCAATTCCATTCACCTACAAAGGACTTAATTCTCCTATAAGAAGGCCAACACCGTCTCAACATCCCTTCCCACACCATAGAAGAAAATGGACAAACAAAGAAAAAATGGGAGATGTCTTCCTCAGCTAACCAGCAGAAACAACATCTAGAGTTATAATTGAGACCCCTCAGCCGGAGGAATGCTCATAAGCCACTCGTCTCGATCCTATTTTTTTCAGTGTTTTTTTCATGACAGGCAGTAAGAGTCTCATCCCAATCGTATTTATTTCATCCAAAATTCTTCGTTTTCCAGATCTGAGTAGAGTGATGGTTGTTGTGAGTGTGAACGGAGGATTCATAGAGCTTGCATTTTGAAATATCCTGCATTTGCTCCATGTTCCAATTCATGTTCAGTTTTCTAAATGTGCATTGATTGTTGGGTTCCAAAATCATTTGCAAAATCAAATGGAGCTTATTGCAGCAGAAACCATGGTGGAGATAGCAAGATATTGTCAAATGCCAGTTTGGTGGGGAATTCTAAGGCATTCACATTCTTTAAATCTACAATCTGTTTCATTGTACGAGGAAGAAGGAAGAAAATACCCATTAACATATAGCTATTAGAAAAACTAAGACCACGAAATGAAAAATTAAAGCAAAAATCAGACAGCTAAAGTCGATGGGAAACCTTGTCAAGAATGAGAGATTGATTTAGAGTAACAAACCCAAAAAGCATAGAGAAGCAACGAGGTTGTGAACAAACAATTATCATTTCACTCAGATGTCAAACAAATCACAAATCTGGAGTTAACCTTCAGCAAGAAAGAAAGAGTTACCTGAGGTCCGGCTATTACTCCGGCGAAGGCGGCGTTTCCACCGTATGAAGAGGTCAGTGCTTCCCAACGGAATATGTGACTTGCTGAGCCTCTGGTTTCTAGGTTTTCAGAGGAGGGTTTCGTTTCATGTTTTCAGAATTAGTGTAGATGAATTGGGTATAAGGAGGCAAAAAGCGGGATTATAAGGGCAATTTACATATATACGGATATACCCATATTTTGAGCCATTGTGAACAACATGCTCATTAATGAGTAGCAAAAAATTGAATGAAGTGGATTTCAATTTCAAAATTGAAAGAGGTGGTTATTTGTTTCAGGATTTTGGGTGAAATCGGTTTCAATTTCATCATAAATAAGTTGTTAGAATGATACGAAACACATATCGAAATTGAAATCACCCCAAAATTGAAATTGAAATGATAATAAAAAGGACCTTAGTCCTTTGATAATGTCATAAAGCTAACCAATGATGATACCAATAAATATGTTCAATAAAAAATTAAAGATTCAACACAAGAAAGGAGGGAAGAGGGAAGAAAATAAGATGAACTCAGTATGCACATAACGATGATAATTGATAAGTAACCTATAGGAGAATAACTTTTTTGAAATGAACAGAAAATCGGTCTAATTTCCATACAATGTATAAACAAAATGTGACCCAAAAAAAAAAAAGAAAAAAGAAAAGACCAGAACCAAGATGGAGAATGGGAGAAAGGTGTCGACTTCAGCCTAGAATGGCCGAGTCGAACTTAATGAACTCTCCTCCTAGCACTACTATTTATAGATAAAAATATAGAGGTAAAGTAATAGCTCTAGGACTCCACATGATAAGGAGTCCTAGTTACAAAGTAAATACGAGTTACACATGTCAACATGACAAGGACTCCCATGACTAAAAGGATAAAGAGAAACAGTCCTATTCTAATAAGGAGAAGGGGAGGTCATTGACTCTACATTTGTTTCTCAGTTACCAATTCAACAATATTATTATGTGACCAAGATTTGCCACATGATGATCACTTAGACACACCCAAAGCAAAAGGGTTTTTGGTGAATAGGTTCCCCCCCCCCTTGCTGGATGGCCTTTGCCTGCCTGGCGGGACCCCTCCAACAATGGCCTACCCCTCCCCCTCCTCCCTACTGATCTCATTCCTGAAAAAGGAGAGGTTCTCGTGAACCAGACTGCGTCTCCTGCGGGATCAGGTTTGGTCTCCTCTGGCACTAAAGGAAAGTGGAACGCTCTCTTCGACTCAGCCCCCCTGTCCCTTGGAAAACGTTTCCCCCTTCAGTTTAATGCTCCGACAATGGAACATGAGTCTCATGTGGCTTCATTCCTAGACAGCTCCTTGTCAAGTGAAATTTCCAAATGGTTTAATTCGCTGGTTGGTCAGTTCATGGGTAGATGACTGCCATTTTTAACTGGTTGAGAAATCATTGACCCATCAATGGAAACTGACACAAAGAGTGGAGACTTTCCTAGCTGACAACAGCACTTATGTTTTCCGGTTTTCTGATGAAGATGATAAAATTGGAGTGCTGGAGAAGGGTATGGTATGTGGCTGGGAAGCTTATTGTCGTTAGACAATGAGAATGTGTGATGAATTTCTTGGGTTTGATAATGTGAATATTCGATCTCTCCTTCCCCTGGTTCCGGGTTTTGTTAATATATTCATTCATCCAAAAAAAATATTTGATCTCTCCCTACTAGGTATCCCTGCCAGGGCTTCCATTCCTCCTATGGTGTGAGGAAGCTCTAAGCTCAATAGGATCAGTCATTAGGACTCCATTATTTTCAAATTGATCCACTAAAGCGCAATCTCGTCTTGCCTTCCCCTGCATATGCGTTGAAGCTCGAGCCGATGTCCCTCTTCAAAATTTTGTTACCATTCGTTCAAATTTTCAATATTACTGGATGCAGCAAGTCAAATATGTCTGGAAGCCTCCACTCCATACCATATATAAAGCATTTGGCCATGATAGTGGCTCCTGTCCTCTCGCAATGACTAATCAGGTGGCTCCCTCAAAATGGCAAAAACCACCAAAGTCCGGCCAAAGTTAAGGCAAAGAACCTCTTTGTAGACTACCGGAGCTAGGGTTGCAGAAAAAGATACACAACGAGAAGAAGAGGAAGTCGACGTGGCTAATCAAAAGGAACATAGCTGCAAATAGCCTTGTTAGCAACAAAGTCGTCGGCTCAACTTCCGAAATGCTACCTACTACAAACAGGTTCTCTACCTAGGCGATCCTGAAAGAAAAGGCTGCGTCACTTGATGAGGATGATGAAGACCCCCCTGATGAAAACCTCCGCCCTGTTTCAGCTGATGGCCTACCAAGTTCTGCACCCTTACCCATTTCAGCTTCCTCGAAAACCCCCCTTCCGTTGTGTCTTTTGGGGAAGGAAACCATCCCCCATTTTCAGCCTCTGCTCCTCCAGTGCTTCAGAATCCCATTTCCAGCTTCTCTGCTATTTCCAAACCTATTGAGACTTATAAATCGAGGAAAGGTTCAATGGACCGGTTTTCTGGCTCAAACCTGGTCGTCAACCCCTTCAGCCTAGTTCTCAGCCAAACCCCCCATCTCATCCCTAGACCAAACCAACCCTTCTTTTAACCCGACCCGATGTTCCCAACCACCCAAAGGCATACCCAGACCAAATACCCCAAAATTTTTCCTTCCTAACCCGACTATCCCTGTCAATCCTGCATCTCACCTTCCACCAGCCTTTATCTCTGATTCACCTCGAAACCCCCTCTCGGCTTCCCCTCATTATCAGTCCCTTCCACCCCCTTCCCCCTTCAAAATCACGTGAGGGCCCTAGTTCTCTTAATGATAGAATTAGTCCAGTGGTGGCAGAGGTTGTGGGTAGTCATCGATCTAGTCCCTCTAGGAAATCCAGAAGCGGTACAAAAAGCAAGCGATCACAGCAGACCTCCAAGCATTCCCTCCAAGATTCTTCAGGCCTGGGAGGCCCTTCGCGATCCTAAGTGGGCTTCTCCATGCCCGGCTTATATGTGCCTACAATTCTTCATGATCGAAGGTATGTATTGGAACATTAGGGGCTTGAACTCCTCTGCCAAGCAAGCTGAAGTTTGAAGATGCATTAAGAAATTTCAGTTGTCTTTTTGTTTTATTGGAGAAACCGAAGTGAAAGAGGATCATGCAATTGGCATTGCAAAAACACTCTCTCTCTCTAGGGTGGTAGATGGTTTCCAATTATTTTAACGATTTCAATGGTTGCCTATGGTTCTTGTGGGTAGCTTTAAGGTCACTTTCTCTATGGTATGCTCCTCTGATCAGTTCCTCTATTTTAAAGTTATTGATTGCTTTATTCCAATGACTACCATATTCAAGCTGTGTATGCCTCCAACTCCTCTACTGAGCGTAGGAAGTTGTGGGAGGTTTTATGTTTGATCCAGACGTTTCTCCGAGGAGGTCCTTGGGGAATCATGGGAGACTTCAATGTGCTAAGATATGCCAATGAGAAGAGGGGAGGCCATTTTGATGATCACATTGTGGGAAAATTTGAATCCTGCCTAGATTATATTGGAATGATCGATTTTAAATGGATTGGTATGCAGTTTACCTGGAAAAACAGGAGATTGGGCAACCAAAGGGTGTCTTGCAAATTGACAGAGCCTTGGTCAATGACAATTGACTTTCAATGTTTAGCGCCTCGGGCACCTGTTTTCAATCGTCAAGGGTTTTTTACTGTTGTCCTACTATCCTTACTATATCTCCCGACATATCTTTTGGTCCTAAGCCATTTAGGTTCTTTGATATGTGAGCTGATCATGAGGATTTTCAGATGGTTGTGAAAAATGCTTGGGAAAGAGTGTCTTTGGGCTCTCAGCAACCTCCGATCAAAATTTCCCAAAAATTAAGGGAGATAAGAGTGCCCTTATTCCTTGGAACAAAAAATGTTTTGGTAACATTTCAAATGCAGTTCAGGAATGCATGAGTGATCTAACTGATATTTAGATCCGGTTACAAGATAATTTGGATGACAGAAATCTCATTGAGGCTGATAAGAGTCTTTCTTCTATCCTGGCCTCTCTAATAAGTGGTGACTCAAGAAGAAAATTTCTTTAAACAAAAATTCAAGATCAATTGGCTGAACGTGGGAGACAGGAATTCAAGATTCTTCCATAAGTCAGTCAAAGCTAAACAAAACCATAATCACATTCCTCTTTGCAAAACGAGGAAGGGCGTACCTTTACTAATGTGGCAGGGATCAAGCAGACAGCAGAAGATTATTATGCTCACTTATATAGCCTGAGAGACCTCCCTCCCCTTGAGAGAATGCCTTCGGGTTTTTTTTTGTTAAAGTTTTATCTCCAATCCAAAAAAGAATGGTTGACTATTCTTTCGTCAAAGGATGAGATTCTATTAGCAATCAAATCTATGAAAGCTCAAAAGGAATCTGGTCCTGAGGGTTTCAAAATGGGCTTTCTCACTGCAACTTGGGAAGTTATTAAAGTGGATCTAATCTTAGCTATGAGTAGTTTTTTCTCCATCCTTGGTCAGTTGAAAGAAGTCATCCAACCTTTTTATGTCTTATCCCTAAGAAGGAAGGGGCGTGCTCTCTCTCTAATTTTAGACCTATTTCTCTGTGCATTACTATATACAAGATTATTGCAAAGATTCCAACCCACAGATTGAAAGAAGTTATTAATGATTTGGTTAGCCCAAACCAATCAGCTTTCATTCAAGGGAGGAATATTGTGGACAACATCATGATATGTAATGACCTCACTCGAGGCTTTGATTGGGAAAATCATCTTCCAGAGGCTGTTTTGAAGATTGACCTTCACAAAGCTCATGACAGTGTTAGATAGGATCATGTTATGGAAACCCTTGCCAGTGTGAACTTTTCTGGGTGCTTCTCCCATTGAATTATGCAATGTATCTCTTCGGTCAGATTCTTAGTGTTGGTTAACGGTAGCCCCGTGGGATTTTTCAATGCTAGGAGGGGTATCAGGCAGGGATGCACTATGTCTCCTTTTTTGTTCACTCTTATTCTAAAGGTTTATCCAGATCTCTTCAGATTAGTGCCCTCCAAGGGAAAATTGACTTCTTTTCCAACTGCAAGGACATCAAGTTGAATCATCTGGCCCACACAAATGATATTAAGAATTTCTCGAAAGCTAATATGAAGTTAATTTTGGCCATATTAGACGTGCTTCTCTCTTTCAGCTAGATGTCAGGATTAACTATTACCAAGCAAAAGTCTCTCATCTTCTTAGTTGGGATTGATAGTTTGAGTTGTGAAAATCTCAGATGCTTTGTTGATTTCCCATTGGGTAGCTTGCCAATTACCTATCTTGGGCTCCCTCTGATCTCTTCGAGATTGGCCGTCCACCATTGTACCCCAATCCTCGATAAATAAAGGAAAATGCTTCAGTTATGGAAAGCAAGATTCCTTTCATTTGCAGGAAGATTGGAACTTGTGAGGATGGTTATACAAGGCTCCTATCTCTATTGGACAGGGATTTTTGGCCTCCTTAGTTCGATAGTTCAAAAGATTGAGAGCCTTATAAGTGCTTCTTATGGAAAGGGATGGATAACAACTTTTTTCACAATATTGGTTGGCCTAAGGTTGGATTGCCCATAGAGGAAGGAGGGTGGATCTTCGAAGAGTCAAGGAGGTTAATACAACCTATATTATCAAATTGATTTGGCGGGTGGTGGAGAATGAGAAGGGCATATGGGTGGACTACATCTAAAACAAGTGTTTGTGGAAAAATATATATCTAGACAGTTTCTATTGGTTATGGTTCCTCCTAGGTACGGAGGAACATTTAGCATAATAGACATCTTGTCCTCCCCCACATTCAATCTAGAATTGATGATGGAACCTCGACCTTGCTTTGGTTGGACAATTGGCACCCTCAAGTTATTTTGGCCCAAACCTATGAAGAATGGATTGGGCTTGAGTATGGGCATAATAGGCGGTCTACCATTTCTTCCATCAACTCAAATGTGGATTGGTGTACAGGTAGAGCCTCACTGACTCAGCTTGTACAAATATGGGATGCGTTGGACTTATCAACCGCAGACCCATGGGGAGTGGTGATATGATCAGATGGACAGATGTTCTTGGCATCTTCATTTTGGGATATTGTTAGATCTCGAAGCCCCAAGATTGCCTGGTATGATTCTTATATGGTTCCATGGGCATTCTCCGCAACATAGCTTCATCCTTTGGAAAGCCCTCACCCAATCCCTCCCAATGGGATCTCTTCTTTTTAACCGGGGTATAATCCAAACTTCAAGCTGTGATCGTTACTAAGCTTTGGAAGAAGCGAAGAAGACGTCCATCATCTCTTTCTTGAGTGCCCCTTAGCTTCCAGAGTATGGGAAAAGATCCTTGGAAAACGCTGGCCTTCCACCAGAAGAATTAGGCCTTTTGATCAAGAGTGGAAATGGATAATCAAGAAGTTTAAAGGAAAGAATCATTATGACAAGCTTGTCAAGCTCGCCTTTGATGTGACTGTTTACCATATCTGGTTTGAGAGGAACCTGAGAAAGTGGAGGGGTAAATCTAGATCTTATTCCCAAATCTAGGATGCTACAAATAGATGTGCGTGGAACCATGATGCCTCTATCTCGTTCATCCCTGGATTCAGATTGAAACAAATTCATATTATTTCTTGGAATTTGTCCACTGTGTGAAGTGGTTTGTCCTTTTGCTTTGTTTCAGACTCTTTTGCTTGGTTTGTAAAGAGCCTGGATCTATCCTTTGGGTACCCAGGTCTGTTCTCCCTTGTTCGGGGTGTTGTTAATATATCATTTATTCACCCAAAAAAACTATGAAGAAAGGAACTCCACAAGATAAGGTGGAGTCCCAGTTACAATCAACCATAAGAGGATAAAGCACTAAAGAACAATGACTCCACCACTAGAAGGTGAATCAGGAGGCCAACTGGAGGAATTAGTGCCATCCATTAAGCTTGAGAATGGGGATGGGCCTTGGTGATCAGGCCCATTCCTTTACAGTAATATTGTTAACACAAATGAATAACCCAAGTCAAACAAAACTTTGATTAAGATACATCAACTTAGCTGTGAAATTCAAGGAAAACTCTCTTGGATAGCTCAATAGAAGAAGCAATGAAGATGAATTTTCATGCTATCTCTTAACCTTTTTTCTTTTTAATGGAACTGAATGCAATTATGGATAATCTTGATAATTAGCCAAAGAAGAAACCACTTTTGTCCAATTTCTAGTAAGTAGTAACTTTGTTTGTGGCTACTACAACTAAATACTAAAAAATACGAGGGAAGAAAAGAATGGCAGATTGACCAAGTTGAGAGCAAGTGACAAAGATTTCTCTACACGATGAGCAAGTTATAATAAAACAACATATGTCAAATAACAGATGTATTTCAAGGAACTGAACGGGAGTTTCCACTTGAGAAAAAGAAAATAAATCTATAACATATAGCCAACAAAATTGAGCCTATAAAAAGATAAGAAAAAGGAATTAACTCCCACCTGTCCCTATGAATTCAAACATCAATGTTGGAACTTCAGGCAAATTTTTCCCATTTGCAATGTTGATAGCCTTTACTTGAACCTCATCCAACAGTTCTACTCTTGACACCTAATGAAGATCATGAGAACACATAGGGAACAAAGAAATGCATCAATTAGCAAACCCTTTAGTCCATATCATCCAAATACATATCACAATTTATACTGCAACAGCTGCACATTAATTTAGTACAATCTTAATGAAACAAAAATTGGACTCCGCAAAGTTCTAGAAAAACTATACTAGTTCTATCTACCAGTATACAAAGTACTTTTGGACCTAGGTAGGAGTAGGACTGTAGGATAGAGAGAGTGAACAACAAGTAGCTATTAACCATAACGTAATATCTTTTTGGTACACTAAAACAATAGGAATCAGCTTTGGCTATCATATTTTAAAGAGAAAACAAACCTTATCTACAGTTTGACAGTTTGTTACCATTAAGAATATACCAAACTTACGATAGTAACAAGAAGATTGCAAAGAACCTCGTCAACTAAATGAGAACATTTTTTAATAAATTGCGAGCAATGGCAATAGAAAATGAAACCCAACAAAGCAACCATATTAGATGTCCTTAAGAAACAGAAGAAAGAGATACTGACAGAGAACAGGAAAAGTCAATCTGATCAAATAGAACTAGGTTGAATCAAGAGAATTTCACTAAAAAAAGAACTCCAGGATTGCAGAAAATGTTAAGATTTGCAGCTTAAACTACACCTGGATCCCGGACAGCATAGTGGCAATAGCAACATCAGCTGCATCCTTAACTGTTGGAAAGTTGCACATCGCGACCTGCAACGTTGCAAGGTCATCAAGTGTAAGGCATACTATGAACATATAAAGACTTTTTAAGAAATTCAAGTAGCACAATTAGAAAATTACTTCTAAAGTTTTATTGGGATAAAAGTTGTAGGGAAACTAGGTAATCTCATTGTATTTATAAACTGATCTATCAGAAGTTCCAGTTTAGAAAATCCCAGTTCTTACAAAAAAACCATTAGTGTGTTACCAAAGCTACTTCTAGTGACTTGGATTTATTGTTCAGGCATATTGGTGGCTTCACTTTTAAATTTACCTTGCACTTTTGCATGGTAAGTCAATAGATTTATCTAAGCTTATTTGATATTACAGATGCTTGAAACATTATGCAAACTTTTTCCCAAGATTTCGAACATTTTATGTTTTCGTTTTTGTTTTACCTGTTCTCCTAATCCACTGTCTTATTCAACAAAACAAAAAGGCGTCCCAGTGCACAAGGCTCCCGCTACTGTAGGGTCTGGGGTAGGCAAACTGTACGCAGCCTTACCCCCACAACGTGAAGAGGCTGTTTGACAGAAAATTTCACCTAGTAAATCAAGATTTCAGTTCCCTTACCCACTTTTGAACCAAAAGCAATTAATGTACCTCATATCAAGGATTGGGCAGTGGAAAACCAGTTTAAATTAACAACCTAAAAAAAGATGAGCTTTTAAGAAGCTAAAAGATTTCACTTTGAAATTTTCGGATAATATTGAAAATTAAGAGCAATACAGCTTATTGCAAAACAAATACATCAATGTGGAAAAATTCAAATAGCTGAAAATACAATGCCTTTAAATAAAGAAAGGGAAAAAGATACCACAGAGTACTGGGGAATTTTTTGAAGCCGTAATGTAACTTCCGTTATTACTCCCAAGGTTCCTTCACTTCCAATTACCAGTCTTGTCAAATCATATCTAGGAGAAACATAATATTAGAGCGTGAGAGCATGGCCTACTAAAAGATGGATAATCCTGTTATCAATACCTTCTCCCTATTGATTATTATTTGATGAACTAGTATAATTTCATCTACAAGCTAATCATTGGGTATGCTTATGCCGAGAGGCAATCAAACTAAATGTGTGGATCATAGCGAAATTGGCTCAATTGAAGCTGAAGTTAGGAGGAGAAAGAAACTCAAGAGCATAGGAAGACAACATAAAAATAATAGCAAAAAGGCATTAACTCTTTCCACTCACTGAGACAGCACTCACTTTAGAATGTCTCATTCAAGATTCAGAACCATAAGCATGAAACTAGAAAATATTGCCATCGAAAGTAAGTTTTAAAGTAAACGTGTTTAGAGGCCTAGTTTAGTCTCTTATGTGTAATTACGCAGTTCTTTTTGGAACTCGTGAAGCATTTGGGGGCAGCCTTGGGACTTTAAACAGGGGTATTTTCATCATTGGGTTGATCTGATTTGGTGCACATCTGATCTGCTTCAGCCTTTTAGTCATTTTGTGATAATATTTTTCTTTGTTGGGGGACAAGTAACAATTTTGTGAGATTAATTCACAGGTGATAAGATGAGGGCAGGCCTTGGTGCAACGGTAAGGTTGCTCCATTGTGACCTGGCGGTCATGGGTTCGAATCTGGAAACAGCCTCCCTACAGAGCAGGGGTAAGGCTGCATACATTAATCCCTCCCAGACCCCACAGTGGCAGAAGCCTCGTGCACCAGGTACGCCCTTAAGTCAGAGGTGAATAGGCATTAAGATACATGATGAGAAGTATGAGATTTCAAGCAGACAAAGAGACTCAAGTGTATAAAGATATTATGAGGGGTCTTCGCATTTTTCTTGCTTTCTTTCTAAAAGGTGGATTTGTGCATTAATTTGCTTTTACAAAGATTTAGTTACTTTCTTCTGTAAGGGGCTGGGTTCATTTATATACAGAAATAGATCTTGATATCCGATTTAAAATTAGTCTTGAAATTTCTGCCTCTTAGACCTGCCCCAACCTCCTGTAAGGGTTTCAAGAGATTGTCATAAGAGAGTTGAGGTTTTGATGCTTCAGAACTCTTCAATTTATCTGATTCATTGCAAAAAATTAGCAATATGATAAAGCTTAAGCTGATTTACCAGCTCAGTAGCTTAAATACAAAGTCAGGGGGTGGTTTCTTGAAGCTTGGGAAAATTGGTCCCTCTAATCACTTTAGCATTGCATTTTACACAAAAGGATTCAGCCAAATTCTTTTCCACAGGTGCTTACCTAAATATCGAGAAAATTATTTGGACCTTTATAAATTATAGAAGAAGTTTCTGTATGTTAAAGGCACTAATGGCATATCAGCTGTTTTTTTTTTTTTTTTGGCTCCCCACTAGATTCACATCAAGGACACAGAAGCTGCATCCGATGTTCAACTCATTGTGTGTAAATATTATTATTAAAAGATCCACACATGTTGAAAAACTTCCTTCTTAATATTTAAATTTAGGGAAGGACGGCCCTCAGGAGACATAGCCCCACAATGTCTGTGTTAGCCCTCTCCCTATCAGTCAAGTGGGTCCTCGTCCTCTTTAGGGTTAGTCAAGGGCTGGACAGCTGTCATATGGATTGATCGCCCCACACTTCTCTATGCAACTTCTTAATTCAAAACAGATTCCATGATTCACCTATAAAATGAGATTCATTTTCTTGTCATGGAGACGAATCCTTCTTTTGGCCAACCACTCTTTCTACTCGTATGCTCGGGTCCGATCCCATCTCATTGAAGCCAGACCGTTACCTTTCATCCTTAGGGGCTCTGAAATTCATAAGGATACAACCTTCTAATACAAAGAACCTAGGAGTAACCAAGGCTTTTTCCATCTCAAAATTCAAAAGGATTATCAAGAACAATTGCAGTACCACCAAAATCCAAAGTCATTGAACCACAACATGTCATATATGACTAGCCAAAAGCAGAAATATTGACCTAGGATATTGATAAAAGGATAGATAACCAACATAACAACTGTCCAAGAAAATAAACTCAATAAATGAAAACCATAACTTTGTGAAAATTCCGAACGACCCTAAACCTCACACCCTTTCTCATTTACCTGAACTCGTGGTTCGAAATTTGGCCGTGATTGCTGAAATATTTCGGTTTCAGAAGAAATTGAAACATAATGACAATCCAAATTTTATATAAAAAACTTACCAACATTCATCAAAATGTGCCGAAATATTACCGAAACATTTCGGTTTGGGGAAAGGACGATATTGGGGCAGAATCCAAAATTCCAAACCTTTCCTAAACTCACTTGCCTAACACAACGAGCACCTTTTCTTACATAAAATATAACCTATAGTATTTCTAAAAATTTACATGTTGTAAGATCCACAAGGTCTTGACTTTTTGTTCCTCCCCCATCTATGAGGGTTTTAAGACACTTCACTCAGTTGACCTCTTATTAACTCGATATCCACACTAAAATTTGTAAGGTAGGGTAGAATAGTGACCCATAGAGTCCTGGGTAGGGGAGGGGAATCTTATTTTTCTTAATATTTATTGTATAGTTCCAGATTTCAAGTATGGCATATCATTAATCGCTGTAGGGCTTTCTCCAGGAAACTGAACTTCCTATATCCTAGGGCTTCTCACCCTTGTTTCCTATTCCAGCACTACCAGTTAACTGTAGGGACTCCATTGTTTGGCATCTTAATCTTCTTCATAAAGCTTTCCCATTATGGAGATATTGAATATAGAGTGAGTTGCAAACTTCAAATTTCTTGCTAAACTAAACAAATGTTCATTCCAAATAAACAACAATTAAGATTTGTTATTAAAAATGAATTCATCTAGGTTTTTAATCCTTTCAGAAGCAAAACGAGTAAGATTATATGAGTGCATGTGCATGCAAGAGAGAGAAAGAGAGAGAGAGAGAGAGAGAGAGAGAGAGAGAGACCCTGCAGCACTCTTTCTTGCACGAGAACCTGTCTTGACTACATCTCCATTTCCCAGAACAACCTGCAATGAAACAACATCTGAGAAACGATTCTGACTAACCATAGCAGAAACTAGAGGAGGATCTCACAAACCTTGAGGTTGATGACATTATCACGCATAGTTCCATACCTACATGCTGAAAACTAAATCATTAACCAATAAAAAAACAAAAAGATTGGTATAATTTAGTAAAGTAACAAGAACCTACACCAAACGATGAATTTTGGTTCTTGCTCCCAAAAAGAACTGCATATAGGAAACTAAACACCATATGAAAGCCACTCTCAGTCAGTCAAAAGATAGAATCCTTGATGAGTGCCTTTTTATGGAAAGGCAGCAATGGCAATAAATTCCTTCACACCCTTAGTTGGACAAAAGTGTGCCTTCCCAAGGAGGGTTGATTTAGTTCGAAGCAAAAAGAAGAAAAGGTCAAAGTCAAAACCTGCTTTTGTTAATCCCCAAGGTTCTGGATTTGGTTCTGGTTCTGACCAGGCCTAGAACTAGTTTGCATGGACCCTGTGATGCAGTACAAGTGTACACTAGGAGAAATAAGGCTAACCAAACAAGGCCTAAGCCAACCAACCAACCAAACAAGGCCTAAGCCAGCCAAGCCAGCCCAGCTGACATAAGCCAGCCTGGCCAGCCAAGCCATGGCCCAGCCATGACCAGTCAAAGGGAGTCAAATAGCTCAGTACAGCTGGCCAGCACAAACAGCAGCTTTCTTCCCTTTGTTTCCATCTTTTTGTATTGCTTTCCTAATTATAAATTACCATGTAAGCAAGTCTCTAATACTAGTAATTATATTTAGAGACTTGCCTAAGTTAGGAGTTTTATTTTTTAGAAACTTTTCATTCTATGTTTAGGAAAGTTTCTTATTAGTTCTTTTCAGTTTTTAAAAAGTTTATAGTAAGAAAAGATTGGATTTTCCTTCCATGTCTCTAGTCAATAATCGAAAGATTGGACAAATCTCCCTTCCATAATTATATAAGCTCTATTCTCTATATATATGAAGCAATAAGAATGAAGAAGGCTAGACTTCAAAATCAGAAACACCTATTGTGTTTCAATTGAGTCTCCAAGTTGTGAAACTCAACCGACCCCCCCCCCCAATTATGTTCTAATTTCTTCTCTCAATCTCTCCCTCCATCTTCCCTACTGTTCCTTCTTGTTTGCGAAACTAGTATCCCTCGAAGATCCCATTGATTGCTGAATTGAAGATCCACTGTTGCTGCTGTAAACCAAGGCTCGTTTTCAGGCGACAGCAGTTTGAAGAAAATTCATCACTCTTCAATCTTTGGTCGGATCGATCCCAAATTCAGATATGGTTGCAAGTACATCCTAAACTACAATCCCTCCAAGTTTTCAACCAACAGTTGGATTATTCTCAAAGCTAAGTTTTCTGTTATTGTTGGTTTTCCTGGTTTTGATTAAATTCTTATTGGGACTGGTTGTAAAAGATCCTACCGCAAGATTAAGGACGTAGATTGATTATAAACCCTAGCCTTTGCATCACCCTGGTTTGGTGCCTAAAGGCTGTGTGTGGACTGAAAACTCGAGTCTCGACCAAGTTGAGACAGTTGATCTCGACTAAAACGGTGCATTTTTTGCCCATCAATCTTAGTTGGCCGTCTCGGGGGCCAAATGCCATTGTAAAGTTCCATACTTTAAGGGAACCTCAATTTAACCCATATAAACATATGTAAATCATTAGTTTGTAATAATAATCACACATAGTGATAGCAAAAAGTATTACATAATGGTATTTTGCTTACAGGAACAGCACTAATTTATATTGCTTACAGGGACAATACTTATTTATGCCTACTATAATTTAAGTAAATGTTCATTTTTTTAATATTATTCATAAATATGCAAACAACCCTCATTTCAATCCAATAAAAATATTCTAAAATCCAAATTCCAAAAGGATAAAAAAATCAATCCTCCAATTCAAGAACAAAAATCACATTTTCGATCGTAGGAAGATTTTCAATTTCCAAACGCTAGGAATTTTCAACGATCTAAAATTTTCATATCTTATATAGTAAACATCACTAAAACCAAAAAGGTCCAAAATTATCATTTGTTTTGATGCTCAAAACATTATTTTCATTCAAAGGAATTTAAACAGCATTGGCATACTCCAAACAAGGTTTGAACGGATAGTAACTCCTTCAATATAACTCAGATTCAAGCAATGTCAAATTTATTGGAACTCCAGCACAACCATCTTTTCAACAAATCCGATATTTGCTTGATTCCAAGATATATTAAAGGAGTTATGCTCCAGTCAAACCTTGTTTGGAGTACGCGAATGTTGTTTAAAATCGCCTGAATGGAAATAATTCTTTGGGCATCAAAACAAATGATTATTTTGACGCTTTTCTGGTTTTAGTGATGTTTTACCCTTCATGTTGAGGAAAGCTTCTATAGCAGAAATCTCGGATCAAATGGCTGCAATTAGGAGATATGAATATAGCTTCTTCCATAAAACTGTTAAGATTAGACAGAACCACAACCACATTCTCTCTATTTTGAACTCAAGGGGAGAGCTGATTGAAGAACCAAATATGATCAAAGAAGAAACCGTTTCCTACTTCAAAAAACTTCTCAAGCATGATGCTCCTCAAGACCGAAATACGTTCCATCCATCCTCCATTGGCAGATCCATCCCTGATGCCCAAAAAGTGATGCTTGTTAGGAATGTGTCAAATGAAGGGGTAAAAAAAGTAGTTTCTCAATGACTGATGATAAGGCCCCTAGGCCAGATGGCTTTAATGCCAAATTCTTTAAGCATTGTTGGAATCTGGTGGGCAATGAAACCACAAAAGCAGTTCAATGGTTCTTTGCCAATTCTCATATGCCAAGAGCCTTAAATTCTGCATCCTACCCAAGGGAAATCCACAATATTTCTAAGAGTCTCTCGAAGAAGATCTTCTATGCCAAAGAGGAACAGAAGTGACTTGTGCTTGTTGATAGTTAAACCCGACATAGAACTAAAGGAAAGAAGTACATCAACAATGGTCTCAAAGGATTCAGATTTCCTTTGGAGAATATCATAATGTCATCCGCGAACACCAAGTGAGTCAATTCGATAGCCTTGCACCGAGGAAAATAATCAATATGCTTCTGATGGGCAATATATTTTGATAATCTTTCCAAGGCAATAGTCAATGCTCAGTCTCACTCGATCCTCGAAGCTTACATGTGGCAAACTACCAATAGTTGAGAACAACTCATTCACAATTTTTAGTCGGTTCCTCAATAGTATGACTGATCCTTGGAGACTATCTCATCTAATTATAAAGACTAATTCTCTTGTCTTGCAGCTGAGCATCTCATAGCAATGGACGCAATGGTCAAGCTAACATGAGGGTGCTTGGACCCTTACGAATAGTAAGTCCTCCCTTCCATAGTCATTCGCTTCTTTTAAAGCATTTGTCCTCTCGCCCTTTGTGGGGTCTGTCTGCTACTTCTTCATTTTTCCTCTTCTATAAATTCATCATATGTACTAATGACCTGATGCAAATGGAGGCTCAAAAGAAGAAACAGCAGATATGAACAAAGTGAGCCTGTCAACTAGTTGTAGTACCGACGTTAATTAATGACCTGATGCAAATGGAGGCTCAAAAGAAGAAACAGCAGAGATGAAAAAAGTTATAGCAAGTCCAAGAAAAACCCAGCGTTGACATTGCAGACACTGGCAGATTCTTTTGTTTTATTTTTACTTAAAACTATAATTATTTATTTACATGCTTATTTATTTATTTTAACCAGGAACACTAGAACCTTATATAGCATGAGTCCTTGGAAAAGGCTTGAGTAAAAGAGTATAAGCTTTTATTCTCTCTGTTCAGTTGGTCAGCAAATGGAGCTGACAATGCAAAGTTGGTCAGCCAACAGTATCAATTACCTCAGTTGTGAGTGCAACCCCGGTTAAAATTGTCAAATTGACTGAGAAAGGGGGGGCAAACCTTCCAGGTTAGAAGAATTATAAAAACACAAACAAGAGAATGATCACTTATCAACTAGATCTGAAATTCACAAATTACATCTAAGAGAGCAAAGGTAAATAAAAAACTCACAGTACCTTACAGCTAATGACCCAGAGCAACGTGTAGCACACATGCCCCCAATGGTTGCACCAGGACCTGCTTGTCAATCCAGTGAAGAAATATCAAACAGAACTGAACTGACAAAAAGATCTTCCTTTTTTTTCTGATAAGATTAAACCTGACAGATTTATGTGATTCATTCACCAAGAATACATAGTATACAGAAAGTCACTCTTTGGCTTAAGCCACAAAGATAATAATGGAAGATGAAACCAACAACCTAATTGCTTGTTAAGTTGTTTTTTTCCATTCAAGTAGTAATATTCAAGACCTTGAATCAGGAATTACCATAAGAAGACCCTCTAAAAATGGTAGCTGCCTAAGCCAATACAGTGTCCTTTTCTTGTTGAATACACATTTTGGCTATACATTTGAAATATTGCCACGAAAATTCAAAATTACAATTACAAATTTAAGGAATCAAAAAAAAAAAATTTTTTTTTGGGGGGGGGTGGGGGTGTGAATCAATAATATATTCTATAAGCCCAAGAAATACAAGAGGCGAAGAACGGAACCACAAGAAAAGACAAGGAATAAAAAACTAAACACAGGAGGGAATCCTACTTCCTACCCACAACAAGTTGGATAGGCAAATCCCAAGAAGTTACAATGTGCCTGTTTGAGGGGAGTCCGGGTCTGGTTTCTCAATGGGAGAGAGTTTAGCACAGATTTCAAAGCTTATACTGTCTAAAATTTGCTTATAGGTTTTTGATCTTCCTGACCCTGTCCAAAGTTCCTCTCCATCCCAAATGTGGAAAACGGCTGCATTGAATGCAAGTCTGCCCACCGTGTCACATAGCAATGAACTGTGTAACATCTGGAAAACTGAGCACAGAGGTTTACTGTTCCTCCTGGATATAACCATTCAATTGCAAGACAGCAATGAAGATTCAGTTCCATTTCCTCTTGGTTGATTCCAGGTCTTTGTGAGTTCTAACATTACAAGTTTGGGAGCTGCTTTTGCAATGTAAATCCAGGCTTTTGGAAAAAAAAGAAAAAAAAAAGGAACTGTTCTGCCAAGATCTGATATCATTTTACAGAAGAGCAAATGTGGAATCGATGGTAACACAATGAGTAAAACAAAAAACAAGAAAGAACAAAAAAAACAAATACAAAGATCTATGGTATGTAGCATGCCCACACATTCACTAATGAAGATGAAGAATCAAGCTTCATCCAACCAAAGGAGACAACAACAACATATCTATGATCACAAACGCAGAACAATAGCGGCTGAGAGGGTGACAGAAAACAACTAGCGTGGTCAAAGATTCTCCAAATTGCCACCAGCTCCTACTGATAAGGTGATGGCCACCCTTGAGATATTCCTGAGCTGCCTAAAGAGGTGGGCATTAATAACTTTTTGACAGCTTGGATGCTAATGAATATGCCTTCTCTCATACAAGTATAATCCTAATTTCAATTCATAGTACAACAAAGCTGAAGTATTGGCCATTATTGAGAAGCTAAAGATCTCTTTCCCTTCTCATATCAGTATCATGTTTGTCATATTCCACAAATCTGAAGTCTTGGCCAAAATTGAGGGCTTAGTGGAAAGGTATCCCCATAGAATCTCCCCTTCTATTAATTTATGGACTTCTTGTTTTTCCCTTTGTTAACGTTGCACATTAAATAGGCCCATAGGGCCCATATTAAAAACAAACCAGACCAGCCCATTTAGGAGACCAGCAGTGTCGCTGGCGGTAATTAGCGCCAGCGACATTGACTGGCTCACTTACTTTACTTTCTCTTTATTATTTTGTTTCCTTATTTCCTTGTATTTTGTTTCTTATTTTAGCCTCTCTGTTTATAGAGATTTCCTTATGTAATGGGTTCTGTTTTTGCTTATAAATACAAACTATGGTCTGCAGAGAGAGCTATTGATCTTGGCTCCAGCTCATTGCTGGTTTTCGTGATCTGCTCTCCTCTTCTTCTTCTTCTTCTTCTTCTAATTTCTTCTTCTCTCTTCTTCATTCTTTGCTTTTCTGGTTTTGTGTTTGTTTGAGATTGTGTGATTTTGTTACACCCTTTTCTCAAAATATCTCAATAAGGCATTCTCTAGAATCTAGATTTGAACCTTTATCCTAGCATCTAACATAATAATCACAATCAACCAAGAAATAAAAATCCTAATTATCTTCAATACTAGAACAAAGAAAATGCTAAAAGAATCACAGCATATATTTACAAGTCAAGAACAATGATGTTCAGACTGGCACTAATTCTTGTGGGATTAAATTAATGAGTCTTAAAGGAAACCTTTGGACATAGTTATTAAGCACAAACTAAAACTGGAGTATTAAACAACCAATTTGGGGCATATGCCAAGGAGATGAAACTGAAGCAACATTTCTACATGAGAGATTGCTTGAAATACATAAGATGCAAAACTTTGCGTTGTTGGTTAAAGGATTAATACACTATATTGGAGATCTTAGTTCAAAATTCCTCATTAATATGTAACAAAATTAAACAGGGAAAACTACAGATTACCCATTTTTGGGTTTTGAGTTTACAAAAGTACCAACTCAATGTTTATGTTTACAAAAGTACTTACAATGAGTTTGGGTATTACACAAATACACAAATCAGGGTTTTCCCCTCACCCATGTAATTGTTTTGACACTTTTACCCCTTCCCAACACCTTCTTTCTCACCACCAACCCCACTCCCGCCTTCCCCCTACAGGCTGCAACACCCCTTTCCATGTCTCCACCTTCGCCCCAACCATACTTTTACCCTGCAACCCGACCCATGGTTTGAGGTGCTGGTCGAAACCAAAACCTGGTGTGGTACTTAAAGTACTAGGTTTCAATCAAAACCTGGTCCAACTCGACCAGGTTTCCGGTTTCGACCACTTTTGGTTCACCCCTTACATAAAATGCAAGGTTTTGATTGAAACCTATCTATTTCAACAGGATTAACAGAAAACATAAGTTTCAACTTTAAAGCCAGGAACAATACATAGGAACAACACTTATTAGGCAATAGTTATTTATTACTAATATCATTTAAGTAAATAATTTTATATTTCATTTACCTAAGAAATTATTCATAAATAATCAAACACCCCCCATTTGAATTCGATAAAAATAGTCTAACATTCAAATTCCAAAAGGATAAAAAATCAACCCTCCAAATCAAGAACAAAAAATCGCATTTTCGATTGCAGGGGCTATTTTCAACTTTCAAATGTTATGGCTATTCTACAATCTAAAAATTTCATTAATTTTATTATAATAAAACAACACTAAAGACTAAAAGAACGCCAAAATAATCTTTTGCTTTCATGCCCAAAAAAGTATTTCCACTCAAACAATTTTAAATAGCATTCGCGTACACCAAACAAGGTTTGTCCAAACTCCAAAATGTAACTCCTTCATTATAACTTGGAGTTAAGTAATCTAGGATTTGTTGGGAAACTGATCATGCTAGCTTCGCAACAAATTTGAGACTGCTTGAATCCAAGTTATATTGAAGGAGTTTTGCTCAATCAAACTTTGTTTGGAGTACGTGAATGTTGTTTAAAGTCGCCATGGATGAAATAATTTTTTGGGAAACAAAGTTAGAGATTATTTTGGCGCATTTTTGGTTTTTAGTGATGCTTTACTAAAATAAGATTTATGGAATTTTTAGAATTGGGAAAAATCCTAGCATTTGGAAAAGGAAAATCACCCCTGCACCCAAAATTCTTATTTTTGTTCTTGAACTGGATAGTTGATTCTTTCTTTTGGAATTTGAATTTTAGATTATTTTTATTGGATTCAAATGGGGCGTATTTGCTTATTAATGAATAATTTCTTAAGTAAATGAAACATTTACTTAAATGATATTAGTTATAAATAAGTGTTGCCCACTTAACATAATTCCAGGTCTCAACATACACTAGCAAACTTAGGTCCACACATAATATCATTTTAGATATTTTTTAATTAATGTGGGAAATAGGTGTAAAAATGATAAAATACGAAACACAAAAAAAAAAAAAATCAGATCAAACAAAACACTTACGGGCCTTGAAACCAAGGTTTCAACTGAAATCTGGTCGAAACTGGCCTCAAAACCGGCACCTTGAACCTTGACATGACCTCCACCAGACCCGAGTAGCTCTTCCACGGAAGCAACGATGGGGCAAGAAAACCCTAGAATAAAGTGGAAAATTCAGCCTAGTCAAAGGCAGCTGCTATCATCAGCTCTCCAAATAGTTAAAGTGATTGGGTAAGGGGGAAAGACAGATAGGATTCTGGACATCAACATATGGAATTTCAGAAATCTGAACTCAAGTGAGAAAATGTACTCTGCTTCCATGGACAACTTCCGCCACTGCCATACAGGTTGTCACTTCAGTTTACACCATCCATCCAAAAGGGTTCATTCATAAACAACTAGTAAATGCATATAGCAGAGGAGAGTTAACAAAACTTCCATATAAAAGCATTCATTTATAGACATCTTTGCTATACATAGCACATAAGGAAGGAAAGCTTGACAAACTTTCCGTCCAGAGGGTTGGCTTATAAACAAATTTCAAATGAATATAAGTGAAAAGATAGCTGGACCAAAATTAGAGCCTGGAATTGAAGAACAAGAAGAAGTGCGAAGCTGGACCAAAATTAGAAGCCAGGAATTGTGGAACAAGATTGAAGATGCACTACCAGTTTCATTAATACCTTTTCACATCAATATCTCGGTAGAGCATGGCATCCAACGTTGTCTTCCCACAACCACCAGGAGCACACAGCCCCAGAACCATAACTTCTCTTTTTAAACAAAAGTATCTTCAATTCCATCAGAGGCACACCCAATCTGAAAACCTTGTCCCTGTTCTGAGGACCGGAGCTTGAACCACCTGATCTAGACCACTCGGATTTCAAACTCAAAGCATCAAATTTCCTAATCATCTCTATGAGATCAACCAGAATCTGTTTACAGTCAAGCCAGAACAAGCACATCAATCCGAAGAGGCCAAAGTACTGGCCGGCAATGGCATTAGGGGCAGAGGTGGAGTTGGAGAGGAAGAAGGTGGTGACCGGTATACTTTTCTCATCTTGTATGGCGGTGATGGTGAGATGACTCAATACAGTGGTCAACAGTATGTGCTTCAAGATCCTAAGGTGTGAATGCTACTGTTACAAGCTGCGTTCTTCGCTGGAGGGAGCAAGGGGTTGCAGGGGTCAGGAGTGAGGCTGCAAGGGAGGAGGAGTTGGGAGGCATAAAAGTGTCAAAACAAGTACATGGGTGGGGGGAAAACACTGTTTTGTGTATTTGTGTAATACCCAAACTCATTATAGATAGTTTTGTAAACACAAACATTGAGTGTGGATTTTCGTAAACTCAAACCCAGAAGTGGGTAATCATGTAGTTTTTCCAATAAAATATACCTATAAAAAATAAAGGGCTGAGAGGAATATGCTTCTCATGCAACTGCCAAAAGGATATATTAATCCAGCTCTGTTTTTAGTGACAAGTTAATGAATCAGATGAGATTTCAATGAAGAGTTAGGATTTAATTATAGAATGCTTCATGGGAGAACATAGGTTTTTCTGTGTTCATAATCTTATTGAAATATAATTTTTGAGAGAATAGAAGATTTCCCTGATATTCAAAGAGCTGGAGATTTCAACAGAAAAAAGAAAGACACAGAGCTTTACAATCCCCTTGTCTAGAACAAACCAGTTATATTTCGAGCTGATCTCACAACTAATCAACATGCTCCTTGGTTACCTCGTCTTTTGTAGCATGCTTTCCAATTTGTTTTTCTACTTCTTCTCACAGATTTTTTGGTGGACTGAAGGCCCAACATAAACCACTTCGTCTCAATGCTTCAGGTTGCTTTGCTAGTGATATTTTCCATCATTCAATAGTTCCTAGACAAACAAAAGGTTGAGATATAGCAGCCATGGATCCTCTCAATGCAGAGAAGCAAGGAGAATATTAACAAGGATGTTTAGAGAAAATGGAGCGTCCGCCCATTATGGCTGCAAAAAGGAAGTGAAGATTGAGCTTGAAAAACCCATTTTATTATCATCCTCTGCACAGAGAGCCACATAAGCAGGTCCAGCAGCATGATTAATGGCAGGATATAGAACAATGATTTAAGGATCAGACAGTCATTTTCTGGATTGGACGAGGCTGATCCATTGTACCATGCCAAACCAGATCAAGATCAGTCAGGACCAATCCAATCCCTGATCCCAATCCCCTGACTCTTGGAAACAGGTTCCAAGATAGAATCCCAACAATTTCATTGTGGATTGCACATTGAAAAGTCCATTTCATGTTGGACCACAGTAAAATGAAATTTTAGAGTGAAACAATGAGTTATGACAGGAAAGGTGAAGCTCAGTGTGTGCAGGTTAAGGGAATGAGCATGAAATTCAGCCTGGTGGGCAAAGTTGACTGCTGTAATAACTTAAGATTACGGCTTGGGAAAATACAATAAATATTTGAGGAAGAATTTTCTGCCCTTTAATAGAAAACATACTATGTGCCAGTGTTGACAAAACTTCCATCAAGAAAATAAGACTGACTACAGAGAGGATTTACCAACTAAATGCAACGAGTGAGTCCATAAAATGTGATGTACAGGTTACAGCATTGGATGTTTAAAACCTCCTTGCATGATGTGCTGAATTTGCACTCTTTCTTTATTTTCAAGGTTCAAGGAGCCATATAGCACAAGAAGTTGGATTCCCTAAACTCTAAGGCCCTGTTTGATAAAACTTCTGCTCAGGATTCTGGATTCTGATTCAGAATTTGGATTCTACTTCAGGCTACTCCAGGATTATTTAGTAGTAAAAACATGTCTGATAACGCATTTTTGGAATGGATTCCAGAGTATCTTTGGAACAGAAAAACATTTGATAAACAATATCCCCCCAATCGAAGTCTAAAAAAATGGTGGGTGATGGGTGGTGGTGGTGATGGGTAGGGATGGTGGTGGTGGTGGGCGGTGGTGGGTGGTGGTGGTAGCGGTGGTGGTGGTTGTGGTGGTGGTGGTTGCTGTGGCGATGGTGGTGGCGGTGGTGGTAGTTGTGGTGGTGGTGGTGGTGGTGGTAGTGGTGGTGGCGGTGGTTATGATGGTGGTGATGGGTGGTGGCTAGTGGGGTGGTGGTGGTGGTGGTGGTGGTGGCGGTGGTGGTGATGGGTGGTGATTGTGGTGGTGGTGGGTGCGCATGGTTTAAAATCTCGCCGAGATCTCGCTGTGATCTCTCTAGTCTCGACACTAGCCGAGACGAAATTGAGGTCGATAACTCATCTGGGCGAGATCTTGGTGTTTTCGACTAATTTCGTCAATTTCTCGAGAGATCTCGGAGAGAAATTGCTTTTTGACCTTTTTTCAAAATGAATAAAATGGCCTATGCCCTGTTCTCAGTAGAGAACTCAACGAGAACAGGTAAGTTGGTGTTTTCTCTACTTTTTTTAAGAAAACTTGATTTCTTCCTCATTTTTTCCCGGTTTGATCTTTGAATTTGCTTGCGGTGGTGCTTCGGACTGTGGGGATTGCTGTGGGAGCTTTGTAACGACCGTTGAAAATAAGATTCTTGCTTATAAATGAGATTTTTACATGAAGTTATGAGAGAGAAAAAAACAAAAGTTTGTAGAATGTATGATGATAGTATGATGGATCATCTACGACACTCTACGTATTATTAGACATTGTATGTGGATTGTTGAGTTGTGGACTATGGGCTCATGAAGACTATGGGATCATCCAGTATTGAACATTTGAACTACGATGTAATGATTTAAAATGAAGTGTTATTTTGTTTCTCATTCCTCTAATGCATTATGTTATTGTTTCATTTGCCATATTTGATTTAGTATAATAGCCAATATTAGCCTATGTTTACAATAGACTTCAACTTTTACTGCCAAAACATGGGTGTAAACCCAAACAACCACAAAAAATCATTATTTTTACAATTTTAACCTCTAAATGTGTTCATGTATGCAAAAATGAGATTCCCATAACGTTTGAGGCCTAAAAAATGAGTTTTGGCCACCGAGACAGCCTTTTTACATTGTCTCGATGTTTTTACACAGTCTCGGCGAGATCTCGGCAAGTTCCCGGTTTCAGAGGAAGCCGAGACTCCCCCGAGACTCAAGATTTTAAACCTTGGAGGTGGGTGGTGGGTAGCAGTGGCGGCGGCGGCAATGGCGGTGGTGGTAGTTGTGGTTGTGGTTGTGGTTGTGGTGGTGGTGGTGGGTGGTGGCGGCAGTGGTGGCGGTAGTGGTGGGTAGTGGGTGGTGGGTGGTGGTCACAATGGTGGTGGTGGTAGTGTTGGTGGTGGCAGGCTGTGGCTGTGGCGGTGGCGGTGGAGGTAGCGGTGGCGGTGGCGGTGGGTGGTGGCAGTAGCTGTGGTGGTGGGTGGTAGCGGCGGCAATGGTGGTGGTGGCAGTGGAGGTAGCGGTGGTGGTGGTGAGTGGTTGGTGGTAGTAGTGGCAGTGGTGGTGGTCAAGTAAGAATCAAGTAAGAGTCGGACTTTTTTTCTTCTCTCAAAAACTTACTCTAACAGAAAAAAGCAAGTATTATTTACTCCAAAAATTTGGATTCTGAAGCCAATTTGAATCCGGTTCACTCCGTGGGAGCTTGAATTCAGCCGGGCTTACCAAACACGCTTCTACTCCAAAATGTCTCCCTGAGAATCAGAATCCATAGAATCTAGAATATGTAGTATTATCAAACAGGCCCTAAAGCACTGCAAGTGGTCCAGCTCCTACTTCTTTCAGCTGCCACAAATCTATTGAACGTCAAAAGAATCTGAGCCATGAAGGCAATCAATTTTTGACTGATGAAGAAGATGATGACAAAAATAACATTAAGTCACAAGCCTAATAAGGATGCATATGGCGATGATGAGAGACAGTGATACATGATTACATGGTGATTTGGTAATGACTGCTGTTGATGAAACACTAGTGAACCAAAAGAATCTCCTTGGCCCCTAAATGAGAGACCGAAGATAACTGGTTGAGAACCATCTTCCATACTGCATACCACTAGCAGGAAGGCATGCAAGCTTATTATTAACAATAGTAGGTTTAGGGATGTAAGTGGATAGCCGAAAATTCGAATTCGATTCAAATCCGTATCCGCTTAAAGGAATCCGAAACCGAAAAATCGAATTCAGATGCAAATTCGGATTACTGAGACAGGAGCCGGAGCCGAATTTCACTCAAAAAGAGCGGATTATATCCGCTCCGCTCCGTTTATATATATTATATATTTATTTTATTAAAATTATATTTGTTTTAGGTTGATTTTGAAAAGGAAAGGGAATGGAACGTGGGGTCGGTGGGGATAATGGGAGTGGGCGACAGCAACCTAGACAGCTTCTCTTTTTATAGATTTTATTTCCCTTTATTTTTTTATCTTGAGATCTTTTATTCTTTCTATCCCTGTTTACCGATGTTACCTCAAGGAAAGAAGTTCCTTCGAAGACGCGAGAAACTGCATCTCTCAACATCCCGATTCTATACCCTCCGTGAGTAGAAGAAGGTTGAAGAAATAGCAGAGGAAAGAAAGAAATCAGAGATTTCAGAAAAGAAATAACAGAAATCAGAGATTTCAGAAATTTAAAAGTTTTGATCCAAGTGTTATTGAAGATTCATTTTAGGGTTTCCTCTTCTACTAGTTGATTTCTCAAAAGCGTGAAATGGGAAGCTGAGAGGACTTGTCGAGGGGAGAAAATAAAAGACAATCCTGTTCGACGGTATCAGTCTTCTCTGGTGCTGTTTTCGGCAAAGTCACTTCTTTTCTATTCCTCCGTTCCTTATGTTTTTCCTTCTTCATTTGCTTATTCTTTCACTGCTGAAATGTATTTTATGTCTTCTTGTTTTTTTTTTTTGGGTGATGTTTTGCGATTCAGCAAGGGTCATTTGCTTATTGTTTCACCGCTAAGGATTTTAGGTTTTGATGTTTTGTTTTCCGGTGATGTTTCCCTATTCAGCAAGGGACTCGAAGCACTTAGGTTAACCTGAGTTGTGTATTGATGTTTTCAGATTCGAATCGGATTTTAACCGGATTTCAGGTTAAAACTTGAAATCGAATTCGAATTTGTGTTTTTAAATTCCGATGGATTTCGGATCGAATTCGGAAAGGTATTTGGTAAACGGATTCGAATTCGGATAGTGATGTATCCGTTCCGAATTCGATCCTTTTACATCTCTAAGTAGGCTGGAAGCTATGAATGAGGCCATGATCAAGCTGAATTGACACATCATAGACTTCCAATTTTTCAATCAACTAATACATATTATTTTCAAATATAATAGATCTCATGAATAATTTTATAAGCAAAAATTAAAAAAAAAAAAAAAAAATATATATATATATATATATATAGGTTCTAAACTGACCTGGATCAAGTGGAAAGAAAAGACCGTAAGGTTCGAGGTATTCATTAAGCTCCATCCATCCAATCCCAGGCTCAACAACCACATCCATGTCTTCAACATGCAGTGCTTTGACATGCTGCCATGCAAACAGCAGAAGTGCAGCCTTTGGTTATTACAGTAGCAGACATTTCCCGAATTAACTTTTAGACAGAAAGCTTTTGAATTCCAGCAAAGCTAAAACATCTTAAAGTTGAGAAGCCTTACACAGAATTGAACTAAAAATTATTTCAATTACAAATCATGTCAGATCAAGGAGACAATATAATAAAATGGTATCTGACAAGAGTCTCAAAGAATAAGGCGAAGGCCCAGTTATTCCGTGTCCTATAGGTTTACAGGAATATGATGATAAAAGCTTACTAGACAGAAATTGGAGTTTTTTTGGCTCCCTTTTTTAAATTTTACAGATAAAATAGTCAACTAATACTCACAAATGAGATAAAAAACTGAGTTGATGTCAAGAGGATTAAAGTAGTCGAATCAAGGGATTTTGAGACCTAGGCTTTGTTTTGGTGTACTATATTCCTTTGTAAGCAGCAGAAAATTCTAGGATTTGGAGGAGGGGATGCTTTGAGCTGAGGCCCTATTTTTTTTTTCAATTGTATCACCATGTACTCCCAAGTACTGTTATCTCTTTTTATCAATAAATTGTTACCTAATAAAAAAAAAGGTATTCTGCATTGCACCTCAGCTAAGGGACTCCATGTCTTGGAGTCATCCACCCTGAAAAAGGCACAAAACCCCGACTGCCCCTGTATTTGAAGCTCCCGTAATGCCCCCTATCCCATCCAAGAATCACTATGACCCCCATTTCGGCTCCACTCCCCCAGAGAACCTCTCCAAAAAAAAAAAAAAAAAAAAAAAAAAAAAGAAGAAGAAAAGAGAGGTATTGAAGTGTGGCCAAAAAAGGACCTATTAGTAGGGCAACACAAATATTGAAAAACAAAAAACATAACCATAAAAGAACAACCTTGTTCTCTGAATGGAAGCCCAACAGTCTCCTGGATAATCATCGGCTGGGTCCTAAGAATCATATGCAAGAAACAGTGGGTATTCTCGACCTCCATGATGGTCCCTGAAGGGCTGAAAGTACAGATCTTGTTCACGCTATCCTTTTTCTGATTCCTTTGTCACATATTTGGTGATAATTTTTTATTTTTTGGGAATAACTGATAATATTGCACAAAAAGGGACCTATCTAGTAGACGAATACAACACATGGAAAACAAGCAAAAGATCGCTTATGATCTACATTACATGGTCGAAGCACTATCATCAACAAAAGCCTTTATTTTATTTTTATTTTATTTTTATTTTTTTTTTTTTTTTGGGGGGAGCACATTATGCTACAAATGCTTCATCTAGTTACAAGGAAAATCCAAAAAAGGGAAGTGAAATTAAATCAAAGTTAAAATGGAAACTTTTATAATTGTTAAGATATAATGGCTATTATTGTAAGGGAATGGGTCCACTTAACTTAGACTCATTCCCCCCTTTAGTTATAATAAATAATGTAAGTAATGGGCCTGAAACCAATTGGCTTTATTTTATTATGTTTGTAATGGGCCTAATTTTAAAGGCCCATTATCAGTTGTGTTTTAAGAAGGCTAGGAATTGGTCTTGTTGACTAGGTCTTTGTACCTAGTTGGATTGTAACTAGGAGAGAGTCCTAGGTTCTATTTTTGCTCCATTTCTAATTCTATATATACAGCAGTATGAGAAGGGGTTATTTAAACACACACTCTCCCCTCCTTTCTTCTAGCTTTTTCTCTCTCTCACAATTTTCTGTTTTTGGGTAGTCTTCCTTTTTTATTTTGTTACATAGTATCAGAACGAGTGCCGTTTTGACAGTCGATTAAAGGTTTCCGTTTTGGTGTGCAGCCACCCCTGCTGCTGTTGCATCTTGTTATTATTTTTTCCTGGTTTGTTTTCTGTTCCTGCTACTGATCTGTCCAGAATAGATCTTGATTTCTGCTGCTGATTTTCTCACTGCTTTTTTTGGTCTGATCTGTTGTATAAGATCAGATCTGATCTGCTAATTGCTGATCTCGATCTCTTGGTGCTTGCTACTGCTGATTTGTTGATCAATATCTACTACTGATGTCTAGGGTTTGCTGTTTTGATGCCTGTAACCTTCACCTCCTATCAGCACCTTTCTGGACGTATTCAATGATGTTGATATTGTTCTACTAAAGTTATATACTGCTACTCCAAACCTTGGTGCTGTCGATCTACCCAGATTTGATCTGGGTTATCTATTACTTACTGCTGATCTAATCTGAGTTACCATTATTACTGCTACTACTGAATCTTGCTGAGCAAGATTTTCTTCAAGATCTGGTATTGCTGCTACTATTATGCTCATCAAATAAGAAATCATGGTATTCTGCTACAGTGATTACTGATCAAGATCTTGTGCTGATATTGTATTGAAGACTGCTGCTCGAGATCCCCTTCTGATCAGATCTCAATCTTTGTATTTTCTTGGTTTTAGTGATCAGATCTTCAATTCTGGTCAGTTTTCAAGATGTGCTGGTTTTGGCTTCAAGAATTGCTGCTTGAGACTTTTTTTTTTTTTTGCTTGTCAAACACAAACTCCTTCAAGATCTGGTATTTTGCTGCTGCTGCTCTTATTATCAAGAAGCTGCTGATCAGAATTGGTGCTCGAGATATTTTCTTTATTGCTGGTCAGATCATTTTCAAGATCTGCGTTCTTGGAATACAATGTTTTATCGTGACTACTACATAAATCAGATCTGATGTGATCTAGTTTTTGATCTACTGCTATTGCTGTTACTGCTACTTCCGTTGTTATACTGTTTCAAGTTGAAGCTCTCATATTCCCCCACGCTCCAAGTTGAGGGGGATGTTAGCATGTCTGCTCTACTGCTAGTCTGCTACTACTACTTGGATCACAATGACCTATATTGTGTTGTTGTTGCTGCTTAGTTCACAGTAACATATACTGTGCTACTTTACTATTATTGTTGCTTCCATTGATACATTTAATACAAGGTAAAGCTTGTGCTATTGTTGCTACTTGGTTCACAATGACCTATGTTGTGTTGTTTTTGTTGCTTCAATTACAGTAACCTATACTGTGCTGCTTTACTACTATTATTGCTATTGTTGCTGCTTCCGTTGATACATTGGTACAAGTTAAAACTTGTGCTGCTGTTGCTGCTTGGTTCAGAGTAACCTATACTGTGCTAATTTACTACTACTGTTGTTGTTGCTGCTTCCATTAATACATTGGTACAAGGTGAAGCTTGTGCTGCTGTTGCTACTTGGTTCATAGTGACCTATACTGTGTTGCTTTACTATACTGCTGTTGTTGCTGCTTCTGTTGCTACAATATTTCAAGTTGAAGCTCTCACTATTGTTGCTACTTCCGATGCTACATTGTTTCAAGCTGAAGCTCTTATATTCCGCCGTACTCCAGCTTGAGGGGGTATTAAGATATAAGAGTTATTATTGTAAGGGAATGGGTCTACTTAAATTAGGCCCATTCTCCCCCCCCCCTTTGGTTATAATAAATATTGTGTTTTAAGTATACTAGGGATCTTGTTAACTAGGCCGTTCTACTTAGCTGGATTGTAAGTAAAAGAGAGTCATACGTCCTGTTTTTGCTCCCTTTCTAATTCTATATATACAGCAGAAGGAGGAGGGGTTACTTAAGCACACATTCTCTCCCTCCTTTCTTCTAGCTTCCTCTCTCTCACATTTTTTTGTTCTTCGGTAGCCTTCCTTTTCTATTTTGTTAGAATAATCATTTCCTAACATGGTTATGTACCTAACTCCATATCTTCCAGTAACATAAGGGTTGAAGAAGAGAGGGAAGGAGAAGAAGAAGTTAAACTGAGAAGAGGCAGAGAGAGAAATCGTGTATACTTCTCCCTATGTTCTTAAAATTTTTATTTATAATAGAAAAGATTACATCTGAAGAAAGTCTAATGCTACTAAAACTCTAGTCATAGGAAACTTAGAATTAGATAAGAAATAAAATAGAAACAAATAAGAAAAACCCATCAGATCTCTAACTCTAGCTACCGCAACACCCCCTCAAACATAAGGCTGCTAACTTGGAGATAAGGTTGTCGACTTGATCGATGAGAGAACCCATAAGACCTTGCTATATCAACACCCCCCCCCCCCCCTCAAGCTAGAACATGCTCTAGCTTTGAATATACAAAAAATAACAAAACTACCACCCCCCCCATCCCCCCAAAAAAGCTGGAGTTTCAGCTTAGAACAACAAGAATAGACATGAATTGCAACACCAGTCTTCAATATATATGATTGTCGGAGACACAAGGGAGCATAGAGAGAACTTCTTGGTAGTAATACCAACACGAACTAGAACCACTAACAAACAAGATATGTAGTGGAGAATAACAACCATCACAGGCGCTTTTCACGGAAGGTAGGTACCTCCAACCATTACGTGCATGATGCAGTCCAAGAAGGCCCAAGGCCCAAGCTCAAGTCGATAATGGGTCAGTCCAAAGAACCAGTCGGTATTAGTCCATTGGACCAAGCCAAAGACCAACCCACACTGTTCACGTGAACAGTGTTCACGGTACTGTTCACGTGAACAGTACCAACAGCATTAATTATGACTTTTTTTATTAGTTTCCTAATTTTCAGTTTATTTATTTTCATTGTTTAGTTTCTTAAAAATTAGGCTAGTTAGTTTAGAAGTCTTAGTTGCTTGGACACTAAGACTTGCCTAAAATCTAGTTTCCTAATTCCAGTTTTTAGAAACTTTCCTATTTTTGTTGTTTTAGAACCGTCCTAAATTATAAAGGAAGGTTGGTTTTACTAAATTTCGTTCTTTCCTATTTTATTTGTAATGTTTCAAAGTTATAAATAAAGAGAATGCAGACTGGCTGCAGGAGAGAGATTTAGACCAGAAAAAAGAAAAGAGTTTAGCTCCTGATTTTCTGGTTGAGTCTCATAGGTTGTGAGACTCAACCAAAATATTCTGTTTTTATGGTTTTCTTGTCCTTCATTTAATTCCTTCAAGTTCTTATTATTGCATACTGAATTACGATACCATTAAGTGCTGATTTGATCAACGAGCTCGTGGGATTAAAGATTAAAATCATATCGACCAGCTCTAACTAAACCAGTCCCGTTTTTGGATGATAGGTAAGTTTTCAAAAATCACATCTCTCTCATCTGTGATCGGATCATCTCCAACTTTGGATATGTCTTCAAGTACATCCTAAAGAGTATTTCCCATCAAGTTTCAAGTGATTTCAAGGGTTAGATTTCAAGATAAGTGGTTTTCTTCATTACTTTTCTCTGCAGATTTTGTATTGGACTGAATTAAGATCCTGTAGCAAAGAGGGCTTGTTAATTTGACTTGCTTTAAACCCTCTTTGCCATCAATTGGTATCAGAGCATGGCTGAGGAGAGTTCTAACTCTCCTAATCAGTCCAATAATCTCAATGACCTTGTTAATTTGGTTCTCCAACGATTGACCAAATTGGATGCCAAATTGAAGCGGTATGGATGGAAGAATAAGTAATTTGGAGGAACGGGATAATCCTAGGCCGGCCGACTAGAAGCCCTTAGAAGAGAAATTCCCATAGCCAACCTAATGCCAAGGCGTGTTCCTGGGGCTCCCCAAAGAGTCCCTAGAGAAGAATACCAAGACCCAACCTATGAAGACTATGATGGCAATCAACCTATTCGGTATCAAACCCATAAGGTACGAATGGATCTTAAGGAGTTCCATGGAAGACAAGACCCCCAAGTTTTTCATGATTGGGTGAATGCCCTAGATGACTACTTTGATCGGTTTAGCCTACCCGAACCTAGAAAGCCGCAATTGGCCCGCTCTAAACAATGGGGGTGCTCGTGATTGGTGGGCGTAACTATGAATATAGTCTCATGAGGAGTCGTAGAGAACCCACTACTTGGGAGGAGATGAAGGAACAATTAAAAGAAAAGTATTTGCCTCGGTCTTTCCAAAGAATGTTGCATGACCAGCTGAACAATCTTCGTCAAGATAATATGAGTATGGAAGACTATGTATACCAATTTGATCAATTATGTGCACGGTCAAGTTCACGAGACAATGATGATCAAATGATATCTCGGTTTCGTTTGGGCTTGCGACCTGAGATTAGAGAAAAATTGGGTGTGGTTGATATTGTTAGTTTTAACGATCGTGTTGATAAAAGCTTTCCAAGCCGAAAACCTTTTGAAGTCAACACTAAAGCCCACCTCCAGGTTCTTATGAATTGAAGCACCCTACACCAAACAAGAAAGCCATAGGGACTACATCTCATGCTACTCCAACAACAGATAAAGGTAAAACTCCCATGGTAGCAGTTATGGATGTGCAATCCTATCACTGCAATGCATATGGTCACTTTGCTAGAGATTGTCCACAAAAATTAAAGGTAAACTCCTTAGTTGCTGCAATCGAGGCCAATCCAGATACACAGGTATGTGAGCCGCAAAGTGATGACACTTCTATTCCTAATACGGATGTCATGGAAGATGGTGAGGATTCATATGGAATCCATATAATCAGCAGTATGATTTTGATTGCCCCAAAAGTAGATGTGGATAATTTTGATGCCTTTGCTAAAGCTCCAGGGATTGACAAAGGTGACCACAGTTTTGATGAAGACCACGGTGTTATGGAGACAATTGCGGAAGATGAAGAGTTGAACACGATAGTCCCCATGAATACCACGATTCTACTTGACTTTCCTCAAGATGTTGAGCATATTGACTTTGTGATACCGTCTAAATATCTTGAAGAAAGTGGACCCAAAGTGATGGATTTTCTTCCAACATTGCAAACACAGCCAGAATTTCAGAATCAGAAAAAGTTGCCTACCGAACCCACTGAAATCATTCTTCATCATTATCGAACTCGTGGACGAGTTCATTTTAAGTGGGGAGGAGTTGATGTAGTCCAAGAAGGCCCAAGGCCCAAGCTCAAGTCGATAATGGGTCAGTCCAAAGAACCAGTCGGTATTAGTCCATTGGACCAAGCCAAAGACCAACCCACACTGTTCACGTGAACAGTGTTCACGGTACTGTTCACGTGAACAGTACCAACAGCATTAATTATGACTTTTTTTATTAGTTTCCTAATTTTCAGTTTATTTATTTTCATTGTTTAGTTTCTTAAAAATTAGGCTAGTTAGTTTAGAAGTCTTAGTTGCTTGGACACTAAGACTTGCCTAAAATCTAGTTTCCTAATTCCAGTTTTTAGAAACTTTCCTATTTTTGTTGTTTTAGAACCGTCCTAAATTATAAAGGAAGGTTGGTTTTACTAAATTTCGTTCTTTCCTATTTTATTTGTAATGTTTCAAAGTTATAAATAAAGAGAATGCAGACTGACTGCAGGAGAGAGATTTAGACCAGAAAAAATAAAAGAGTTTAGCTCCTGATTTTCTGGTTGAGTCTCATAGGTTGTGAGACTCAACCGAAATATTCTGTTTTATGGTTTTCTTGTCCTTCTGTTAATTTCTTCAAGTTCTTATTATTGCATACTGAATTACGATACCATTAAGTGCTGATTTGATCAACGAAAGCTCGTGGGATTAAAGATTAAAATCATATCGACCAGCTCTAACTAAACCAGTCCCGTTTTCAGATGATAGGTAGTTTTCAAAAAATCACATCTCTCTCATCTGTGATCGGATCATCTCCAACTTTGGATATGTCTTCAAGTACATCCTAAAGAGTATTTCCCATCAAGTTTCAAGTGATTTCAAAGGTTAGATTTCAAGATAAGTGGTTTTCTTCATTACTTTTCTCTGCAGATTTTGTATTGGACTGAATTAAGATCCTGTAGCAAAGAGGGCTTGTTAATTTGACTTGCTTTAAACCCTCTTTGCCATCAGTGCAGGGTTGCATCTCGTGCAACTGATAAAAGTCTCTCTTCCTTGAGCAGACTTTAACAAACTAATAAAAGTACCTCTCCAACGAGCAGACACGAGTCTTTCTTCCTTGAGCAAACTTGAACAAACTAAATAAAGCTCCTCTCTTACGAGCAAACCATGGTTTTAAAACTCGACCGAGAAGGTCGAGATCTCGACCCTTCTCGGTGGTCTCGACAGGGTCGAGACGAGATCACTGGTCGAAACTGGGTCTCGACCAGTCTCGACCAGTTCTCGATCGGTCTCGACCCGCGTCGAACTGGTCCAAGGCTTTATATAAGAGTCTCGGTTGAGATCTCGACCGAGACTCATTTTGCTTCTCAAATCCTTCTGTTTTCTTCTCCTCCTCCATTCCTTCTTCTCCAACCTTGCATCTAAGGTTCGAAAACCTCTGTTCTTTGCAAATCTCTCCATCAAAGTGCTCTTGGAGGCTCATTTTGACATATTCTTTGCAAATCTAAGGTTTGAGGTATGGTTTTTTCCCCTAAAACTTACTTTTTTACATGAATATGTTCAATACATGTTGGTTCATCATGAAATTTATATATGTGAGAGTCATTAGGCCGATCTACAACCTTATCCTTTCGAAATTATTTTCTTTCATATATATTTTTTATTTTGATTTTCTGTTAAAAAAATATATTTTCCAGCAATTAAAAATTAAAAAAAATATGATAAATATTAATTAGATGGTATTGAAAATATTATATGATGAACACCGTTGGCCGATCTACGCGGCCACGGTTTCATTTTTTTTTTCCTGTATATATATATATATATTTATTTTATTTTTTGTTTAAAAAAATTAAAAAATACATTTCTTAAATATTAATCAGTTTACTTTCAAAATAATATATGTTGAACACCGTTGGCCGATCTACGCGGTCACGGTTTCAGTTTTTTTTTTTTCTGTACATATTTTTATTTTTATGAATTTTTTATTAATAAATCCTATTTTTCAGCAATAAAAAATTAAGAAAAAAATATTAATACTTATCTACTGGTGTTCAAAATAATATATGTTGAACATCGTTGGCCGATCTACGCGGTCACGGTTTCAGTTTTTTTTTTCTGTACATATTTTTATTTTTATGAATTTTTTATTAATAAATCCTATTTTCCAGTAATAAAAAATTAATAAAAAAATATTAATACTTATCTACTGGTGTTCAAAATAATATATGTTGAACATCGTTGGCCGATCTACGCGGTCACGGTTTCAGTTTTTTTTTTCTGTACATATTTTTATTTTTATGAATTTTTTATTAATAAATCCTATTTTCTAGCAATAAAAAATTAGTAAAAAAATATTAATACTTATCTATTAGTGTTCAAAATAATATATATTCAACATCATTGACCAATCTACGGTTTCATGTTTTCGGATTATATTTTTCAAAAAATAAATTATTTTTATTTAATATCCAAAATTATTAATAATATCTAAATAATTATGAAAAATTAGGAAAAATATTCTGCTTTCTTGTAACATAGTTTTAAAATTTTGAAAAGTAATTTCAATGTATTTTGAGTTGTATTCGCATATTTGATGCTTTTATGTTCTTCAATTTTAAGTTTTATTAATGTAAATCTATTGATTTAAATTTCTCTATTTATCATCTTATGTAACAGTGTCTCGTTCTAAATATTATGGCTGCTTCGGGTTCTCATGAAGGAGGTAGTGATGCTGGTCGTACTAACATGGCTTGGCAGTATTGTACCGCCATTGACGGTGATAGAAAAAAGACTCAATGCAAATTCTGTGGGAAGAAACTCATGTCTGGTGGGATTACCAGACTTAAGCAACACTTGAGTGGGACTTCTACAGATGTGGCAAAGTGTCCTATAGTTCCTGTGGAGATTACCAGGGCCATAGCTGCACAGATGAAGGGAGGCCAGCAGAGAAGGGCAGAGAAAGAAAAAAATAAACAACAATTTGAGGAAGCAATACGAGGTACAGTGCGTGGTTTGGATGATGATAGTTCAGATGATGATAGTCTAGATATTAGGGGTTTGACTGAGGAAGAAGCCAGAGATCTGAGACGGGCAACAATGGCTAGTAAAGTCAGCCATGACATGGAAATGGAAAGGTTGAGGCAAAGAGCCTTAGGGGCAGGTGGTAGTAGATCATTTCAAAGCAGCCCAAGAACTACAAATACGAGTAAGGGAAGGTTGGCTTCATGTTTAGAAGATCAAAAAGTACTAGAGCACAACCCCAGGCACCACCACCTACTGCTAGGGATGAGGATTATGTAGAGATTCTACAACGGATCCAACGAGTTTTTTAAAAGGTCGGGCGCCAAACGTAAGAGATTGAAGAGTATGTGGAATTGGAAAGGTACAAGAGAATTTATTAGGGGATGTCTTTGCTAGGTGGTCTATCTATAATAGTATCCCGAAGAAATGCCGGAAGGGCCCATACTATCACCCTTTCTTTGATGCAGTTGCTCAGGCTGGTCCTGGTGTTAAAGCCCCCACTCCATATGAAGTGATAAATGTTTTATCTCCCAAGAATTAAAAAAGAGTTAAAAGTATGGATAGAAGGGTTAAAGAATAATTGGGGTGCATATGGGGTCACTATAATGTGTGATGGTCGGACTGGTCCTACTAGAAAGTCCATCATCAACTTCATGGTCTATGAGAATGGGAAGACATCATTCTTGAAGTCCGTGGATGCATCTGCATACACAAAAGATGCTAACTACATCTATGGATTGCTACGAGACAGTGTGGATGAAGTTGGTGCATCAAATGTGGTGCAAATTGTGACGAGCATAATGGAAGCAACTACAAGAAGGCAGGAGAGATGATAATGACTAACTATAACCTTTTTTGGACTCCATGTGCTGCCCATTGCATTGACTTGATGTTGAAGGACAAGGACAAGATCCAAAAAATAAAGCAAGTGGTTGAACAAGCACGCCAGGTAACAACATTTGTATACAACCATAGCTATTCTTTAAACTTGCTGAGGGAGAAATGCGGAGGGGACTTGGTAAGACCCGGCATTACTAGATTTGCTACCAACTACAGAGCCCTAAAGAGCTTTCAGGCAAAGATGGTAGGCCTCGGATCGATGTTTGCTTCGAGGACTGGTTTGGGTGGAGGGAGCCCAGCTCTCTCCGGAGGGGTTCAAGCACGCACTACTATAGCTTCGGAGGAATTTTGGAGAACACTTGAAGGATGTAGTCAAAATTCGGAGCCAAGGGTGAAGGTGTTGAGATTAGTGGATACAAGATTCCGACCCACCATGCCACATTTATATGCCGCCATGGATATGTTGAAGGATCGTATAAAAACCGTGGCTTCCACGTGGAAACAAACATTTTGTGAAGATTATCAAAGATCGATGGGAGAGTCAACTGATGCACCCATTGTATAAGGCTGGTGAGTATATTTAATAATGTCTTTAATTTAGTTCCACTTAATAGTTGGTACTCTATTTTAATCTGGCGACTCATATTTTGCAGCATACTATTTGAACCCCAAGTACCAATATTCACATGTGCTTGGGCTCAATTCTGACCTTATCGGTGCGGTAAAAGATGTTGTGGCAAAATTGGTGCCGATTATACTGTCTGGCTAAGCACCGGTCAATCTGGAGGTGAGTTGTATGGTTTAAGTGTTGAATTATTTGAATATCCACATATTACAATGGCTAATGGTTATAAATTTTGAAATGGGTGTAGATGAAAACGTTCGGAGATGCTCTTGGGAGTTTTGGAACTCCGCCGCAGACTGGGCCGGACGAGATAAGACCGATCCTCGGTATGAAATTATGGAAATTGAAATTTTCAAGTAACATATCTTATTTAATGTGTATTAAAATGTGTTCTTCATCTTGTGCAGCTGAGTGGTGGTTGTTGTATGGTGAGAATGCAGCTGAGTTGAGGAGAATTGCAATCAAAGTCCTATCTCAGACATGTTCCGCATCTGGGTGTGAGCGAAATTGGAGTACTTTCTCCCTTATCCATTCAAAGAGGCGGAATAAATTGGGCCCTCAACGGCTAAATGACTTGGTCTACGCCCATTACAACATGAGACTGAGGGTACAATGCTTGAAATTTGAACAAAGAAATGAACAAGAGCTGATCGAGCTAGCCGACGCTCTTCCAACTATCTTCGGATGAAGAGGATCCCTATGTGGAATGGGTGAGAGACGGAGCGTTCCAGTGATGGATGAGCCTAGTGGGATGCCCGACCCCACCGTGGTTCGCTCCGATGGGTTCTAATCTCGAAGCGGTTTATGTCCTCGGATGAGGATCGTGGTACACGCACAATCGCCGGGACCGTTTAACCCCCGCCGGGTATTGGTAGTAACTCGGAAGGCGTGATGATGATACAATGGAACAAACCGGCTGGTCAACTTCGATAGTAGTGGTGATGATGGTAGTGGTGGTGGTGATGTGGGTGGTGGTGGTGATCCTAGACCGACCGGTACCCATTATTGGGATGGACCGGTGAGAGTCGCGATACACACACTACACAGGATCCGGATCATGGTGGACACGCATCTTCATCACGGCCTATGACCGGGTATACACGTAGGTCTCTTCAACGGGAACGCCCTTTGCAACCGTGGAAGAAGAAGAAGACCGCTTTCTTTGACATCGTTCCGGATCCCGATATTATGCCCGATGTTGAAATTGATAGCATGTCTACTGGCTCAAAATTTGTGGACAGTCTCTTTTCAGTCCCAAATTTGCAAAGAACCACGCCCCCACACCAACCAATATATGCTCACTTTACTCCACATTATAGTGAATCCATAGTTGTCAAGGCGTCGCCTAGGCGCCTAGGCGTCCGGGCGGTTTGTACAGGCCTGGGCGCCAGGGCGCCTTGTGGTCGCCCGGCCGCATGGAACAACATTTATCGGAAGATTTGCCCAGCGCGACAGAACAACATTTATCGGCAAGACTTATTTATGACTAATATCATTTAAGTAAATGTTTACATTTACTTAAGATATTATTTATAAATAAGCAAATACCCCCTATTCAATCCAATAAAAGTAGTCTAAAATTCAAATTCCAAAAGGAAAAAAAGTCAACCCCCGCTCAAGAACAAAAACCATATTTTTGGGTGCGAGGCGATTTTCAACTTTTAAATGCTAGGCTTTTTTCTAAATATAAAAATTCTATAAATCTTATTATAATAAATCATCACTAAAAAACCAAGAGTGCGCCAAAAATAATCTTTTGCTTTGATGCCCTAAAAAATAATTTGCATTCGAACGACTTTAAAACAAAGATTCCCGTATTCCGAACAAGGTTTGACCGAGTGTAACTCCTTCATTATAATTTGGATTCAAGCAATCCCCGGATTTGTTGGAAAGCCGATTATGCTAGCTTTGCAACGAATTCGAGATTGCTTGAATCCGAACTATATTAAAGGAGTTACACTCCGATCAAATTCGTTAAAAGTACGCAAATGTTAGTCATAAATAATTGTTTACTTAACTCTGCAACACAATCCCGTGTCTTAGTGTACATTAGTAAACTTGGGTCCACACCACATATTAATTAAGTTATGTCTTAAATGTTGATTATTTATGTAGAATGTTGCATATATATAAACATTAATATTTTAGAAATAAAAAAATGCACCGGGAACGCCTTGGTCGCCTAGGCAACGCCTAGGCGCCCAGGATGGCCCCAAACGCCTTGGATCGCCTTGTTGCCTTGACAACTATGAGTGAATCGTATCCAAGGTTGGGTATTTTTAGAAACTTCCCAGATCATATGTATGAGAAATATGTGGAAGACTACTAGACCTTTTATAGCCAAAGGATGTCGTGGCAGGATTTTGTTTATCAGACCGAGATATATTTTCTTCAACAAAGTCAATCTAATCAGATTGAACCTGCACGCCACTCTACATATGATTAGACATTGAGATGGACTAATGGGAATGTATTATTTTATTTTGAGTATTTAAGTCTTTCATATAATGAGTACTTGTAAATTATGTTATTTTGTGGGATTTATGATTTATGAATGTATGATTTTTCGATAATGTGATTACTTTTTATGCTTCAAATGTATTTATATATGTTGAATAAGTATTTTCCTGCAATATATAGCCTTAAAATGGCTCTAAAATGGACTTAAACAGCAAAAAATGGCTTAAACCATAAAAAAAAAACCTATCGAAACTCCCATTTTTACCCTCTGGGAGTTTCGGCAGGTTCTCGCCGAGATCTACCGAGATCGGTAATCTCGGTTTTCTCAAGGGTCGAGACACCCTCGAGAACCGAGATTTTGAACTATGGAGCAAACATGAGTCTCTCTTCCTTAAGAAAACTTGAACGAACTGATAAAAGTACCTCTCCAATGAGCAAACATGAGTCTCTCTTCCTTGAGCAGACTAAAACAAAAAGATAAAAGTGCATCTACCATGGGCAGACACAAACTTGAGCAAAATATATGCTCCTTCTCCCCCTCACATGGAGCATTCCAAATGGACAGATAACAGAAGGGAAGGGCCAACAAGAACAGACAAATAATATTCTTCAACCACCCACTTTCGGTAGCAAAATAAAATCCAAGATAAGCCAGACATGAGCAATAGCAACCATCATTCAAAAAATGTATGTACCAATCAGATGTGATTTAAGGCCTACCAAAGCAATAAAATTGCAAATATAGAAGTCGAATGAAAATTTTGTAAATTCTAGCCACACTTATGGGACCACCCAAGCTAAACAATACTCAAACTATGTCAAGAACAAGAGATAGTGACAATTTGATAATTAATTATAATGTTCATGGGGCCCTGGGTAGTTAACAAAGCAAGAATAACAATACTATAATTTATTTGAAATCCCATTAGAAGCACAATCCAAAGCCAAAGGGTAAACTTAGAATGGTCAAGAAAGTAAGGGTAACTTGTAATTAACTTGAGAAGATAGAGTAATAGTAAAAGGAGATGTGGATGGACTTGAAGTGTAGGGGCAATATGGGAAAGAAGGAATTAAATTGACAACTCACGACCAAGGACTGTTGATGCAGATAAAACTCACATATGGGCTTCTTTTAGTGGAAATAAGTTTTGGGTTGGTATCTATACATGGTAGGCCTTTGATCCATGGGTTTTCAACGTAATAGGCCACTTTAATGGCCTAAACTATGGGTAGAATGTAGGGGTATGAGATTAGGGTGTTAGCATCCCAAATCTAGTTAGATAAGTCTTTATCTAGTTGGATAGCCTTTATCTGCTATCCAACTAGATAAGACTTTTACTGCTTCAAGTCTTTCATTGCTTTAAGTGTTTTAAGTTGTTTTAAGTTACTTTCTTTTATTTTAGGTTGAATACTATAAAAATAAACTACCTCTAAAGTAAGTTATTGTCTGTAGGAGTTCTACGACTTATTTGCTTCATATTTTGAGTTTTCTATATAAGTTTGTAAAGGGCTACAAGCCTGAAAACGAATTTGAGAATGAATTAATGAAAGTGATTGGCTGTTGCCATGTTTTGTTCTCTGTGATGATACAGAATGCCTCCCTACTGGTGATTCAGTAGATGCCCCTTGGTGGTGAATCCAAGTTAGGATTTCAGGTGGTAAAACAATAAATCCTGAAATTCATATCCTCCTCTTTGTTACCCTCCATTAGTTATCAAGTACTTGTCCATTAATTTCAGATCTGGTTCTATCATCCTCCACTGCCATCCACTTTCCATCACCATTAGAATTTCATCGTATCTCTTGTTTTCTCCATTAGATCGACATCACATCCAAATATGTTAGTTCAATTTTGTTTTATTCATTACCATCCAATCAAATTCATCATCCGTTGTTCCAATCATGAGATATGAGTTTCCATCAGAAAATCACTTGCTGTGTTCATAACTTCCAGAAGTACTTCGAGTCCTTCATAACTCCTAATCTAAATGTTGAATTGATTTGATTTTTGGTGTAGTGTTCACAGCTCCATCCGACCGTTGGATCTGGAGTTATTATGAGTTCTATATTCTGGTTCTAATCAGTTCACTGCGATTCTAGCTATTGGGAGTCCCTCCCACATCAACTGTGGTTGTTTTCTACCTCCGACCGATACCAGAAGCAGGAGCCCAGCTTTGATTCAGGCCTTGTTTCTCACTCCACACAGCTCCATGGGAGCTGTAACTTTAGGGGAATAATCTTAACAGCTATTTCCCTGGAATTTCACAAACAAAGGTGCCAAACAACCAACAAATTAATGATTAAAAAATTCTGAAAGTGAATCTGGCAGTAGATAGAAGCTTAATTCTGGCGCAGTGTAATGAACTCACAGCAAGGAGGGTTTCGAAAGGTAAGAACCTAGGGTGCAAGTCGCCCTAGGGTGATGAACCTGGTACCCAAAGTTTCAGGCCAAAGTGATGAGAGATGTAGAATCAATGGACTCCTCAGTTCAGTTCTGTTTTACTGCTAGTAGCAGAAATTTGAGAGAGATCAAAACTAGCTAGTACCTCCCAGGGAAAACAATAACTGAAATAAAGGAAGAAAATACAGAAGTTAAAGACAAATATGAAACCTTCACCAATAGCAGAATTCAGAATCCTAAAACCAGATCTAGAAACTGTGTTTTGAATAAATTAACTGTAAGTAGGAGTTCTGAAATCAGCTTGACCATGGTCATGAAAACAGCTCTGAAACTAGTATTCAGCAGCAGATCGATAGCAAGATTCAGACTAGCTTCAAGCAAAGAAAAAAACCAACCAAATATATGAACCAAAAATCGACACCTGATCTTAAGAAGTTCAAAACAGCAACTGATAACGAGTAGATTGGTGCTTAAACAGCCACTGAAACTAAGGGAGAAAAGGAAGAAGAAATAAAACCAGAACTTCATCAGATGCAGCAGTAGCAGGAACAAAACGAAACTCAATCAAACCAGAAACTAAGAAGGAAGATGCAGCAGCAAAAGTAGTGGCTGCACACCTAACGAAGAACCTTGAACAACTCTCAAAACGTGAACCCAGGTGATTGCTCTGCTCCATTCCCCCCAAAGAACCTCTCCCCCAGAAAAAAAAGGTACTGAACTGTTGCCAAAAAAGGACCTATCAGTAGGGGAACACAAAGTTGAAAAACAAACAAAAAGATCACCAAAGAACAACTTTGTTCTCTAAATGGAGGCTCAAGGATAATCATCGGCTGGGCTCAAGAGCCTCATACGAGAGAAACAGTGGGTATTCTCGACCTCCATGATGGTCCCTCAAAGTACAAATCTTGTTCTTGGTGTCCTTTTTCTGATTCCTTTTGTCACATATTTGGGGATAATCTTTTTTTTTTTTAGGAATAACTGATATTAATGCACAAAAAGGGACCTATCTAGAGAATACAACATATGGAAAACAAGCAAAAGATCATCAAAGAAGCCTTGGGCGGGGGGGGAGAGAGCACATTATGCTACAAAGACTCCGTCTGGTTGCAATGGAAATCTAAAGAAGGGAAGTAAAATTAAATCAAAGTTAAAATGGAAACTTTTATAAGCATTACCTAACATTATTGTGTACCTAACTCTATATCATCCTTGTAACATAAGGGATGAAGAAGAGGGATAGAGAAGAAGAAGATAAACTGAGAAGAGGGAGAGAGAGAAATCATGTATACTCCTCCCTATGCTCTTAACTTTATATATAATAGAAAAGATTACCTCCAAAGAAAGTAATGTAGGACGAGTCCCCAACTTGTTAATTTAGGGAGCAGCCCCACAGTAGGATCAAATCACTGACATAACTATAGGTTCAGCAGTGCATCAGCACATAAATAGCAATAAAAACAGTAGCCAACAGGGTACGGATGATGGAACTTAAACCTCTTGATTATGGTCTCACATTACAAATTATAACATAAAATAAAATAAAATAAAAGAGATCGATGGAAAGGGCGAACGGTAGGGGATATGACATAGGCTTCTCACCCAAGACCTAGGTAACTTCACACCACCGATAGGAGTCTCTCCTCACTGATTCTCTCAGCAATTGGCAAAGCAAACAATAAATTTATTCGTCTCATCCAATCATCCCCAGGATCTTAGGCCTTGTTACAATATATAGGCTACTAGGTACTGTTAATTCCACCAGTGTTATGCTGCCGGTCCCAAGCCCGGATAAAGGAGGAGGATTGGTGTGTCAGGTCGGCAGCTAGCACCCAAAAAAAATCTAGACAAACCCTTAACGTGCATTCACAACCAAAAGATATTTAGTGTAATAGTAGGGCATTCTCCGTAGATGAACTGTAACACCTAGACCCTGGTGTAGCGAAAAATGGGCAAGGGCTGCCACATCGGCACCCGGATGCAGTGATAAGTAGGTAAGGGTCTTGCACCGTGGACTGATACGGGTAAAGAAGCTAGTCCATAAGCGTAGGATTAGATTAGCATCTTGGAACATTGGATCTTTAATGGATAAGAGCTTAGAATTAATAGGTTTAATGTAGAGAAGAAGGATTAACATAGCTTGTATTCAAGAGACTAGATGGAAAGGTAAAAAGGTTAAGGAATTGGATGACTTTAAACTTGGGTATATGGGGGATAAAACTACTAGCAGCAGAGTCAGCATATTACTAGATAAAGATTTACAGAATGATGTGGTGGATGTTAAAAAATTTGGTGATAAGATTATAGCCATCAAGCTAGTGTTAGAAAAAGAGGGTGTCAATATAATTAGTGCTTACGCACCCTAAGTAGGTTTGGCTGCAAGTAATAAGCTACAATTTTGGGAACAAATGGATGGGTTTAGTGCAAAATTTTAGACAAGGAAAAAAGATTATAATAGGGGTGACCTAAATGGACATGTAGGGGGGTATCGTAGAGGTTATGAAGGTGTACATGGAGGATATGGTTTTAAAGTGAGAAATGAAGAGGGGACTACAATTTTAGATTTTGTTGTCGCTTATGATTTATCAGTGCTCACTGTTTGAGGTTTCGGTCAAAACTTCAAGTTTAACCGAAACAACTCGGTTTCAAGCCTGGGCGAGACAAAACCCAGGCTCAAAACTGGCCAGTACATGGTTTCGATTTGAAACCATTGGGTTCGACCAGGTTTCGATCGAAACCATGACTTAAACCCCCATCCCTTTTTAGAGTCGAAACCTACTCGAAATCAGTAGGTTTCGACTCCTTTCTCTGATTTTTTCCCTTCTTTGCTCTCCAACCTCATTTCTCTCCATTTTTCTTCCTAAAACTTCATTTCTTCAAGAGATCTCAACATTTGTCAAGGTTACTCAAGGTTCTTCATCTCTCAACTCCTTTCTCTCTCTTCAAGGTAACTCATTCTCTCTATTTTGTATATTTTTCAATGAAATAGTATGTAAACATCATAGATGACTTCCAATTTTTTATATGTTTGAATCTAACACCCGATTTGATGAATCCGTGGAAGTAGTTTTTTTTTTTTGACAAATAATTTATTTATTAGATTTTCTGTTTGAAAAAAAAGATTTTCCTACAACTATTTTTTGAAAAAAGTATGTCTTACACATGTTGTATGGCATTGAATTAAATATATGTTAAACAAAATAGGGTGATTTACATTTTGTATGGAGAAGAATTATTTTTCTGTTTTTATTTAATTATGTTAATTTTCGGACATTGATAAAATAATTAATTAAATTGAAAATAAATATAAATAAATGATAAAATATTTCTGTTTTCACTTTGAAAATGTTGATAAATAAAATTATTTTTAAAATTATTGCTATTTTATGGTGGGTTGCTGTTTTATGTAATAAAAGTAATGTAAACTAATTATTTATGTTGATTTAAGACAATTTTAATAACTGAAAAATTAATAAAATATTTTTAACTTATGAAAAAAATATAAATGCATTAGAAATTATAATATATTGCTGTTTTATGTAATAATGCAGTGTTAAAATGATAGATTTATGCTGTTTTTTTACTTTAAGGTATATTATTTAGTTATAAGATATCATTTATGTAATAAAGTGTTGTTAGAAATGAAAATATAGTTTGTTTCAATTGTAGTAATTGTTGTCTTCTTGTTCCAAGAGTGTAAGTGTTTGAAATGGCTGATGCACCAACTCCAAGTGGTGACATTGCATGGAGGCATAAGATACCACTGACTGCCAATAAGAAGCAGTCACAATGTAATTATTGTGGCAAACAGATAAAAGGAGGTGGTGCCACTAAATTGAAGTGGCATCTTGCTGGTGGTAACAAGGATGTTATGGGTTGCCCCAATGTACCAAGTGAAGTGAAGTAGGTTATGGCAAGCTTAATGAAGAGTGATATTGATAGAAGAAATAAGAAGAAGAGATAGATAGGAGTTCGAAGAGGCTTGTCTGGAGGGCAATTTAGGGGTTAATGAAGATGACATTAGCCTTGATAGTAATGAGGTAGATCAAGAAATAACAGAGGCAGAGGTGAGACAACTGAAGAGAGCGAAGATAGCAAGTATAAAGCAAAGAGAGATAGATCGACAAAGACAGTTTGAGAGGACTAGAGGAGTTGCGTCATCTAGAGAGGCAGCAGCAGAGGATGAGGGGAGGAGGCCGAGGCTAAGAAGGGTGCCCCTGAGATACCTTTTAGGTGGACTCAGAGTGTGAGGACTCCAGCTACTGCACAGGCACCACCACCTTTTCGTGACCCAGATCTTGAGGTCCTAAGGGCGGATCCTGATCTATTTGTCAGACAGGATAGAAAACAAAAAAAGTTACCCCATTTTTGGACTGATGTCAAGACGAAGGTAGGAGATAAAATCTCCAAGTGGATGATGTACCATGCATTGCAGCAAATGCTAGCACAGGACTTCTCTATCAGGATATGTTGGATGAAATAGGTAGGGCAGGTCCAGGAGCTAAAGGGCCTACAGCTTAGGAATTGTACAACACCTACCTATCCAAACATAAGAAAGAAATGAAAGAATATGTGGATTCTTTGAAGACACAATGGGAAAGATATGGGGTGACTGTGATGTGTGATGGGTGGACCGGACTTACCAAAAAATCCCTCATCAACTTTTTGGTGAATTGTGATGGTAGAACAGTGTTTCTAAAGTCTGTTGATGCATCCAATCATATCAAGGATTCCAAATATATTTATGGTCTCTTGAAGAAAGTGGTGAAAGAAGTGGGGATAAATCATGTGATACAAGTGGTTACTGACAATGGTAGTAACTTCAAAAAAGCAGGGGAAAGGTTGATGAATAATAAAAAATACCGATTTTTTTGGACACCATGTGCAGCCCACTGTATTGATTTGATGCAGAAGGACATGGGGGAAATAAAACTGGTGAAAGAGACTGTAGAAAATGCAAGACAAGTAACCACTTTCGCTTATAATCATGGATATGTCTTAGAGATGATGAGAACCAAGTGTGGTGGAGACTTGGTGAGGCCAGGGTTAACACGTTTTACAACAAACTACATTGCCCTCAAGAGTTTTGACATGAAGAAGTCTAGCTTGAGATCAATGTTTGCTTCAGAGGAGTGGTTTGAGTGGCCTCAGTCTAGTTCTCGAGCTTGTAGAGCAGCACAGGCAACCATATCCAGCGATAAATTCTGGGATGATGTCAAAAAAGTTGTGGCGATATTAGATCCCATTGTGAGTGCTGAAAATGGTTAATGGACAGAGGAAGGCCACCTTACCATACTTGTGGGCTACCATAGACATGATGAAGATACAAGTAGAGGAAGCTTACAGACACGGAAACTCAAAATATATTGCCATCATCAAGGATCGTTAGGAGCGATAGCTCAAGTACCCACTACACAAGGCTGGTGAGTCTTTACTTGATGTACTTCAGTTTCTCAACTAATTAAAATTACATCAGCTTACATTGACGTAATTATAATATTTGTCAATTTTTAGCATATTATCTGTGAATCCTAAGTATCAATACAAAGATAACTTGGGAATGCATCAAGAATTGATAGATACAGTACAAGAAGTGGTTGTCAAGTTTGAGCCAAACGCAAGAACACAGTCTATTGTTTTGCAAGAAGTAAAACTTTTACTTACTTTGTTATCAACATAATTTTTAAGAATTATATTTTTACTAAGACTATTACCTATCAAAATTGGTTCAACTCAAAAGCTTTAGAGATGCCACTGGGAGTTTTGGTAGGGCAGCGGCTGAATCTGGTCGACAATCAACACCCCCTGGTACGTATACTTGCTTTATGGATGCCAATATGCCATTGTGGGTTTTTTCATCATCTAATATCAGTTTCCTATGCTATTTTACAGCTGAATGGTGGGTCCTATATGGGTCGGAGTCACCCAACCTTCGTGCAATAGCAGTGAAGGTGCTATCACAAACATGCTCCACCACGGGATGTGAACGAAACTGGAGCACATTTTCGCTTATACATACTAAGCGACGGAACCGGTTAAGTGCAAAAAGGCTTGAGGACTTAGTGTATGTGCATTATAATTTGAGAATGAAAGAGGAGCACATACAGTTAAGCAGGGACAAAGATGCTAAAACCCCTATTGAGTTGAGTAAGATCTTTGAGTTGGAGGGAGAGGAAGTTGAACCTTTGAACGAGTGGGTTACAGATCGTGGTGAGCCTCAATTAGATGAGGCTGGTGGTCGACTAAGTCGTCTTATTGCTGGAGCCTTGGAGGATGATGTGGGCGAGTTTATGGCTACTGAGAGTTTATGGCTACTGAGGGTAGAGTCCACTGACAGGCAAGACGTCCATTTCAGACTGGTGATAGTGATGAGACTGAGAGTGATTGGTCGATTTCTTCTGGTTAAACACAGTCACCTTCTGCCACCCAGGGTGGTACTGGTACTAGTGAACCTAGTGGTACAGGGGGTAATGATGATGATGGTAGTGGTGATGACAGATATGCTGCTTTATGCAATGAGCCCGATCAGAATAACCAGCCACTGCAGGTAGATCCATAGCCGTTTCCCTTGAGATTCACAGGGGAGACTCAGTATGATCATGCTACACAGGATACTGACCACGGAGCCCGGCCTAGTGGTAGTAGTAGAGGGTACACTAGAGGATCACGCCAGCAGTTCATGCCACATGAGGAGATGGATGAACCAGATCCCATGGATATATCGACCATGTCTAGCAGCATGGAGGGGATGCATTTAGGGGACAGTTCTCATACTAGAGGGATTGGACATTGGCGTGTACCAGAATTCATGATCACACGGACCTCGAGCCGGTAATTCCTAAAGAGAGTGGCGGCGAGAGTACCGATTCGACGGTACATGGTGGATTTGGATGGTCTACTACTGGGGCTAGTAGGGTTGGAAGTGGTGGGTATGGGGGGTTATTCTAGTTCCTACCTCAGCAATCAATTTAGAGATGACTCAGCCTCAGGTGTTGGCAGTAGCACTGTTGGATCATCATTCATTGACTCCATATTTCAGTATGTTCCTCTTCCGACGTTCATGCCTACTCCTGCTCCAACCCACACACACACTCGGTCAGCCTTATCCTCGACAAGGGTAATTATATTATGTTGATGACTCTATCTACTGGTGGGCTGTTGGAGACTATCAGAACAATTTGAGTGATAACATGTCCTGGGATACATACGTGCTGCAATCTGAGGAGCGTTATCACCACCATCAGTGGTATGTTGCACGTGGTTTAAATGTACTACGAAGCTTCACATGGAACTAATTGGTGAGATTTCTAATTTCTAAGTTCAATCATCAATGTATTAATTTTTAATGAATGTTGTTAATTAGTGGCTTAGTAGTTAGTAGCTTAGTACATTACTACATTGTGACATTTGTGTATTATTTCAGCATACACTACCAAACATTGGTCCACACCACATGTAGCTATTTTCTATGTCTTTTTTGCAAACTAACATTAGAAATAGGTGTAAAATGGTTTAAATAGGGTATATAAAAAAAATCAGACCAAAAAAAACATTTTCAAGCCTCGAAACCATAGAGTCAATAAAGCTGGTAGAAAATACCAGGTTTTGGCCTGGTTTCGGTGGTTTCGCCGAGTTATGCCGGTTTCAAGCCTGACCGAAACAGGTCTCAAAACCGGCACCTTGATCCTTGCCAGTGCTTACTCTGCCGATCACGGGAATCATGATAGACAGTACTTGCGGATATGAACAGATGTCTTTCATGGATGGCTTGTCTGGGTATAACCAAATCCAAATGCGCGTCCAAACAACGAAAGGCACATGAACGAATCAGATCCTCTAACAATTCTTCGTTATCCACCTCTTCTTCTAAATTGTCAATTAATTTGTATGATCATCGAGGGACCCTTTTACGGATTTCTTTTATTCCAATAAATTCTTTTTGAATTCTTTTGTTTATTGAAAATGATTTTTCATCAAATGTATCAATTTTATGTTTAAACTCTCGATAATCAATAGGAAAGATACTATGAATCTTATTTATCCAAACCCTTTCCATCGAAGAAATTAAATAATCATGAATGACTAAACGTAAATGCCATTTTTTAATTGTTTTACGATAAGGTCATCCTTTGATTTGATTGGCATTGATTTTTTATTAATGATTGGAAAGGAGGGATCTAGGTATGTTATAGAAAGGGAAGGCAGAGGTAGTGGTTCGAATGGCGAAGAGAGGCGGCTCGGCAAGGAAGGAATGGGAAATCATCAAGGATGACTTCTTTGTTGGCTGTTCGCCTTGTGCAGAGAACAAGAAATATATTATGTCTGACGCTTACAGCACCTTACTATAGGCATCGCGAGGAGTTCTACCAAAGCGGGAGAAAGAATATACAAACGCTTACAGCGCTAAATATACTTTGGAAAGAGAGAAGTGCATTTAGTCACTTTCAAAAGTGAGCATCATAGTAACCAAATAAATTTCTTTCAAACTAAAAGGTCTGATAGGTTGCTCTTTAAGGATTGTAAGGTTATCCCAGGCGAGAGCTTAATCACGCAACATAGATTACTGGTTATGGATATGTCTCATTACACCGAATCGTAACAAAAGTCAGGTATTTTGCCCTAAGATAAGGTGGTCGAGCTTAAAAGGAGATACCTTAAAAGCTTTTTTGAAAATGTGGTCAGTCAAGGAAAATGGAACTTTGAGGGAGAGACTAATACAATGTGGAATGAGATGATTGCTTGTATTAAAAAAAGTTGCTAGAATTGTCGTAGGCATATCGAAGGAAAAATGTTATTCCCCTAGGGAGTCTTGGTCGTGGAATTATGAGGTTCTAGCAGCCTTCAAAGCTAAGAAAAATAATTTTAAGACATGGCAAAAGACAAAAGATAAGGATCTAAAAAGGTATAGACTTGGCAAAATGAAGCCAAGAAAGTTATGTGAAAAGAAAGGCGAAGAAATATGAAGATCTTTATAACAATGTGAGCACAAAAGAAGAGAAAGTTATCTATAAAATAGTTAAGATGTGAGAAAAGAAGAGTAGAGATATATACCATGTTAGAAGTATTAAACTTGCAAATGGTAGAGTACTAGTAAGGGGTAAAGATATTAAAGAATGATGGAACAATTATTTCTATAGTCTACTAAATGAAGACACTTCGAGTAATAGTGTCCCAGAAGGCTGTATTACCCATCAAGACCCAACAAGTCGTAAGTAAAACGAAAAATTAAGATATAAAAAATAAAAGAAGCTTTAAGGAGGATGAATGTAGGCAAAGCACCAAACCCAGATTAGGTCCTAATAAAAGTATGGAAGATCCTAGGAATCTATGGAGTATCTTGGCTAACCAAGTTGTTAAATAAGATTATGAGCACATGGAAAATACCAGATGTATGGAAGAGAGGAGAAGCATTGTGGTTCCAATTATAAAAATAAAGGTGATATTCAGAGCTGCAATAACTACAAAGGCATAAAACAAATGAATCATACTATGAAACTATGAGAGAGTTATTGAAACTCATATGAGACAAGAAACTACTATTACGAAAAACCAATTTCGTTATGCCAAGTAGATCCACGATTGAAGCTATTTACTTGCTTAGGAGACTTATGGAAAGATTTAGAGAATGCAAAAATGACCTCCATACGATCTTTATTGATCTAGAAAAAATTTATGACATGAGGCCCTAAAAAATTAATCAGGCAAGTACTAGAGAAGAGAAATATTTCAAGCAAATATGTGGACATAGTCAAGGATATGTATTATAATATGATGACTCGTGTGAGAATCGTAGGGGGTCAAGGTAGTAAATTCTCAATCACAATTGGATTACATCAAGGATCAGCTTTAAGCCCTTATTGTGGATGATTTAACCGACATTCAAGATGAAGTCCCTTGGTGCATGCTTTTGCTAATGATATTGTCTTGGTGGACAAGACAAAAGTAGGGATTAACACCAAGTTGGAGTTATTAAGATCAACATTGGAATCAAAAGGTTTTAAGATAAGTGCAACGAAGACGGAGCAAATGGTGTGTAACTAAAGTTACACAATGACGGATAATGAGGTGGTGAAAATTGATGAGAAAGAGAGACCGCAAAGTGATTCTTTTAGGAATCTAGGTTCCATAATAAATAAAGAAGGCGACAGTGATATAGAATATGATGTTTCACATAGAATTAAAATATGATAGATGAAGTGGAAAGGAGCGTATGGAGTGCTGTGTGATCGGCCATCGGTGTATTCCTTTAAAACTTAAGAAGAAAATTTTATAAGATAGTTATTCGACCAGCTATGATGTATAGTGCAGAATGTTGGGCAATTAAAAAGTATCATACGAATAAACTAAGTGTAGCTGAGATGAGGATGTTGAAATGGATGTGTGGCAAAACCAAGAAGGATAAGGTAAGAAATGATCATATTAAAGCTGATTTCGGAGTAGTGGTGATACATGATAAGCTACAAGAAAGCCATTTGAGATGGCATGGCCATGCTCAATGGAAGCCTGTACATGCTCCAGTATGGAAGAGTGATTTGATTCAGATCGGAGAATCTAAAAGAGCAAGGGACAGACCCAAGATGGCTCTAGTGAAGGTGGTGAGAAAAGACATGCATAGCTTATGGGAACGAATCCCTGTAGCTGATCCCATTTAATTGGGATAAGGCTTTGTTGTTGTCGTTATTGTTGATGTTGTCGTAGGACAGGGTTACAGTTCACGTGAACAGTACCTTCACCTTTAGCTGCCGTTACATGAAATAGGTTACTTACTGTTAACGATAGGCCTATTTATGTAAGTAGGCCCATTCCCACTTCTTTTCTATTTTATTATTGTAAGTAATGGGCCTTATTTATAGGCCCATTACTGATTCTGTTCTAGTCTACCTAGTGCAGCTAATTGCTGTCCTATGTAGACTAGGATTAGGACTTTCTATTTTCTGCTTCAGCTGTAACTAGGACTTAAGTCCTCTATTTTTCAATCTTTATTTTCTATAAATATAGCAGTAGGGAAGAGGGACCTGCACAATCGATTCTTCCCCTTTCTGGCTATAATCGATCTCCCTCTTTTTCCTCTTTCTTCTATTCCTCTCCCTCTATTTCCTTCTTACGGTTTATACTTCGGGTTTCCTTTTATTGTAAATTGTTACACTTACTAATGGAAAACAATGGGAAAAAAAAACTCCCTAAAAGCTATAAACAGAAATAAAAACTAAATCTAGGCTGTACTCCCACATTAGGAACATAATCAAAGTAGATCTCCACTCATAGATTGCTGCAGAAAATAGAACCTCCACTTGCTTGGACAGCAATCAGCCCCAAAATAGAAATTTCAGTCGATCTTCAAATCTTGAGAATCTGGGAAATAAACTTCCATGCAACCACCCCCCCGATTTATCTCCAAATCCTTCACCATACAAGCTGGCTATGGGCCCATGCAAGCTGTCAGTTATCACCCAAGTTTGGGCTAATCAGTGGCACATAATCTGGAAATATTTTAGGCCTAAAATATAGGCTTAAATCTGGCATGGCAAAAACTGGTTTGACGGCCTTCTTAGCTGGTTCATTGAAGACAAAAATCTGGGCAGATATCTGCCATCGATCTGCATCAGAAAGTCTGATGCAGTCTGATGCTACTGAAACTTTAGTTGTAGGAAACTTAGAATTACATAAGAAATAAAATCAAAACAAATAGGAGAAACCCATCTGATCTCTAACACTAGCTACCGGCTACCGCAACACCCCCTCAAAGATAAGGCTGCTCACTTGGAGATAAGTTTGCTGACTTGAATCGCTGAGAGAACCTGTTAGACCATGCTATCTCAACAATCCGAAATCTGGTTATTAAATTTTATTTTACTTTGTGACCAAATCCCTTGGATTTGGAAAGTAAAGTAAAGATTACATATGAAAAGTATAATTACCAAATATGATAAAAGTTTTAGATAGATTACACAATCATGATTACAAAAATTTCTTTTTCTTTATTACTAATTTCACTTCCCCTCCCTTCCTTTTACTTCAACCAGATGGAGTCTTTGTGGCATGATGTGCTCTTTAATCAATAAGGTAGTTCAGGACACCATATTGACTTATTCCCCCACATATATGAACAATTTGCTATAACACACGAATACAAAACTCAACTGCTAATCAAAAAGAAAACATAAGAGTAAAGTTAGAGGTAATTGCCATAAAAGTTAACAAGAAACTTGTAATTCATACTTTCATCAATGACATGTCAATGCAGACACCCCCATGTGGAGATAAAGTGTGACCCTCAAGCGAAGTAGCTCCACCATATGGTACAATAGAAACCTGCTTATGACAAAAGATGGAGACAGTTTAGACATCACTTCTAAGAGCCAACCATGCCATTCATACACAATCAAAATCAAGGAAACCAAATAACATTTCTATTTATAATCGTTGTCTTCTAATAGAGACACGAGTGATATATTGATATCCACATAAATATGGATTTTAGTGAGAGCGACACAGATTACTAGTTAATCCTTGGGTTATTGCCAAATCGATTGATAATCAATCTTTCAATGAAGAAAAAAGACTCTTTTTTTTTCTTTCCTTCTTTATTTATATTTCATATTTACTTTTTTACTTTATTACATTACTTTCGTTCTACTTAGAGATCATGACATGCATCTGGGTTGGTTATGGGAGTTAGAACTGCAGAGGAGGGTTATAATTCCTAATACACATTTGCTGTATATGAATCAGCAAATTAAAGCTTCAATGGGTCTTCAGGTTAATTTGACAACACGCTCTCTTGTGGGTTGGATATGTTAAGGACAAAGTTATAGAGGGAGCTAGAAGCTTAGGAAATGGGGTGGGTGTTCTGATTGTCTTATTTTCAGAGTCCTATAAGATTTGTTCAGTACCCTCATCTGTTTGGGATACGTATGCCGGCATTTGGTAATTAAGAACAGTTTAAATCATGAAGGAACTCATCAATAAAGGGTTTTTAGCCCAATATGAGTTGGGTTTTTGTGGTGCTGGTTGGGATCATAGAGAAGTTAGGATACCAAAGCGACAATAAATGGATGGACATTGACCTATCAAAAAAAAAATTTCAAAAAATGATTAGATTCAAAAGGGCAGCAGAATAAGAATTTTAGGAGGATACATGGTTCGGAGAATCAACTACTTACCCGAGACTATAAATCTAGCTTTTAATAAAAGTAATGCTACGGATAAGTGCCTCTCTATAGTGAGTAGACTCAATGGAGTATGTATTCACTTGGAAGTTTCGATCCACTCTTTTCATGCAATTTACTTGCAACAAAAGTAGAAGAGGAGGGAAAGAATATTTGAAAGACAATATGGTTCAAGGATCCCAACTTCTCTGGAAAATAAAGAATGGGTGGAGAAACCACCGCAATCATTTCAGTTTATGGATATTATCAATTGTTGAGTAATAGAATTATAACCATACACTGCTTTGACTCAAAGTAGTTAGTGCTAGTTTCTAGAACTTGGACTCCTATTAGTAAATGGACTCCTAATTAGTCTATAAGTTTGCTTTATTAGTTTCCTTTATCAATTAGGCTTGTTAATTTTCTCTTCCTATTTTGAGTTTACTTTGTCTTTAGTTTGTGACTAGGACTCTGACTTATAGAACCTAGATCCTATCTAATAGTTGTTTTATATAATCTATAAATACAAGCTACAAGGAGAGGAGCACACATACTCTCTTTTTCCTGGACACATCAATTCTCTCAATCCTCTCTTATTTTTCTATTTTGTTACATGGTATCAACAGGTGCCGTTTTGAGAGTCGTTTAAAGATCTTCGTTGTGGTGTGCAGCCACCATTGCTGCCTATCTCTATGAACTTGATCAGTCCCTTCAGTTATGACTGAGTTTTGGTTTTTTATTGCTGCTACTTGATCGATAAAGATCAGATTTAATGATCATCCCTTAGTGGTATGTTTTCTGATCGAGATCCCTCTGTTACTGGTTTTTGTTGAGATTCCTGGTACTGCTACTGCTGAATTTTCTCATTGAGATTTTTGGTACTGCTGCTGCTGGATTTTCTGATCGAGATTATTATTATTATCATTTTCTGCTGCAACCTTCTGCTAGAGATCAAGACTTCTGATCCAGATCCTTTTAAGAACAAATCTCAATCTCCTCTCTTTTACTGCTCTAACTGATCAGACCTTCAATTCTGGTCAGGTTTCAAGAATTGCTATTTTCATTTTCAAGAACTGCTGGTTTCGGTTCAAGAACTACTGATTGAGATATTCTTGTTGCTGATCTTGATCTCCTGGTGCTACCTACTGCTGTTTCGCTGATCAGAATCTACTGCTAAGTCTGGCCCCTCAAAATTACTACTAGGTTGCTACTATCAATCTGATCTGTCCTGCTACATTGCTGTTGCTGCTGCTAGCCTTCTTTGAATTGCTGATCTATTACTGTCGAGACTGCTCTAATCAGATCTGTTCTGATCTGATCTGCCTGCTACATTGCTACTATTACTGGCCCCTCAAAACTACTACATGGTATACTATCGATCAATACAGGTCTGATAAGATCTGGTATTGATCTGCTAACTGTTGTTGTCTTGCTACTACTATTGATCTAATCTGGTGATATGTTATCTGCTTCTGAATCAAGGAATTCTACCTCAACTAGGACTTCTTGATTCCACCATTAGATTGTACCCTAATTTTGATGACTTGTCTTAGTTGCCATTAATAACTTGCCTGCAATTTTTGGTCCACATCTGCTGACTGGATCTTTGGCCTTTTAGATAATGTCAAAAATCCACTTACCTTGTTACCCTATTCCAAGTCCCACTAGGACTTCACCATATTTTAAATCTGGCCGTTGGATGGTTTTGAAATTTGGATATCTTACTATTGATGTGTCCCGTCGTAACTTGTCCATGTGGAATGTTCCCAGTGAGGGGGGACATATATATATATATATATATATATATATATATATATATATATATATATATATCTTCTTATTGAAGAGAGCTTAGCCTACTACTACCATGCTCATGTTGGAGTCACCACTTTTGGTGCTCCTGCTACTGCTAATACTACAACTATTTGGTTCACAGTGACCTATATTGTACTGTTGCTACTACTATTTGGTTCACAGGTCAATATTGTGTTGCTACTACTACTTGGTTCACAGTGACCTATACTGTGCTGCTACTACTACTACTTGATTCGCAGTACCTATATTGTGCTACTACTACTACTACTTAGTTCACAGTGATATATACTGTGCTGCTACTACTACTTGATTCACAGTGACCTATATTGTGCTGCTACTACTAGTACTTGGTTCTCAGTTTCCTATATTATGTTGTTGTTGCTGCTACTACTACTGCTATTACTATTACTTGGTTTACAATGACCTAAAGGCTATATTGTGCTGCTGTTGCTGCTACTACTGCTGTAGCTACTACTAGTACTGGTGCCACTAGGCCCACTACTGCTACTGTTACTACTAGTGTCACTACTGCTGCTACTGCTACTACTGCTACTGCTGCCACAACTACTGCTACTGCTACTACTGATACTGCAGCTCCTGCTCCTGCTCCTGCTCTTGCTCTTACTGCTACATTGTTTCAAACTGAAGCTCTCACATTCCCCCATGCTCCAACTTTAGGGGGGTTAAAGTAATAGAATTGTAACCGTACACTGCAAAGTAATTAGTGCTAGTTTCCAAGGCTGGGACACTTATTAGTATATGGACTACTAATTCGTTTATTAATTTGCTTTATTAGTTTCCTTTATCAATTAGGCTTGTTAGTTTCCTTTTCCTATTTTGAGTTTACTTTGTCCTTAGTTTGTGACTAGGACTCTGACTTGTAGAGTCCTAGATACTATCTAATAATTGTTTTCTATAATCTATAAATACAAGCTACAAGGAGAGGAGCACAAACATACTATCTTTCCTTGACACATCGATTTTCTCAATCTTCTCTTATTTTTCTATTTTGTTACATTAATCTCAGGCTCAAAACTTGCAAGGAAAAATTTGGAACACCACCACTACAAAAGTTAAAGAGTCGTGGGGATTAAGGCTTTGGGAAAGGTTGACTCTGGCTTATAGTTGTCAAGGAGCCAAAGCGAACTAAGGCGTTGGAGGCCTAACGGACGCCCAAGGCAACCAAGGCGCCCGATTTCCTAAGGCACCACCACGCCACCTAGGCGACGCCTTGACAACTATGCTCTGGCTTATTGCAAGTAAGACGATTTCATCTAGCAAACAGATGTGTTAGCATAATGATATAAAATATGCTATTGCTTAATCATGTGGCTAATGAACTCCTAATTAGTTTATTAATTTGCTATATTAGTTTCCTCTACCAATTAGGTTTGTTAGTTTCTTTTTCCTATTTTGAATTTACTTTGTCTTTAGTATGTGACTATTGTGGAGTCCTAGATCCTATTTAATAGTCATTTTTATTTTTTATAGATATAAACTACAAGGAGCAGAGCAGAACCAACTAATTCGATTATGCTAACTCTCTCGTTTTTCCTTTATTTCTTCTCTTATTTTCTATTTTGTTACATGGTATCAGAGCGGGTGCTATTTTAAGAGTCATTTAAGTGTCTCCATTATGGTGTGTAGCAATCATTGCTGCTTATGTATCCTGTCTCTTTATTTACTACTTCTTACTGCTGCCGCAAGCTTCTCAAAGTGGTTCACTACCATCTCATGTTGCTACAAATCCTAATATATGGTCTGCTACTGCTATTCTACATCCACTGCTCTTGCTTATGGGATTTATTGTGCTAATCATCCTTCAAGATGCTATATATTGCTACTACCGTATGATGTCTACTTGTTGCACATGATGCAACCTACTACTTATGCTCATGTTAAAGCCACCACTATTGCTGCTCTTACTACTATTGATTCTATTGCTACTTGCTTCACAGTGACCTATATTGTACTGCTACTGCTACTTGGTTCATAGTGACTTATATTGTGCTTCTGTTGTTGCTTGGTTCATAATAACCTATACTATGTTGCTTTACTACTACTATTGTTGCTGCTTCCGTTGATACATTGGTTCAAAGTGAAGCTTATGCTGTTGTTGCTGCTTGATTCACAGTGACCTACACTGTGCTGCTTTACTAGTATTGCTACTGTTGCTTCTGTTGATACATTGTTTCAAGCTGAAGCTCTCACTATTGTTGTTGCTTCCGTTGTTACATCGTTTCAAGTTAAAGCTTTTACATTCCCCCATGCTTCAACTTGAGGGGGGTGTTAGCGTAATGATATAAAATATGCTATTGCTTAATCATGTGGACTGATGGACTACTAATTGCTTTATTAGTTTCTTTTGCCAATTAGGCTTGTTAGTTTTCTTTTCCTATTTTGAGTTTATATTGTCTTTAGTTTGTGACAATTGTAGAGTCCTAGATCCTATCTAATAGTTGTTTTCTATTTTCTATAAATATAAACTACAAGGAGAAGAGCAAAATCAACTAATTCAATTCTACTCGCTCTCTCTTTCTTCCTTTATTTCTTCTCTTATTTTCTATTTTGTTACAAGATGCATCATGTGTATTAACTATTAAGGAAGATAAGAAAACAACAGGGCATCTGTTTATATATCTTATGTGGTGTATATCTCACTACATGTGATCATCCTCTAATGTAGTGTTCAGAGTGAACATAACAACCCGAGGGATACAGGTATAATTCTCTCTCATCAGCCAAAAATTAGTTCTTGTTTTTAGGATCATATTCTTTGGAAATTGGAAGTTGCAGGCTTGCAGCCACATACTATTGTAAGGAATTTGGAAGTAGAGGAAAGGATCTTTCAAGAGAAAGTCAAAAGTGTACCCAAATTGTGTCCCATAGGCCATAGTAGCCAGTAGGTGACTTCTTTATGCATTGAGCACTATAAACAGGAAAAGAAAAAAGAATGTATAGGTTTCTAAACCCAAAATAGGAGATGATAATCTGATTTGGCCGATATAGCTTTGTCTAATGTAAACCATACTTATCTTCAGTTCTTAAAATAGAAAAATACGGTTGATGGTATTTGTGCAGAAAAGATAAGTTCACTATCTTCTTTTACTTAACTGTCTACTAAGAGAAAGAAAGAAAGGGAAAGGGGGAGGGGGAGGGGGAGGGGGGAGGGGGGGGGGAGCCCATCTCTTTTAAGGAAAAGTGACTATGTGCATAATTTAAAATAAAAAAACAGAGAATAAAAATCTGTAGCATCCATAGGAAAAACTCACCTTGTGCTTGTTGCAACATTGGACAATCTTAGATACTTCATCTTCAGACCTGTATATATTCAAATAATGAATTAGAGCTATTGTCACGAAGAAATCACTTTTGCCATGACAACAATAAAATCTTCATCAACAAAAAGAAAAATACGCAACAGAAATTTTCATCAGGCTCCAATTTTTTTAGGCAAAACCCATAAAAATTGAAAATTATTAGGTAAAAACAGTATAGAAATTAAAATTGTACTTGAAATTAGTCCTTTGACAAGATTTATGCCTGGAAACAAACAAAGCCTAAATGAAGAAACTGTGAGAATGATATATTACATTTCCATTCTTAGCATTTTGGTTGGACCACAAAAGGAGGCAAAAAAATTTAAGGTAAGGATGGTTAAGTACTGCCAGGGATTTTGTGTAATTAAGCTTTATATTCAGCATAATTGTCAAAGGAACTTTTGACTTTTCAGGGACCAAGGCGTGCTGTTGCCTAACTGTATGCATGAAAGGCGCCCGCCTTAGTTGCCTAGGCGCTGCCTAGGCGTCGCCCTAGATGTCTTGTGACCGGGCGGAAGCTGTTGTGTGGTCTACTTTTTTTTACATTATATAAGATCGATTAATTTGATTCCTTCTCTAACATTTGTATTTCCTTGTGTACATCGACCATAATATCAGGCCTATCCAATTCTGGTTTGGTGCAGTTACTAAAGCCTTACCAGATCTGGTTCTCGTTTCGGTTCTGCCCTGTTTCAACCTGATTCTAGTTGAACCTCGTTCTAATTGTCTGGTTCCAGTTGGTTTTTGGTCTGACCACTAATTATGGTTTACTAAAGTTATTGATTCATAGTTGAATCGGGTTCTGTTGTTGATAGATCCATGCATAATGGGAGATTCTAAACCCTTGGCAGATGCAATTAACGTACAAATTACAATAATAAGATTAAAAGGTTCATGTAATTACCTATTATGGGCACAAGCTGCCAAAGTTTACATTAATGCAAAGTGAAAACTGAAGCACTTAACTTCAGATCCTCCACCTGAAGGTTCCAAAGACTATGAAGACTAGATTCAAGAAGATGGCACTTTACTGGTTTGGTTGTGGAACAGTAAGGAACCTCCCATTGCAGCTAATGTCATGTTTCAAATGACTGCCAAAGGCATTTGTGATGATGTGAGAGAAAGTTTCTTTCACGCTAAAAACAGGTCACGAGTTTATGATCTTTATGAAAAGATCTTCAGTTTTTAAACAAGGTGACAAATCTGTGAGTGAGTACTGTAGTGCACTCAAGTGCACGTGATGCAGCCCTCTCCAATGTCTAATTCCTTATCCGGAGCTCTACCACTCCTTCATTAGATGTTGATTTGCAAGTGGTTCTTCGAAAAGGTACTTGCTCTTGTTACTTAAAAATCATCTGTTGCTTATTCTATTGCTAACTTTGTATCTGTGTCTCATCTCCCGTCTTCACTCATACATTTGCTCTGTCCTTGGCTGAGAATTTTGTTTCCAAAACTTAGCAAGAAGCTCTTTCTCATCCTATGTCTAAGATGGCTATAGATGTTGAGATGGATGCAAACATGTGTGCTGGTTGACTTGTCTTCGGTTAAGGAACGTGTGAAGTGGTTGGGTGTATATCATTAGCTATAACCCTGATGGCACTGCCTCAAAGCTTGGCTAGTTGCCAAAGGCTATACTCAAACATATGGAGTTGACTATTTTGATATGTTTTCACTTGTTGCAACTGTTGCTCGTCTCAATTCTTAAGTGTTCATATTTTATTTGCGGTAAATCTTGACTGGCCTTTGAATCAGCTAGACACCAAGAAGGAATGTCTTTATCATTATTTGCCTGAAGAAGTTTATATGGAACAACCACCTCGATATGTCGTTCAAGGAAAAAATGCACAATTTTCTCAAGAGCATGCCTTGAAAGGTTTAACAAGGTTGTTATTGGTTATGGGTCTAAACAATTTGTTTTGACCATTCAGTCTTTGTCCATCACTAGGATTACAAGATGATAGTGTCAATTGCGTATGTTGATGTTATCATCCCTGGTAATAATGTAGCGGGTATTGAACATGTCAAAGCTTATCTACAGCAGCACTTTCAGATGAAGTATTGGGACCTCTCAGATATATTCTAGGAATTGAAGTTGTTCTAAGCAAGAAGGGTATTAATGTTTCTTCACAGAAGTATGTGTCACATCTTTTTGCTGAAACTAGAAAGCTAAGATCTAAACCTACTGATTTTCCTATGGAACTTCATTCAAAACTTGGGCTTGTGATGGTAAGGATTTTGTGGACAAGCACTGGTAGAGGAGAATGGTTGGTAAGCTCATATACCACGCTGTCACCTGACCTAACATATCATTTGCAGTTGACGTTATTAGTCAACTCATGGAAAGTCCTAAACAGATTCATTGGGAGACAGTTTGTTTTATTTTGAGATATCTCAGGAGTGTTCCAAGGAAAGATCATATTTACAACCTCATAATCAAATTGACATTGTGGGGAATCTGATCCAAACTGGGTTAGAGCTGAAGGTGATAGGAGAGCCACAATTGGTTATTGTACCATTGTTGGTGGTAATCTACTCAATTTGAGAAGTAAGAAGCAACTACAGTGGCTAGGTCTAGTGCACAAGCTGAGTACAGAGCTATGGCTCATACTGCTTGTGAATTGATGTGGCTGAAATCTCTTATTCAAGAATTCGAGTTTCCAGTTGACAATCCTATTGATATGTTCTGTGACAATCAAGTCAATATTTACGTTGCTAATAATTCAGTTTTCCATGAAAGGACCAAGGATATAGAGGTTGATTGTCATTTTGTTCGAGACATTGTAATGTAGAAAATGATTTCCACACCTTTTGTTGGATCTACAGATCAGCTTGGCGACATGTTTTTTATTTTTTATTTTTTTTGGATGAATAGCTTGGGGACTTCTTTTTTTTTTTTGATGAATGAATCAATGTATTAGCAAAGCCCCAAACCAGGGAGAACAAAACCTAGTCCTCCAGAAGGAGGAACCAGGCAAATTACAAAGAGAAAGCCAAAACCAGCACCATCAAGAAGGCACTAAGCAAGGCACTAAGCTTTGTGTATCAGTCTGAGCTAATGCCCCTCTTCCAGACCATGTAACAATCAAGGCTGAGGAAGGAAAATTTTGGAAACAGAGAGTGCACTATGAGTGGAAACCGCCGCTTTGCACTAGCTGTAAAATTTTCAGTCACAATACAGGAACCTACAAGCCGATGACTAACTCTCAACCTCTGGCTTCTAAAGCTCCAGAATGGAAAACTGCTTCCAAAACTCGTCCAGTCTGGAGAAAGAAAAATCAAGAAAACCCTAATCGGCCTAGGGTTACTGATGAGGGAGAGATGGAGGGAGAAGAAGATGAGGATGTGGAGCTTCTGAATGAGGGGCCAATCAGAGAAAACCAAGTCAGAAATAGAGCCAATCCTGGAGAAGACTTGGTTCTTACCTGTAATAGATTTGCCGCCCTTGATAATGAAGAGGAAGAGTTGCTGGAAAATCCTTTGATCGTGACACCAAACATCGATTCTGCCAAAGACAGTATTGCTCCTATCACAGTTGGTCTTCCTTCACCACCTCTGCACGCCTCTGCCTGCTCGCCATCGCCTAATCCAGAAACCTTGTAGCGCCTTTCGGTGTCTTCTCCTTCCGCGCAGCCAAATGTGGAAAATATCAGTCCTGCAGATAAATCAACCGTTACCTATACCTCAAGGAAAGGTAAAGGTAAAGGTCTAACTGGTTCTAATTCATTGAACCGTAATCCTTTAAACCCAACCCCCAACCATAACTGTATTAACCCTATCCCAAACCAAACCAATGACATCCTCTCAAACCAACCCCCGAAAAAAATTTCCTCAACCCGCTCCAACCCATAGTTGTCAAGGCGCCAAGGCGAACCAAGGCGATGGAGGCCTGACTGGGCGCCTAGGCGACCAAGGCGCCCGCCTAGGCGACCAAGGCGCCTAATTTTCCAAGGCGACCCAAGGCAGCCAGGGCGCCTAGGCGGCGCCTAGGTGACGCCTTGAAAACTATGCTCCAACCACATCCATTTCTAACCCAAACCCAACCCAAGATCCAAGCCCGCAACCCCGTCTTCCTAACCCGCAAATTTCAGATAGGATGGCAGACAGTACCTCGTCGGGTCATGCCTTCTATGCCATTGTGGCCGATTCTCAACCTTGTTCATCGTCCAACTCCAGCCCTGATCGTAGTCAAGACTTCGCCCCCCTCCATGAGCCTAATCCTTCAGCTGTTGCCTGTGATAGGGGTATCGGTTTATTGCAGGATTCTCAAGAAGTTAGGCCAGTGGGAAATGTTCATAGTCCTGAAGCTATGGGAAACTGTGGTTCTTGTACTAAAGCCAAGAGAACTGCTAGACTAGCTAGAAAGGCCCGGGGAGAGCTGTCGGGTTTGATTAAAGAGAACCGATCCTGATGGATCGTTGGTCTTGGTCTCTCCTATATTTTTATGATGAAAGGATTCTTCTGGAATATTAGGGGCCTTAATTCCCCTCCAAAGCAAGCTAAAGTCCAGACTTATGTCAAGAAGGAGCATCTCTTTCTGTATTATTGGTGAAACCAAAGTTAAAGAATCAAATGTTGATGGCATTGCAAAAATTATAGCTCGGGGATGGCATAGATTGAGTAATTATATCCATCATCCCAATGGTCGATTATGGTCGTTGTGGGACAGTTTCAAGGTATCCTATACTCTGGTGAATATGTCGGACCAATTCATGCATTTTAAAGTTGAGGATAGGATTAACTCTTTTGTTTCTTTTATTACTGCTGTTTATGCTTCTAACCTTGAGATTAATCGAAGAAAATTGTGGGAAGATATATGTTCTATTCAGCCATCTACGGGAGGTTCCCCCTGGGGTATTATGGGAGATTTTAATGTGATCAGGTATGCTCATGAAAAGGAAGGGGGCGTCTTTAATGACCAATCAGTGGGAGAATGTGCGTCTTGTCTGGATTCCTCTGGCTTAGTGGACTTGAAATGGGTAGGAATGAATTATAAGTGGTATAATAGAAGGAGCGGTGATCAAAGGGTTTCTTGCAAGCTCGAAGAGTTGTGGGACAAATGGTCGTCCATGTTCAATGCTTCAGAGGCGCGTTTCAAACCATCAGGGATATCTGATCATTGCTTGATCATTCTAACCATATCTCCATATATTTCTTTTAGGCCAAAGCCTTTCAAATTTTTTGACATGTGATCTTCACATGACGACTTCAAGGATGTGGTGAAGTCAGCTTGGTACAGGTTTGAGTTAGATTCTTGCAATACTCTGGTTAGCTTAGCCAGAAAATTGAGGGAAACTAAACGGGCCCTTGTGCAATGGAACAAAAACTGTGTTGGAAATGTGTTTAATGTTGTGCAGGTTTGCAGGACAGAGCTTTATGATATTCAAAATAGACTCCAGCATAATTCTCATATCAGTGACCTGGCGGATGCGAAAAAGTCATTATCCCTGAACCTAGCAACTCTGATTAATCAAGAGGAGAGTTTTTTCAAGTAGAAATCAAGAATTAACTAGCTGAAGCTTGGTGATAGGAATACTCATTACTTCCATAAGTCGATTAAAGCCAATCATAACAAAAATCATATATCCCATCTGGTGTCGGATGAAGGTTCAACCATCTCAGATGTGAATGGAATCAAAATGTTGGCCGGAGATCATTTCCATAATTTGTACTACCCGGCGACTCTTCCCCCTCTTGTAAGTATCCCTCCGGATTTTTCTGAGTCTTCCCTATCTCTTTAGCAAAGTAATAGTTTGGTAGGGCTCCCTTCCAAAGATGAAATCCTTTGTGCAGTGAAGTTAATTAAAGCTCAAAAGTCTCCTGGTCCAGATGGATTTAGTATGGGATTCTTTCCGAGTGCTTGGAATATTATTAAAGTTAATCTTCTATTAGCTGTTGGAAGCTTCTTCTCTAACCCGGCTCAAATTCGTGAAGTCAACCAAACCTTTCTCTGTCTTATCCCTAAGAAGGAGGGTGCATGCTCTATCGGTGACTTCATACCTATCTCCCTTTGTAATACTATCTATAAAGTCATTGCGAAAATCCTTGCTATGAGAAAGTGGTAGTTGGTGATCTTGTAAGTCCGTCCCAATCGGCTTTCATCCAAGGTTGAAATATCATGGATAATATTATGATTTGCAATGATCTTGCTCGGGGCTTCGATAGGAAAATTTACTCTCCGGCTGCTATATTTAAGATTGATCTTCACAAGGCCTATGATCATGTCGGATGGGAATATCTCATGAAACTCATGACAAAGCTGAATTTTCCGGGTAATTTTTGTCAGTGGATTTGGCACTATATTTCTTCTCCTAGACTATCGGTCCTTGTGAATGGAAGCCCTGTTGGTTTTTTCAATGTTCGCCGTGGAATTAGGCAAGGCTGCCCTATGTCCCCCCTTCTATTCTGCATCATCTTGGAAGGCTTATCTAGAGGCATTCACCTGAAAGCCCAGCAAAATCATATTGACTACTTTCCTAAGTGCAAGGCTATCAATTTGACTCACCTGGCTTTTGCAGATGATATCATGATATTCTCTAAAGGAAATGCGAGATCTTTTTGTACTATTGATGAAATCCTTCAAGGCTTTAGTTCGATGTCTGGTCTTTCAATCAATAAGCACAAATCTCTTCTATTCCTTGCAGGCATTGATGACCCTATGCGTGAGTCTCTCAAGAATATTGTGGATTTCCCATTGGGCTTGCTGCTAGTCACCTATCTTGGGCTGCCCCTTATTCTGCTAGACTATCAGTCCATCACTATACCCTTATTCTGAACAAACTATGGAAAAAGCTCCAACTTTGGAAAGCAAAGTTTTTATCTTATGCAGGAAGATTAGAGCTGGTTAGAGTGGTAATGCAAAGCGCATACCTGTATTGGACAGGGACAAGGATCTTTGGCCTCTCGTATTCTATTATCCAAAAGATTGAAAGCTTAATGAGTGCTTTCCTGTGGAAAGGTGGGAACGACAACAAGTTCTTTCATTCTATTGGATGGGCAAAGGTTAGTCTCCCAAAAGAGGAAGGGGGCTTGGGCCTTCGGAGAATTAAAGAGGTCAACTTGGCTTGTATTTTAAAGTTGGTTTAGCATGTGGCGGATAAAAAGCAGAGTATATGGATCGACTGGGTCTATAGTAGGTATCTTAGAAGAGATTTTATATGGACAGTTCCTTTGTGTCTTGATCCTCCTTGGGTCTGGAGGACTATCCTGCTTCATAGACAGATTGCTTTACCCCATATTAAATCCATTATTGATGATGGTTCCTCCACTCTTTTATGGCTTGACAATTGGCACCTCTGGGTGTTTTGACTTCTTTGTTTGGTGATAGGTCTATGATTGACTATGGAAGGGATAGGCTTGCAACTGTATCTTCTATCTTAGTGGATGGGGTGTGGACGCCTAGGAGGGCCTCCTCTCTCAAAATAATGCAAACTTGGAATCTTCTCAATTCTATCATCCACAGGCCGAGGGGTAATGGTGATATTGTATCCCGGACTGCTTCCTCAAAGGGGGTTTTCTCTGCTTCATCTACTTGGAACCTAGTCAGATCAAGATGTCCCAAGGTCAAGTGGTTTGATGTGGTGTGGTACAAAGGGTTCTCCCCTAGACATAGCTTCATCCTTTGGAGAGCTTTTTCCCAATCGCTTCCCACTCGGTCCCTCCTTTGCAGCCGTGGTATAATCCATAGTGCTAGTTGTGCCTTATGTTGGGCAGCTAATGAGGACATTAATCGCCTATTCTTTGAATGCTCCTTTTCCAAAAGAGTATGGGGAAAGATTCTTCAGAAATGCTGGCCTAGCTATAGACCAATTCGGGTCTTTAACCAAGAGTGGAGATGGATTGCTAAGAAATTCAAGAGAAAGTTTACTGCTGATACTATAGTTAAGACCGCCTTTGCAATTACGGTGTACCATATCTGGTTTGAGAGAAATTTAAGGAGCTGGACAGGAAAAGCTAGATCTTATGAGCAAATCTGGGAAGCAATTACCTTCGATGTGCGTGGAATGCTAATGCCCACCTCTTCTCCTTCTCAGGAGTCTGAGAGGGACAGATTCATTCATTTAGCTTGGAACATTAAGCTTGGTGACATGTTTAACAAAGCCTTATTTTGGATTTTTTTTTTTCTTCAAGGTCGTTCCAAGTTAGGCATGAGTGATATTTATGCTACAGCCTACAGCTAGTTTCAAGCGGTTTTATGTAATTAATTTTATACTCAAGGCCTTGTTCATTTTTTTGTCCTTCCACTGTTTGCTCTTTGCCACATTTGTCCCAAGCCTCTATCATTGCTTAATTAAAAGATTCAACACTTGGAATTTTTTTAGTTCTCAATTAAACTTTAGTCAAACATTCATTAACAGAATTGAATATCTAATGATGTAGATGGTTTTAAATCATGTCCTCAAGTCCTCCACACACAATCACCAGCAATTGAAAGCCACAAACCATTGACATAGTTAAAGAGGGCACATTCAAACCCAGATGCATGATTTTTCCTACAAAGAAGGAAAAAAATTGCAAATAAAGCTTCTCCATGACCCCACCAGCAAACCAAACAAAACGAGTGTGCAGCACTGTTGACAATTCGAAAAAGAACTGCATCAAGTTTGATCAATCATAAGAGCCACCGTTCCAGTAGTAGCAGGCAGTGGAACATTTTTTTCGTTCCTGTTGCTTGAGAAAAAAATTTCGCTAATTGGTTAATCAATTTATCTTCCTTACTACAAGCTATGATTTTTTTTTTTTTTTTTTTTTTTTTTGTGTGTGTGTGTGTGTGTGTACACGCAGGGGGGTGGATGACTAACACTTCATTGTATTTACACAGTTAGTTCCTTAATAAGCTGACTCCAAAACGTATTTGCGTCAAGTTTCATGATCCAGTGCCAATGTTGTTTTCAAATTCAAATTATTGTATTTTACACATTTATGCAATTCCTTTTTTATTTTTGGAGTAATATATAGTTCATCTTGTATTTCATATATTTTGTAGAAAGAAGATGAACCTCAAACAAGCTGCAGGTGAAACACTACACCTATTACAATATTCACCATGAATAGGTACTCATTACTTGTAGATTATGGAGTTGATATGTGTTACATTTCTCAATCTTTTCTTTTTATTTCTTTCTCTTTGATGATTATCTAGTTGTGTCTCATTTATATTAACCTACTCCTTACTTCTAGCTCTTTCATGTCATTGAGATTATTCAAGCCCACTGAGTTAATTTAAGCCCCTACAATAAATATTTTTCAAGCACCAATTTTAGGCATAGAGATATCTACTGCATGCATGCTGATTGAATTTCTTTTCCTCTTTTTTTTCCCTTTAGTACTTGATGGTATCAATGTTCAGATTGATTACCAGCACTACTATACGGTGCTCACTCACACAATCTTCTTTAAAAGAAATATTTTATGATAGGTCAAGATAAAGAAAGGGAGACAGGTTTGGGGAACACAAAGCCATTTCATTTTTTTCCAGTATTTGAAGTAATTACTGTTTTCATAACCAAAGCATACGGTGTGACATAAGGGCAAGATATCTGATAAAATAAAATTGGGGTAAAGAAATCAGTGTCTGCTTAACCTACGCTCTCTCACAGGGTTTTTTTATTCATTTTCTCTCTCCTCCTGACCATGGTGGCCCCATTGATGAAACCATTTCGTGCGCTGCCATTGATGTGGCGGCAGCATGGGAACCCTCTCCCAATAAAATAACATCAATACTGAATCAGATATATTATGTAAATGATGTGAAAGAGGTACAAGATATCTGATAAAATAGATAACTAAAACTGAATCAGATAAATTATTGCAACCTAAAGCAGAATCACCCAAAAGTATCTCAAAGAAAAAAACTGAAACAGAAGTGACAGAATGATTGAATGGTCTGAACCATGCGAAAAAAGAAACAGACCTTGGGAAAACAACAATGTCAGGGATATTTACAGCTTTGTGGAAACTGTTCTGTGGCTTCCCATGAAGGTGTCTCTCATCATAATCCAGCGTCATACTTTCCTAGATATATAAAGAAAAGTCAAGCTCTGCCACAAAATCCTATCATTCAAATTCCTACTTCGAACCAGGCAAGTCAAGAAAAAGTTTGCCACTGAAATTAAAAAAGTAACTTTTGGAAGACGATTTACAGCCCAGTACAAGGTAAATAGGACCACTGCTAAAATACAATTGATAAAATGGAAATGGAAGAGTTGAAGTTGAAATACTCCACAAATGGTCTTCAATTCGTCAATAAGCTCCAGAGGGACATCCTTGCGATAACCTTCAACAACAAGGTCCGTAGTACCTTTGCCCCCAACGGTGCCTCCACTGGAATCCAAAAATCCAAACATGAATCAAATCAACTAATCAGCAGATTCTTGAATATGATCATTCACATGGAACCGAATAGTACTTCAATTAAATGAACAAGCCTACAATCCATAACCGATTGTCAGTTCTGGGAACCTCATTGAAGAAGAAAGAGATGAATAATGATTTCAAACTCGCCTGGAAACTAATATCACTCATGAATAAGCCTACAATCCATAACGGATTGAAGCTCTGCGAACCTCACAGACGAAGAAAGGGAAGAATGACGATTTCAAAAGAAACAGTTTCATAAAAATGTCAAAAAAGATAATGAACAAGGTTTATACATCGCAGGAAAGGTTTAAATGATCAAAACTGTTTCAATCAATCACCTGAACAACTTGATAGAGAATTAAGTACGCACCGGTAATCATCAGTAGCAGCCGCATCGCACCTTGCAGGATTTCTCCCAATGTCAAAGGCAATTGATCCAGCAGAGAGCGCTACGGCGAGGGGAATAAGAGAGCTTGACCATGAAAGCAGTGGAATTTTCCCCCCGGAGTTCAAAGCTTCTGCGCTGCACGTATCCTGCGTGCGAAAATGGTGGACGGATGAGCTCCGGATTGCCCTGAAAATGATCCTTGAGGAAGAACTGAAACGAGAAAACCAAGACGGGAACGCCATGAGAGAATCTCGGTTTGGTATCTCTCAGAGAGAGAATCCAGACAGCCAAAATACATAAATGGATATCTTGGGATGGAATCCCGCCAGGGTGGGTCGGGGATTGGGGAAGGGATAAAAATGTGATTAACATATAATGGGATAATGGTTTCTACACTCTACAGTAGCAGTCCACGTGAAGTCATGGTCGAGTGCCTGCTTCTCCGCATGCAAGGTTCTGATTTCTGGTGGCCAAAATAGTTTAGGATTTTGACAAATCAGCAATATCCTATATAATAATATTAAAATATAACTTTTTATTTTTTATATGCTTTCCATGTCCGACTTTGCTGGATCCTCCTATTTCCTCTTCCAAAATCTTATCATACAGAAATTATGAAAAGTAAACCTCTAAATTCTTTTTACCAAACCAAAAAAAATAAAAACCTCTAAATTCTTCTGGAATAATGGAAATTTTCCAAAAATGAATTTATTGGATATCTTGGAACCATTTATGCAAATTCAAGAAAGAAGGTGGGCCGGGTTTGAGGGATTCCTATCTTCTAAAAAAAAAAAACTGCTCAATTGGTTGGTGTACTAGAGACCAGAGTCTAGAGGTACCTAAAAAGTCATGGATTTGACTTTCGGCTTTGCCCATCTTAAAAGACATGTTTCCCCTCAAAATGAGCATACCTAGAATTGCAAGTGGCTTCCCCTATTATGGTATAAGGTATGGGGTATGAGGTATGGGGTATGGGGTAAGGGGAGGAGCTAAAATATATATATACCCGCTATATACAAATAAAGATAGGTTTTTTACCATATTCAGACCAATGACTTTCAAATCATAATGGAACAAACTATTGTATTTTTTCAAATTGTAAACAAAATAAAATTGAACCTAAGCCCTGGATATAGGTTCACCACAAACACTCTATGGGGTTCATAACAAAATATTTTCCTCTATGTTTTTTCTGCCATTTAAAAAAAAAAAAAACTGACACCTTTATATTTTTCCCCTCTGTTTTTTTGCCAATATTTTACATTGTTTTAACAAAATATATTAGAATATGTTTATTATCCACGTCACCCTAGTCACAACTGGGCGTTAATGCAGTTCATGAGCCACTTTTATGTTGAGGGCAGGGCGACGTTTGCTCTCCATGCGCGTCGCTCCATGCCCATCCTGTAGGCCCTATGGGAATATGGGCTGAACCATGCCAAGGGAGTGGGTGTGTGGTAGTGTGGTACCATTGCATATTTGCATGATCCATGGGTCCCGTCCTGGTATCGTAGCTTCCCTTGTCACGTTGCTCCGCACGCATGTTATGTAAAGATGGAAGCTGCAATCTTCTATCGTTTTCTCGATCCTACCATCTTATTTTTTATTTTTTATTTTTTTATTTTTTATTTTTTTATTTTTTATTTAATAAAAATGAGGTATTCTGTTGGTATAATTTTTCTTTTAGTTTTTTTATTTATTTATCAAATAAATATTTTTGAAGATTAATTTCTATAAAAAATAAAATGTTGTCTGATAATTGCTAGTTACAATGCATAATAGCTTGTAGAATGGCATATAAGTATGGTGTTCTATTAAAAATAAAAATGTGTTTTTATTTCTTGAAGTAACAAATTTTCAAGTCATGATATATTGTGATCTCTTTATCAGATCAACTTCAAATTTGGACACCCATACCATTTCTTCCAAGCCTTGACATCCAACATATCTCTAATCATAGGTTGGATGACTGTAAAGTACAATTGAGGTGGCCGAAATCAAGAACAAGAGTTGGATTTTTTCAAGTAGCAGAATTTTCTAATAATTTATATTTTGTGATCCCCTTATTAGATCGATCTAAAATTTGGACACCCTTACCATTTTTTCCTAGTCTTGACATCCAATGGATCTGATCGGAGGTTAAACTGCCAAAAAATTACAATTGAAGTGGCTGAAATAAAAAACAAGTGTTGGATTTCTTCAAATTGTAGAATTTTTTTAATCTTAATATCTAGCGATATCCTTCTCCTATCGACTAGAAATTTGAAAATTCTTACCATTTTTTTCTGTACTTGACATCCAACGAAATGGACCGGATGTTGGTCAGGCAGAAAAAGTGTCTTATGGTGGCCGAGTCCATGAAACAAAGAGAGAAAAAGAGAGAGGATCGGATGAGAAGGGTGAGGAGCGTATGAAAAGGAAGGAGGAGTGGATGAGAAGCTAATGTTATAAAAAAAAATATTGGTTTTATTATTTTACCTTCACTTAAAACACATGCTCATTAACTTCTTGCACAAAAATTACCAAAAGGTGTTTCCGACCAAAGACTAAAAAGAGGTCAAAACCACCATAAAACATTTATTTGACCATCTACCCTTCGATCTATTCCGTTGGATGTCAAGTATAGTAAAAAATGATAAAGGTTTCCAAATTTCAAGTCGATCGGAGAAAAAAAAATCACTAGATATCAAGATTTAAAAAATTCTACAACTTAAAGAAATCCAACTATTGTTCTTGATTTTGGCCGCCTTATTTGTTCTTTTCTGGCCATTCAACCTCCGATTAAATCTGTTGGATATTAAAACTAGAAAAAATGGTAAGGGTGTCCAAATTTCAGGTCGATCGGATAAGAAGATCACAAAATATCAATGCATATAAAATTCTTTAACTTGAAGAAATCCAACTCTTGTTCTTGATTTCGACCACCTTAGTTGTACTTTTTAGGCCATCCAACCTCTGATTAAATTTGTTGAATGTCAAGGTCAGGAAAAAAATGTAAGAGCTTCCAAATTTCAGGTCGATCAGATAAAATGATCATAAGATATTAAGGCTTGAAAATTTTACAACTTGAAAAAAACAAAAACATATTTTTATTCTTAATTGAATACAAAACTTATTTCTCATTCTACACTGTATTATACATAGTATCTACCAAACAACACTTTATTTTTAACAAAAATGGTTTTTAAAGTGTTTTTTTGATAAATTGGTAAAAAAAAAAATTGATACCAAAGAGAGGCTTAATAAGTCATCTGAAATAGTCAAACCAGATTCCAAAGAGTGCAACCACTTCCATTTGTATGAACTCTTCTTCTTTCAATAAACATGTGTTGCTTTAGATCATGTAGCTGAAATGAAAACTCAATCTTACCTTCTGTGGGAGCTTTAGGATGAAAGATAGAGAGAGCAAGGGAGTAATATCTTCAAAAGATAATACACCTTTATAATTTGTGTTCAACAAGTCCACCACCAATTACAATTGGCTAGGAGGTTTTAATCCCAACCCCAAAGAAATTACCCCAGAATTTCTCCATCATAACCCTAATTTCATGAGGACTATCATCAATCTTATCCCACAACTGGGAATTTTTCTCTCTCCTCAAGCAACTCTCATACTCTCACATCTCCCCAGGCCCAACCCACCAATAACTTTCATTACAACTCTTCAAAACCTAACCCTAACCAACCATTCACTCAACCTCTCAACCCAACAAACACCAACCCAAATTCCTCTTACCTTCATCCTCCAACATACCACTGACAACATATCCCAAGACATCCTCAACACATCACATATCCCCATCTTACTCTTTGTAAAGAATCAAAGATATGGTTTAATTCCAAAAATACTTACTCGAATGCTTGGGGTAAAGGTGTATTTATATTTGATTTTCAGAATATTGTATCTGTTACAAATCTCCAAGCCTTTTAATTTAGGAATTGTTACAAATACAAACTCCAAGCCTATAATCTAGGAGTTGTTACAAATACAAACTCTAAGCTTATAATCTAGGATCTGAATAACAACATAACATTGGAGGTTACAAAATTGAATTGAAATTTGAATTTTAAACTTTTGAAACGATTGAGATATTTTCTCCATAACATCCCCCGTTAAGTAGAAGAGAGGCCTTGAGCGACCTTCAACTTGCTCCATAGAAGACTGAACCGAATTGTTGACAGTGGTTTGGTGAAAGTGACGGTCAATTGGTAATGAGTGGAGATGAACCTAACATCAAGAAGCCGTTAAGCAACCAAATGTCGAACATAGTGGTAGTCAATCTCGATATGCTTAGTCCTTGCATGAAAGATTGGATTGACAGTGAGGTATGTGGCACCAAGGTTGTCACACCACAATATCTGTTACACCCCAATTCTGCACCATTCAGAACGGTGTGATGAATCGCTAACAAACCAACGGTTCAACCAGGATCTCTAATAGGCTGTGTCCATTAAAAATAAAATCATACACATCCACAACCATAATTAGAATAAATACACAATAGCGGAAGTCTTATAGTAAATGAACTGAGAAATCTAAGTGTGATAATCATAGATAAAGTATCAATTTATATTGTATCAACAAAGACATAAATAAATAAAATATCAATTACATTCCCTTAATAAATTCAAATGAAAATCTAATCGAATACGCATGAGTTGCACTCGCATGAGGGGTCATGCGTATCCTCTAAGTCTTCGGCTTCCATTGCAGCAACACGCCCGTACACTGGAGCATTCATATAATCTTCAACGGTGGTACCTGCATCATCAACTAAAAATATTCGACGTCGAGAGGGTGAGCACACATCATGGCTCAGTGAGCAAACAAAACAATGCAACAATCATATGCATGCATTCAATTCATATCTTTGGTCTGGTAGATAAGTTTGCAATGCGCTATAGAAAGGTTCGGTGGCCGCCTCGCCTCTATGCACAGGGTGTGAAAGCCCGCCCAAAGGTAACGTTTATTGTCGTCCCCATCTACCCTACCATGGAATAGAGATAGAGTTAAAGTGCTGAGACCCGACCTATGACACTTCCCTTGATACTCTACCATACCAACACGTAAGCCCCTGCTGGCGAGGGCTCGCAAACTGGGCTCGCAACTAACCAATCCTAATGTCAATCAGTGTATCCAAGGCCTCACCCCAGCATCCCTCAATACGTCCATAGAGATAGGGCTAAGGCCCTCTGGCAGAGTCAGAGACTACACGGTCCGAGACCACCTCCCCTCATACACTATGACGTAATAGTTTTGCAAAGGTAATGGCGATACGACGATGTCAATGGACAAGACTTGAGTTAGAGATAGAGCTAGAGTGCTGAGGCCCGGCCTATGACACCCCCCTGATACTCGCTTGCATCAAGCACACTAACCACACACATACATTCACATGCCTATTCCTATCATTATCATCATCATCATGTTATAAACAATAAATTTAAATATGCATGAACAATATTAATAGAAATATTGGATGACATGTTAAATTCGCATGACAAGCATATACGCATAGAATCAATCATGGCATTGGACTCAAGAAATAAAAATAGTTTATTATTAACCAATTTATTTAGGTCATGTTCCCTCACCTTTGCTTGATTGTAAATCCTCTTTCAAGCTTTAAGAATCAAGTAAATATCACTATTATCTCACTAGAAGACCTAATCAAGTCGATAGAATTTAATTAGAATTAATTCTGATTTAAAAAAAACATGTTGTTAACTGGGGGTCGATGCCAGGGTCGGAGTTTCCATCGACCCTGGGTGCTGCCACCCAGATTCTGGACTTCCCGAACACTGGGGGTCGATTGTTAGGGTCTGGTAGGGTCGATTGTCCATCGACCCCCCGTGCGACCCCCCGTGGGTTTAGTCGAAATTCTCATCCTATAGTCCATTCTTCGTGTTTGGGGTCCTATGGCTTGCTTCTACAATCCATTCCACACATGTTCTATGGTCTAGAATCGTAGTTCATTCACCTATATGATTTTTATGATCTCCCCCATGGTTTTCCATGAAAACCTAACCATAGGTGGATGATTTGGGTTTCTCCTAGATCATATCCTCTTCACTATCTATTCTAAGGTCTGTAGAATTACATGGAGATAGTATCCATACCTGAGAATTAGGCTTGTTTCTCTAAAGCCTTCTCTTTGATCTTATTCTCCACTTTCCCTCTCTTCTCTTTCTCTTCTCTTTCTCTTCTCTTTCTCTTAATCCAATTAGGGTTCTAAAAGGAGTGAAAGAGGCTTAGGGATGTCCTATTTATAGAGTAGAAACTCCCAAAATAAATCCCATTGAGATTAGGAAAGAATCCCATTGAAATTTGAAAAGTTCCTAATTCACGATTTTTGTCGACAGACTCGGGGTCGATGAGGGGGTCGGAGATCCCGTCGACCCCTAGTTCTGAATTGTCCGACCCCCGGTCAGGAACTCAGGGTCTGATTTTTATACTGGGGGGGTCCGACCCTGCCTAGCTGGGTGTGCGACCCTCCCCCTATTTTTAGTGTTTTTGGGTCAGTTTAATACCTAGGATCGTGATCTCCTTCACGCACTTGATCCATTTGGCTCGACCATGATGGGCATACCTGGTTCAAGGTGGTAAGACCGGGTTAGTTCGATACGGGTCTTACAACTCCCCCCTACTTATAAAAATTTCATCCCCAAAATTGTACATACCTTCCGAGTCAAATAAATGAGGATATTGCTTTCGCATAGCATTCTCTTCTTCCCATGTAATTTCTACCATATCTCTACTTTTCCAAGTGACCTTAACATAATAGATATCACGGTTGCGTAGTCGTTGAAACTTCCGGCTAGTGATTTCAATTGGTGCTACTTCAAATGTCAAATCTTCAGTCAAATCAGGTAAGTCTATTGTCAAAACGTGCGTCGGATCCTTGACATACTTCTTCAATAAGGAAATATGAAATACGTCATGCACACTTGACATGGATGGTGGTAGTGCTAGCTGGTAAGCCACTTTTCCACGCTTAGCTAGAATCTCATATGGCCCGACATACCTCGGACTTAATTTCCCTTTCTGTCCGAACCGTTTCAATCCTCGCATAGGCGATACTTTTAAGAATACTTTATCACCTACGACAAATTCAAGGTCTCGACGTTGAGTATCTGCATATTGCTTCTGACGATTCTGAGCTGTTCTCACTCTTTCCTTGATAATGAAGACCACTCGACAAGTCTCCTCAACAAATTATGGTCCAACGAGACTACGTTCCCCAACTTCATTCCAAAATATAGGAGTTCGACACTTTCTGCCATACAGTGCTTCATAGGGTGACATCTGTATAGTAGCCTGATAGCTATTATTATAAGCGAACTCAATCAATGGTAACTTTTCATCCCCTGATCCTTTAAAATCAATTACACATGCTCGAAGCATATCTTCTAGAATCTGAATTGTACGCTCTGACTGTCTATCTGTCTATGGATGGAATGCAGTACTAAACGTCAATGTTGTACCCATAGCCTTTTGCAATCCTTCCCAAAACTTTGAAGTAAATCGTGGATCTCTATCGTACACAATACTTTCAGGTACACCGTGTAATCGCACAATGTTATCCACATACAGCTTCGCTAACCTCTCCAGTGTATACTGAGGTCGTATAGGTATAAAGCGAGCTGTTTAGTCAGGCGGTCTACAATCACCCAAACTGCGTCAACTACTCGAGGAGTCAATGGTAATCTTGTGACGAAGTCCATAGTGATGCAGTCCCATTTCCATGCTGGTTCTGGTAACGACTGTAATAGTCCTACCGGTCTTTGTCGTTCAGCCTTTACTTTCTGACAATTTAGGCATTGAGACACGAACTTAGCTACGTCTACTTTCATTCCTCTCCACCAATATACTTTCTTTAGATCATGATATATTTTTGTACTTCTAGGATGTATCGAATAGATGGTGGTATGGGCTTCTTTCATCAATCGGTGTCTAATGTCCAAGCTTTCTGTTTCAGGTACACATATTTTTCCTTTGTACTTCAGTACATTTTCTTCGTCCAAGGTGAACTCAGGGTTAGTCCTACCTTTTTCGATGTCCTCTTGTACCGTTCTTAGGTAAGGATCTGATTTGATAGATTTCTTTACTTCATCAACTATATCCGGTATAATCTTCAATACGACGAACATATTGGAAAACCAATGAACAAACCCTTGGTTGGCTGATCCATCTGGTGCATCTATCACAAACTGCTCATTACCGTACTTGAATACCTTTCCGGTAGTACACATTGCGGCAGTTATGCTAACCTCTCCCTGAGATTTTATCATTGCCTTTCTACTCAACGCATCAGCTACTACATTAGCTTTCCCCGGATGATACTGGATATCACAATCATAGTCTTTCAATAGTTCCAGCCATCTTCTTTGTCTCATATTCAGCTTCTTCTGATTAAATAGATAAATAATACTTTTATGGTCTGATTTAATCTGAAATTTCTCTCTGTACAGATAATGTCTCCATATTTTGACAGCATGTACTACTACCGCTAGTTCCAAATCATGAGTGGGATAGTTCTTCTCATGGGTCTTCAATTGTCTTGAGGCATAAGCAATTACTTGTTCTCCTTGCATAAGTACGCATCCTAATCCCAGTCCTGACGCATCAGTGTACAAGATAAATGGTTGTCCTGGAATCGAAATGGTCAAGATTGGAGCTGATATCAATCTAGCCTTCAAGGTTTGGAAACACTTTTCGCATTTATCCATCCAAACAAACTTCTCGCCCTTCTTGGTCAAGCTGGTGAGAGGTACGGTAATTCGGGAATAGTCTTCAACAATTCGTCGATAATATCCAGCTAGACCCAGAAAACTTCTAATTTCTGCAACGCTCTTCGGTGCATCCCACTTTACAATAGCCTCGATCTTGCTGGGATCCACTTTAATTCCTTCAGCAGATACTACATGGCCTAGAAATGCGACTTCCTTTAGCCAAAACTCACACTTTGAAAATTTGGCGTAGAGCTTCTCCTTCCGTAGTCGCTGCAGAGCGGCGTTTAGGTTCTTAATATGAGTTTCCTCGTCTTTGGAGTAGACTAATATATCATCAATGAATACAATAACCGACGTATCCAACATATCGTGGAATACCCGATTCATAAGTTCCATAAAGGTTGCTGGTGCGTTCGTCAATCCGAAAGACATGACCAAAAATTCATAATGTCCATATCTGGTCCTGAATGTTGTCTTGGGAATATCACCATCCTTAATCTTCAGCTGATGATAGCCTGACCGAAGATCGATCTTGGAGAACACTTTGGCACCTTGCAACTGATCGAATAGGTCATCGATCCGAGGCAATGGATACCGATTCTAAATTGTCAGTTTATTCAGTTCTCGATAGTCTATACACAAGCGAACGCTACCGTCCTTCTTCTTTACGAATAATATTGGCACTCCCCATGATGATATACTAGGGCGAATATAAACCTTGTCCAGCAGTTCTTGTAGTTGTACTTTCAATTCCTTCAGTTCAGTAGTAGCCATTCTATAAGGTGCTTTCGATACTGGTGCGGCTCCAGGTATAAGATCTATAACAAACTCTGTAGCTCGGTCGGGTGGTAATCCTGGAAATTCTTCAGGAAATACGTCTGGAAAGTCATGCACGACATTAATATCTTCCATTCGTGGTGCTTCCTTGGTAAGGTCGACCACAGATACCAAATACCCGACTGCTCCTTTCTCAATGCACTTCTTACCCTTTAGCGCAGAGAGTATGAGTTTTCGTTTACGGGGAAGTTCGGTTCCTGAAAAACTGAACTCTGCTCCTTCTTTGTAATTAAATGTCAGCTTTTTTTCGGCACACAATAGGTTTGCAGAATGCCAAACTAACCAGTCCATTCCCAAGATGACGTCAAAGTCTGCCTTCTCAAGTTGGATCAAGGTTGCATCCAAGGTCTTTTCGTCAATAAGAACTGGACATGGTCCATAACCTCTTTCTAACTCCACTTCTAATCCCATAGGTGATCGTACAAGTACTTTGTAGTCTAAGGATTTAAGGGGTAGATTTAACTTCTTTCTAAATGTCACAGATATAAAGGAATGAGTAGCTCCTGAATCAAAGAGTACCCTGGCGGGAATGTCATTAATAGGTACGATACCTGTGATTTGTTTTGGTTTAGTCCATATGCTCATACAATGTAATACAACTAGTTAAAAATTTAAGTCATACCTGTGACCACATCAGGCGATGCGGCAGCATCCTTAGAGGTAACCGCGTAAACTCGTCCTTGATGTAGCTGCTTCTTAGGCTTAGGACATTCCCTTGCCATATGTCCTACTTGGTTGCAGTTAAAACATTTTATACCTTCAGTAGTTGGCTTTTGTTGCTGTTGAGCTACGGGAGCAGTCTTGGTTGCAGCGGTATAGCCTTGAGCACGGAAGGGTTTGAATGTCTTGTTATTCCCTCCATTATAAAAATTTCCAGCTGACATTTTTATACCTCTGTTTTGCTTGAAATAACTCTCATTCTGGCTCGATTTTATAACTTGAGCAATTTGTGCCGCTTCATTATAGATTTTCTTTTCATGTCCCAGAACGTGCTCGCGGATGCTTCCCCTAAGTCCCATGAGGAACCTTCGAGTCTTTGTGGTTTCCTCTTGCATACTGGTGGGTGCAAAGAAGAACAACCCTTCATAACGCTGTTGATATGCATCCACGGTCATCTGCCCCTGATATAAACTCAGGAACTCTCTTTCCATAGAATCTCTAAAACTTCTAGGAAAGTACTTCTCAAAGAACGCCTCCTTATAAATATCCCAGGTCAGTTGGGCGTGCTTCATTAGTAAATATGTCTTGGTAGACCTCCACCAATGGTGTGCATCTCCTTTCAGCATAAAAGTGGCGCACAGCACTTTTTCTTCTTCATTTAATCTCATCATCATAAAATTTCTTTCCATTTCATCAACCTAGTGTGCCGGCCATAAAGGATCTACTGGCTTGCCATTAAATTCTTTGGGCTTCAGTTTCAGAAAAAGCTCCACCAGTCTGGAGTGGTCTAGTTGCTGCGGGGCATACGCTCCATACATAGGTGGTTGGTATTGATATCCACCTTGAGCTATCCCATGATTTTGTACTTGAGCCTGCATAATAGGAGTCTAAGGTGCGCGGGGTACTGTGTTACTTCCCCCTGGTGCTGTGCTTGCCTGTCCTGCTGGCATTGGTGGTGTCTGTGCAACTGGAAGAGTTATGACTATGGCAGCTTGTATAGTAGCTTGTGCCTGTTGCATTTGCTGCAGCTGTTGGGCCAAGTTCATTACGACTGTGGCCAAGTCTGTAGGTGGAGCTGGCATATTTGTAGGATTTATCTGCCCATTTATGATGGACGGTGCCGTATTCGTGTTCCCCGGTGTTTCTCGGTGTGTCTGGTTATCTTCTCCCACAGGTGGTGGTGGTGGAATAGGGTTACGGCTCTGTCTGGTTACTCTGCGTCCCGCCATTAATTAATCTGATAGTGGGATTGCCTAAAAATCATTGAACACGAGAGATAATCATTAAATACTTCATTCTCATATTTTAAAACCACTAACAAATGTAAATTTCAAAAATTTCAGATCATTCTGTTGAAAATGCTGTGTTTTCACTGCAGGGTCGATGGTGGGAGTCGATGGGTATCCGACCCTCAGTATGCGACCCTGGGAAATCACCCATTCTTCCCGAGAGCCGGGGGTCGATGGGGGGGGGGGTCAGAGGATGTCCAACCCAGGGTGCGACCCCTGGTTCTCTGTCAGATCACCGAGAGCCGAGGGTCGATGCGGGGGTCGATGGGTGGGTCGATAGTTTTAATCGAATTTTCCGACCCCCAGACTAAAAATCAGATTTTTAAGTTTCGATTCCAAGTCCATTTCCCATTCTTTCTTCTCCGCTTCGACTCATCTCGTCCCTCTGAGTTGCTACAGTGACAACTCCGATCCGTTGGTGATTTGTACTCCTTGTTTCGTCGTCTACACCTCCGCTACAGGTATATCTTCTCCGTTTTCATGTTTTTAGGTTTCTTTATCTAGGTTTTTGTTCGTATATCTCGTATTTTTCAAATTAAACTTTTTCCAACAGTAAAAATTCAATTTTTATTGGGGCTTTTTTTGTTGGTGACTCGAGGAATGAAAGCCCTCAAAAATATTTGAGTTTCATCGGTTGGTTATCGAGAAACTCGAAATTTACTTTTTTGCCCTAATTTTGTCGAGATTTTGAATTTCTTGAAATTTCTTCCAATTCAATCTCATTAGTTGAAATTTCCGACTGTATGAGTCTCACAGGATAGTTTAGGATCTATGTAAGTCCTCCTGCCCACGTGTATGGGTGAAAAGTGAGGCTTTTAACCAATTTACGTCGTTATAATGTCAAAATTTCTGATTTTTCATCTCTACTAAGCCATTATTTGTTTTTCTTTCTTATTTGCAGATACTATGGCTCGTACCAAGGTACCTAGTGTTCGCGACCGTCTTTGCTTCCATTCCACTGAAGCCGAGACACAGTATGCCCGCTACGCTCGCAAGAAAGTAGAGGGGGGCCGCAAAGTGGACTTGGCTAGCTTGACCTTGTTCAATGTGGAGGGGACTTTTGGCGATATGGGATGGCTCCCTGTCATCATCTATGACGCCTGTACCTGTCCTGACTTGGTACGCCAGTTCTATTGTAATCTCCAAGTGGTAGGTGATTACAACGATGTTGAGAGAGGTGGTGAGCTTCGGATCACTAGCTATGTCAAGGGGGTTGATATTTCTTTCGACTATCGACAACTAATGGATTTGTTGGGTATCTCCTATGGCGGCTCCTTCGTATTCTGTGCCCTGGGAGAGCCCCAGTTCTTCTCATTACAGATGAGGGCTGAGATAAACCGTTAGCTCATTAGACCTGATCGCTGGGAGATAAAAGCGAGTTATTTGCGTTCAGATCCACGGGTGTACTACAAGATCATTCAGCACAACCTAATATCGCAGAGTGGACATTACGAGAGGGTCTCCCAGTTGATCCAGTATCTATTGTACTGCATATGTACTAGGCAGCCCGTCTGCCTTCCCTATATCATCATGCGGACGATGATCAGTGCCACGTTGCCCAGTCATACTGGCAACCTTCCTTATGGACGTATGATCACTACATTGCTTACCCGCCTGGGGGTTGACTTGTTGGATGAGAAGATTCAGGAGAAATCCTTCTCATCGCCTCTAGATTGGGAGGCCATCTGCCAGACGGGCATGCGGGATGCCCAGGTCAGCGATGAGGAGAGGAACGCGATGGTGCGCCCTCGCACTCGAGTGGAGATGGCTGACGCTGAGGCAGCAGCAGCAGCAGCTGGAGCAGGGGTTCATGGGGATGATGACGATCGGCTATACATGGATGTGGATGCCATACCTCCTCCATCACCTACTCATGCTACAGGAGCTGGTCCATCTTCTTCAGCTGGTCCTTCGTATGCAGCTGGTCCTTCGTATGCTCCCTCTGATGACATGATGAAGATATTGCACGAGATACGAGAGGCTCAGCGCTTGTCTGATCAGCGGGTGGGAGAGCTTATGGATGCTCAGCGCGTGACCGACCAGCGTGTGGCTGCCCTCACAGCTAGTCTCCAGACGACCCAGACTCAGATAGCTTGGTTGACTAGAGTCTACGCTGAGGACTATGATAGAGACCGTGAGGCACTGCCTCCCCCATCACCTCCAGCTTCTTGATGTATTTCTTTTATTTTTCTTTTGTACTTCAGAGTAACTGTCCGGATTGTGGACTGTACTCTGCTTTAATCATGTATATATATTTTTGTTATTCTTTGGGTATATATAAATTTGTTTCTCATTTAATAGATGCATTATTCTCTTTCAATTTTGTCTCAAACAACACAGATGCTTATGGTGTGTTATTATTATATATTTTAAATTTTTATCCTATCTCAGTTCACTGATTTTTGTGGAAGTATACTGGTTTCACAGATAGGTCCTGAGATGCTCTGATACCAAGTTGTCACACCCTAATTCTGTACCATTCAGAACGGTGTGATGAACCGCTAACAAACCAACGGTTCAACCAGGATCTCTAATAGGCTGTGTCCATTAAAAATAAAACCATACACAACCACAACCATAATCATAATAAATACACAATAGCGTAAGTCTTATAGTAAATGAACTGAGAAATCTAACTGTGATAATCATAGATAAAGTATCAATTTATGTTGTATCAACAAAGACATAAATAAATAAAATATCAATTACATTCCCTTAATAAATTTAAATGAAAATCTAATCGAATACGCATGAGTTGCACTCGCATGAGGGGTCATGCATATCCTCTAAGTCTTCGGCTTCCATTGCAGAAACACGCCCGTACACTGGAGCATTCATATAATCTTCAACGGTGGTACCTGCATCATCAACTAAAAACATTCGACGTCGAGAGGGTGAGCACACATCATGGCTCAGTGAGCAAATAAAACAATGCAACAATCATATGCATGCATTCAATTCATATCTTTGGTCTGGTAGATAAGTTTGCAATGCGCTATAGAAAGGTTCGGTGGTCACCTCGCCTCTATGCACAGGGTGTGGAAGCCCGCCCAAAGGTAACGTTTATTGTCATCCCCATCCACCCTACCATGGAATAGAGATAGAGCTAAAGTGCTGAGGCCCGGCCTATGACATTTCCCCTGATACTCTATCCATACCAACACGTAAGCCCCTACTGGCGAGGGCTCACAAACTGGGCTCCCAACTAACCAATCCTAATGCCAATCAGTGTATCCAAGGCCTCACCCCAGCATCCCACAATATGTCCATAGAGATAGGGCTAAGGCCCCCCGGCAGAGTTAGAGACTACACGGTCAGAGACCACCTCCCCTCATACACTATAACGTAATAGTTCTGCTAAGGTAATGGCGATACGACGATGTCAATGGACAAGACTTGAGTTAAAGATAGAGTTAGAGTGCTGAGGCCCGACCTATGACACCCCCCTGATACTCGCTCGCATCAAGCACACTAACCACACACATACATTCACATGCCTATTCCTATCATTATCATCATCATCATCATGTTATAAATAATAAATTTAAATATGCATGAACAGTAATAATAGAAATATTTGATGACATGTTAAATGCACATGACAAGCATACACGCATAAAATCAATCATGGCATTGGACTCAAGAAATAAAAACAGTTTATTATTAACCAATTAGTTTAGGTCTTGTTCCATCACCTTTGCTTGATTGTAAATCCTCTTTCAAGTTTTAAGAATCAAGTAAATATAACTATTATCTCACTAGAAGACCTAATCAAGTCGATAGAATTTAATTAGAATTAGTTCTGATTTAAAAAACATGCTGTTAACTGGGGGGTCGATGCCAGGGTTGGAGGTTCCATCGACCCTGGGTGCTGCCACCCAGATTCTGGACATCCCGAACACTGGGGGTCGATTGTTAGGGTCTGGTAGGGTCGATTGTCCATCGACCCCCGTGCGACCCCCCATGGGTTTAGTCGAAATTCTCATCCTACAGTCCATTCTTCATGTTTGGGGTCCTATAGCTTGCTTCTACAATCCATTCCACACATGTTCTATGGTCTAGAACTATAGTTCATTCACCTATATGGTTTTTATGATCTCCCCCATGGTTTTCCATGAAAACCTAACCATGGGTGGATGATTTGGGTTTCTCCTAGATCATATCCTCTTCACAATCTATTCTAAGGTCTGTAGAATTACATGGAGATAGTATTCATACCTGAGAATTAGGCTTATTTCTCTAAAGCCTTATCTTTGATCTTCTTCCATATCTCTACTTTTCCAAGTGACCTTAACATAATAGATATCACGGTTGCGTAGTCGTTGAACCTTCCGATTAGTGATTTCAGTTGGTGCTACTTCAAATGTCAAATCTTCAGTCAAATCAGGTAAGTCTATTGTCAAAACGTGCGTCAGATCCTTGACATACTTCTTCAATAAGGAAATATAAAATACGTCACGCACACTTGACATGGTTGGTGGTAGTGCTAGCTGGTAAGCCACTTTTCCACGCTTAGCTAGAATCTCATATGGCCCGACATACCTCGGACTTAATTTCCCTTTCTGTCCGAACCGTTTCAATCCTTGCATAGGCGATACTTTTAAGAATACTTTATCGCCTACGATGAATTCAAGGTCTCGACGTTGAGTATCTGCATATTGCTTCTGACGATTCTGAGCTGTTCTCACTCTTTCCTTGATAATGAAGACCACTCGACAAGTCTCCTCAACAAATTATGGTCCAACGAGACTACGTTCCCCAACTTCATTCCAAAATATAGGAGTTCGACACTTTCTGCCATACAGTGCTTCATAGGGTGACATCTGTATAGTAGCCTGATAGCTATTATTATAAGCGAACTCAATCAATGGTAACTTTTCATCCCCTGATCCTTTAAAATCAATTACACATGCTCGAAGCATATCTTCTAGAATCTGAATTGTACGCTCTGACTGTCCATCTGTCTATGGATGGAATGCAGTACTAAACTTCAATGTTGTACCCATAGCCTTTTGCAATCCTTCCCAAAACTTTGAAGTAAATCGTGGATCTCTATCGTACACAATACTTTCAGGTACACCGTGTAATCGCACAATGTTATCCACATACAGCTTCGCTAACCTCTCCAGTGTATACTGAGGTCGTATAGGTATAAAGCGAGCTGTTTTAGTCAGGCGGCCTACAATCACCCAAACTGCGTCAACTACTCGAGGAGTCAATGGTAATCCTGTGACGAAGTCCATAGTAATGCAGTCCCATTTCCATGCTGGTTCCGATAACGGCTGTAATAGTCCTGCCGGTCTTTGTCGTTCAGCCTTTACTTTCTGACAATTTAGGCATTGAGACACGAACTTAGCTACATCTGCTTTCATTCATCTCCACCAATACACTTTCTTTAGATCATGATACATTTTTGTACTTCCAGGATGTATCGAATAGACGGTGGTATGGGCTTCTTTCATCAATCGGTGTCTAATGTCCAAGCATTCTGTTTCAGGTACACATATTCTTCCTTTGTACTTCAGTACCTTTTCTTCGTCCAAGGTGAACTCAGGGTTAGTCTTACCTTTTTCGATGTCCTCTTGTACCGTTCTTAGGTAAGGATCTGATTTGATAGCTTTCTTTACTTCATCAACTATATCTGGTATAAGCTTCAATGCGGCAAATATATTGGAAAACCGATGAACAAACCCTTGGTTGGCTGATCCATCTGGTGCATCTATCACAAACTGCTCATTACCGTACTTGAATACCTTTTCGGTAGTACACATTGCGGCAGTTGTGCTAACCTCTCCCTGAGATTTTATCATTGCCTTTCTACTCATCGCATCGGCTACTACATTAGCTTTCCCCGAATGATACTGGATATCATAATCATAGTCTTTCAATAGTTCCAGCCATCTTCTTTGTCTCATATTCAACTCCTTTTGATTAAATAGATAAGTAAGACTTTTATGGTCTGATTTAATCTGAAATTTCTCTTCGTACAGATAATGTCTCCATATTTTGACAGCATGTACTACTGCCGCTAGATCCAAATCATGAGTGGGATAGTTCTTCTCATGGGTCTTCAATTGTCTTGTGGCATAAGCAATTACTTGTTCTCCTTGCATAAGTACGCATCCTAACCCCAGTCCTGACGCATCAGTGTACAAGATAAATGGTTGTCCTGGAATCGGAATGGTCAAGATTGGAGCTGATATCAATCTAGCCTTCAAGGTTTGGAAACACTTCTCGCATTTATCCGTCCAAACAAACTTCTCGCCCTTCTTGGTCAAGCTGGTGAGAGGTACGGCAATTCGGGAATAGTCTTCCACAAATCGTCGATAATATCCAGCTAGACCCAGAAAACTTCTAATTTCTACAACGCTCTTCGGTGCTTCCCACTTTACAATAGCCTCAATCTTGCTGGGATCCACTTTAATTCCTTCAGCGGATACTACATGGCCTAGAAATGCGACTTCCTTTAGCCAAAACTCACACTTTGAAAATTTGGCGTAGAGCTTCTCCTTCCGTAGTCGCTGCAGAGCGGCGTTTTGGTTCTTAATATGAGTTTCCTCGTCTTTGGAGTAGAATAATATATCATCAATGAATACAATAACCGACGTATCCAACATATCATAGAATACCCGATTCATAAGTTCCGTAAAGGTTGCTGGTGCGTTCGTCAATCCGAAAGACATGACCAAAAATTCATAATGTCCATATCTGGTCCTGAATGCTATCTTGGGAGTATCACCATCCTTAATCTTCAGCTGATGATAGCCTGACCGAAGATCGATCTTGGAGACCACTTTGGCACCTTGCAACTGATCGAACTGGTCATCGATCCGAGGCAATGGATACCGATTCTCAATTGTCAGTTTATTCAGTTCTCGGTAGTCTATACACAAGCGAATGCTACCGTCCTTCTTCTTTACGAATAATACTGGCGCTCCCCATGGTGATATACTAGGGCGAATATAACCCTTGTCCAGCAGTTCTTGTAGTTGTACTTTCAATTCCTTTAGTTCAGTTGGAGCTATTCTATAAGGTGCTTTCGATACTGGTGCGGCTCCAGGTATAAGATCTATAACAAACTCTGTAGCTCGGTCGGATGGTAATCCTCGTAATTCTTTAGGAAATACATCTGGAAAGTCACGCACGACATTAATATCTTCCATTCGTGGTGCTTCCTTGGTAAGGTCGACCACAGATTCCAAATACCCGACTGCTCCTTTCTCAAGGCACTTCTTAGCCTTTAGCGCAGAGAGTATGAGTTTTCGTTTACAGGGAAGTTTGATTCCTGAAAAACTGAAATATGCTCCTTCTTTGTCTTTAAATGTCAGCTTCTTTTTGGCACATAATATGTTTGCAGAATGCCGAACTAACCAGTCCATTCCCAAGATGACGTCAAAGTCTGCCATCTCAAGTTGGATCAAGGTTGCATCCAAGGTCTTTTCGTCAATAAGAATTGAACATGGTCCATAACCTTTTTCTAACTCCACTTCTAGTCCCATAGGTGATCGTACAAGTAGTTTGCAGTCTAAGGATTTACGGGGTAGATTTAACTTCTTTCCAAATGTCCCAGATATGAAGGAATGAGTAGCTCCTGAATCAAAGAGTACTCTGGCGGGAATGCCATTAATAGGTACGATACCTGTTATTTGTTTTGGTTTAGTCCACATGCTCATACAATGTAATACAACTAGCTAAAAATTTAAGTCATACCTGTGACCACATCAGGCGATGCGACAGCATCCTCAGAGGTAACCGCATAAACTTGTCCTTGATGTAGCTGCTTCTTGGGCTTAGGACATTCCCTTTCCATTTGTCCCACTTGGTTACAGTTAAAACATTTTATCCCTTCAGTAGTTGGCTTTTGTTACTGTTGAGCTACAGGAGTAGTCTTGGTTGCAGCGGTATAGCCTTGAGCACTATAAATTCTTTGCTTAGAGAGGTAATGACTGAAGTGATGAGGGTTGTGTCAGATTCTGTTAAGACAATATCATCAACATAGATCAATATATACATGCATCTAGTCCCATCTTGAAGACAAAGAAAGAGGTGTCAGTTTTTGACCCCTCAAACCCAAGGGATATCAAGAATGTGCTCAACCGATGAAACCATGCACGAGGCGCCTGTTTTAGACCATACAGAGACTTGTGAAGTTTACATAATTGATTGGGGCATGATTCATCAATGAATCCAATGGGTTGTGACATATAAACTTCTTCTGTAAGGGTGCCATGAAGAAACACATTATTAATGTCAAGTTAACGAATGCGTCAATGGTTTGTTGTGGCAATGGTTAAAACAGTGCGAACTGTAGTTGGTTTAACCACGGGACTAAAAGTTTTTCCATAATCAATCCCCTCCTATTTATTATACCCCTTGGCAACAAGCCGTGCTTTATAGTGTTCAATGCTACCATCAACTTCCTTTTAATTCAAAACACCCATTTTGATCCCACCATATTAATGGATGCTGAGGGAGGAACTACGCTCCATGTTCCATTCTTTAATAAAGCATTGAATTCTATCATCATTGCAGCTCTCCAGTGAGGGTGTTTGTGTGCCTCTGTAAAATTGCTTAGTTCCACCTCATTGTGACAGATAGCCAACTATGCCAAAGGAAGAGTATACTTGGATGAGGGTTTTGGATTTGATCTTAGTTGCATGTGATGGGTGTGTGAAGGAGCAGTTGGAGGAATTGGTAAGGATTCTTGAGCCGTGGAGCTTGAATCCAGTGCTGAAACTTTCCTAAACTCAGGGATTACTTTCCTAATTGAAAGAGAACTTTATATGGAGAGTTTTTCTTTATATAAAGGACGTCCCTTAGCCCTTTTTCATTCTTTTAGAACATTAGTAAACCCCAGAGAAAGAGAAGGAAGAGAAGGAAGAGAAGGAGAAGAAGAAAAACCTAAGGCGAAGAGTTTGCTGAGAAGATATTGACTCTTTATCACAGGAAAAGGTATAAAATGAATCTCTGGAGATATAAACTCTAAGGAATAAGACTTCTATGGAGGATATGCAATATCAACCTATTATGATCTATGTGATTTCCTTAGGAAAATCCTAAGGAGAACCATGAGGAGTGAATTTGATGATTAGGGTTGATAAGAAATTAATAATGATGGACATAAGATGTCCTTAGTATAAATCCCATTGAAGAACAGGCGGGTGAGCAGTGTAGTGATCAGACGTCCATAGGGCAGGTTGCCTAGCTGACCAGGCAGCGTAGCACGGATCATCGTCCTCATGATAATGTAAGGTAGGAAGACAGGCTGCCTAGTGCAAATGCAGTAGAGGACATACTGGGTCAACTGGGAGATCCTCTCATAGTGTCCACTCTGGGGTATCAGGTTGTGCTGGATGATCTTGCAGTACACCCGAGGCTCTGGACGTAGGTTGATCGCTTTCATCTCCCAGCGATCATCTCTAATAAGCTGATTGTCAATCTCAGCACGCATCTCCAAGGATAGGAACCGGGGCTCCTTGGGAATGCAGTACACCAAAGGGCCGTCATTTGATATTCCCAAAAGATTAGCCAACTATTGGCAGTCAAATGAAACCTCTACCCCTTTGATGTAGCTCGTGATCCTGAATTCCCTACCCCTCTCTGTGCATTGTGATCCCCCACTACCTAGAGATTGCAATAGAACTGTCTCGCCAAATTCGGATGGGTACAAGCGTCATAGGTGATCATAGGGAGCTAGCCCATGTCACCAAATGCCCCCTCCACGTTGAACAAGGCTAGACTAGCCAAGTCCACACAGCGACCCCCCTTTACTTTCTTACGCTCATAGTGAGCATACTGAGCTTTGGCCTCGTTGGAGCAGAAACGAACTGGGTCATGAACCCTAGGCACCTTGGTACGAGCCATATTATCTGCCAAAACAAAGAAAAACAAATAATAGATCAGTAATGGTGAAAAACCCAAAAATTTTGGCATTATAACGGCATAAATTGGTAAAAAATCTCACTTTTCACCCAAACACTTGGGCAGGAGGATTTACATAGGTTCTAAACCATTCTGCAAGGCTCATATAGTTAGAAATTTAATCTAGAAAGATGGAATTTGAAGAAATTTCAATAAATTCAAAAAATCTCAAAAATTAGGTCAAAAATGGAAAATTTCATGTTTCTCGATAACCAACCGATGAAACTCGAATATTTTTAGGCCTCCTCAACTGTGTATCGATCGAAAGGCAGGGCGGCGCAGCCCCCAACCGAGGGAGTGGTTACGTCAGCTCACTCGAACAACAGTTCCCCGTTCACTACGTGAACCGCTGACCAATAACAAAAGCCCCCAATAAAAATTAAATTTTTACAGTTAAAAAAAGTTTAATTTGAAGAAGACGATGTAAATGGACAAAAACCTAGTTTAGAAAGCTTTAAAAATGTGAAACAGTAGAGAGCATACCTGAAGAGAAGGAGCGGAAGTCGCGAACGGAAGAAATGATCACCAAACACTAGGGGTCGATACTGTAGCAACTCAGGGAACCGGGTTGAGTTAGAAGGAAGGAGAAAGAATGGGAAATGAATCCAAAATCGGGTTTAAAAACCTGATTCTGGATCGTAGGGTCGCACAATTCGACCAAAATATGCGACCCTACGTCAGACCCTACCATCAATCCTAGGCTCTCGGTGATCTGACAGAGAACCAGGGGTCGGACCTAGGGTCAGACAATTACCGACCCTACCATCGACCCTAGGCTCTCGGTGATCTGACAGAGAACCATGGGTCGGACCTAGGGTCGGACATATACCGACCCCACAATCGACCCTAGGCTCTCGGTAAGCTAACAGGGTTTCTTAGGGTCGCATAAGGACCGACCCTACCATTGATCCTACGATGGAAAATATAGTATTTTGTCAGAATGATCTGAAAATTTTGAAATTTATATTGATTAGTTGGATTTTTACTTGAGAACAACTTATGTTGATTGCCTCACATGTGCTATGATTGTTTTCAGAATACTACCACCACCAGAACAGGAAATGGCTGGACGAAGGGTGACCAGACGAGGCCGTAACCCAATTCCACCACCACCACCTGTGGAGGAAGATAGCCATGTAAATCATGAAGCATAGGAGAATCTAAATACGGCACCGCTAGTGGCTAGTGGCCAGGCAAATCCTACAAACTTGCCAGCCCCACCTACAGACCTGGCTACAGTAGTAATGAACTTGGCACAACAGCTGCAGCAAATACAGTAGGTGCAAGCTAATATGCAGGCTACCATAGGCATGGCTTTTTCAGCTGCACATACGACACCTATGCCAGCAGGACAAGCTAGCACAGTACCAGAGGGAAGCAACACGGTACCCCACACACTTCAAACACCAGTCATGCCGGCTTAAGTATAGAATCTTGAGGTAGCTCAAGGCAGTTACCAGTATCAACCACCTATGTATGGGGCCTATGCTCCGTATCAGCTGGACCACTCCAGATTGATCGAGCGTTTTCTGAAGATGAAGCCCAAAGAATATAATGGTAAGCCAGCAGATCTTTTGTCGCCAGCACACTGGATTGATGAAATGGAAAGAAATTTTATGATATTGACAGTGAATGAAGAGGAAAAGGTGTTGTGTGCAACCTTCATGCTGAAAGGCGATGCACACCACTGGTGGAAGTCCACACGGACTTATCTATTAACAAAGCACGCCCAATTGACCTAGGTTATATATAAAGAGGCATTCTTTGAGAAGTATTTTCATAAAAGTTTTAGAGATTCTATGGAGAGAGAGTTCCTGAGTTTATATCAGGGGCAAATGACCGTGGATGCATACCAACAACGTTATGAGGAGCTGTTTTTCTTTGCACCCGCTAGCATGCAAGAGAAAAATACTAAGACCCGAAGGTTCATCATGGGACTCAGGGGGAGTATCTGTAAGCATGTTCTGGGCTTGGAAAAGAAAATTTACAATGAAGCAGTACATATTGCTTGAGTAATAGAATTGAGCCAGAAGGAGAGCTACTTTGCTCAAAATAGGGGTATTAAAAGGTCAAACGGAAATCTATAACGGAGGGAATACAAGGACATTCAAACCCTTCCGTACTCAAGGTTTCAATGCTGCAGCCAAGACTACTCCAACAGCTCAACCGCAACAAAAGCAAAACAATGAAGGAGTGAAATGCTTTAACTGCAACCAAATAGGACATTATTCAAGAGAGTGTCCTAAACCCAGGAAGCAGCTACAACAAGGAAAGGTTTATGCTGTTACATCTGAGGATGCTGCCGCATCGCCTGATATGGTCACAGGTATTGTACCTATTAATGGCATACCCACTAGAGTACTCTTTGATTCTGGAGCTACTCATTCTTTTATATCTGTGTCATTTGGAAATAAGCTGAATCAACCCCTCAGATCGTTAGATTACAAACTGCTTGTACGATCGCCGATGGGATTAGAAGTAGAATTAGAAAAAGGTTATGGACCATGTCCAGTTCTTATTGACGAGAAAACTTTGGATGCAACCTTGATTCAACTTGAGATGGTAGACTTTGACGTCGTCTTGGGAATGGACTGGTTAGCTCGGCATTCTACAAATTTATTATGTGCAGAAAAGAAACTGACATTTAAAGACAAGGGAGGAGCAGAGTTTAGTTTTGCAGGAACCAAACTTCCCCGTAAACGAAAACTCATCCTCTCTGCATTAAAGGCTAGAAAATGCCTCGAGAAAGGAGGAGTTGGGTATCTAGTATCAGTGGTCGACCTCACCAAGGAAGCACCACGAATGGAGGATATTGATGTTGTGCATGACTTTCCAGATGTATTTCCTGAAGAACTACCAGGACTACCACCCGACCGAGCGACATAGTTCATTATAGTCCTGAAACCCAGAGCCGCACCAGTATCTAAAGCACCCTATCAAATGGCTCCTACTGAACTGAAGGAATTGAAGATACAGTTACAAGAATTATTGGACAATGGTTATATCAGACTTAGCATATCATCATGGGGAGCGCCAGTATTGTTTGTAAAGAAGAAGGACGGTAGCGTTCGACTGTGTATAGACTACCGAGAATTGAATAAGCTGACAATCAAGAATCGGTACCCGCTGTCTCGGATCGATGACTTGTTCGATCAGTTGCAAGGTGCCAAGGTGTTCTCCAAGATTGATTTTCGGTCAGGATACCATCAGTTGAAGATTAAGGATGGTGATATTCCAAAGACAGCATTTAGAACAAGATATGGACATTATGAATTTTTAGTCATGTCTTTTGGATTGACTAACGCACCCGCAACTTTTATGGCACTCATGAATCAGGTATTCCATGATATGTTGGATACGTCGGTCATTGTGTTTATTAATGATATATTGGTCTACTACAAGGACAAGGAAACTCATGTCATGAATTTAAGAGCTGCTCTACAGCCATTAAGGAAAGAGAAGCTTTACGCCAAATTTACAAAGTGTGAGTTTTGGTTAAATGGGGTCGCTTTCTTAGGCCATGTTGTATCCGCTGAAGGAATTAAAGTGGATCCTAGCAAGATTGAAGCCATTGTGAAGTGGGAAGCATCGAAGAACATTATAAAAATTATAAGTTTCCTCGGTCTAGCTGGGTATTATCGACGATTCGTGGAAGACTATTCCAGAATTGTCGTACCTCTCACCAGTTTGACTAAGAAAGGAGAAAAGTTTGTTTGGATTGATAAATGTGAGAAAAGTTTCCAAACATTGAAAGCTAGATTGATATCTGCTCCGATCTTGACTATTCCTATTCCAGGACAACCATTTATCTTGTAAACTGATGCGTCATGATTGGGTTTAGGATGTGTACTTATGCAAGGAAAACAAGTAATTGCGTATGCTTCAAGACAACTGAAGACACATGAGAAGAACTATCCCATTCATGACTTGGAATTAGCGGCAGTAGTACATGCTGTCAAGATATGGAGACATTACTTGTACGGAGAGAAATTTCAGATTAAATCAGATCATAAGAGTCTCACTTATCTTTTTAATCAGAAAGAGTTGAACATGAGACAAAGAAGATGGCTGGAATTATTGAAGGATTATGATTGTGATATCCAGTATCATCTAGGAAAGGTTAATGTAGTTGCTGATGCACTAAGCAGAAAAGCAATGACAAAATCTCAAGGAGAGGTTAACACAACTGCAACAATGTGTACTACAGGAAAAGTGTTCAATTATGGTAATGAGCAGTTTGTGATAGATGCACCGGGTGAATCAACCAACCAAGGGTTTATTCATCGGTTTTCAAATATGTTCGCAACGTTGAAGATTGTACTTGATATAATTGATGAAATGAAAGTAGCTATTAGATCAGACCCTTATCTGAGAACGATACAAGAAGACATCGAAAAAGGTAGGACTATTCCTGAGTTCACCTTAGATGATGAAAAGTATTGAAGTACAAAGAAAGAATATGTGTTCCTAAAACAGAAAATTTGGACATTAGACACCGACTAATGAAGGAAGCTCATACCACCGCCTATTTGGTACATCCTGGAAGTACAAAGATGTATCATGATTTGAAGAAATTATATTGGTGGAGAGGAATTAAAGCAGATGTAGCTAAATTCGTTTCTCAATGCCTAAATTGTCAGAGGGTGAAGGCTGAACGACAAAGACCTGCAGGACTGTTGCAGCCGCTACAGAACCAGCATGGAAATGGGACTACATCACTATGGACTTCGTCACCGGGTTACCATTGACTCCTCGAGTAGTTGAAGCGGTCTGGGTGATTGTAGATCGTCTGACTAAGACAGCTCGCTTTATAGCAATACGACCACAGTATACCCTAGAGAGGTTAGCCAAGCTATATGTGGATAACATTGTCAGATTACATGGTGTACCTAAAAGCATTGTGTCTGATAGAGACCCACGCTTTACTTCAAAGTTTTGGAAAGGATTACAAAAGGCTATGGGTACAACGTTGAAGTTCAGTACTGCATTCCATCCTCAGATAGACAGATAGTCGGAGCGTACCATTCAGATTTTAGAAGACATGCTTCGAGCCTGTGTAATTGACTTTAAAGGATCATGGGATGAGAAACTACCATGGATCGAGTTCGCCTATAACAACAGCTATCAAGCTACTATACAGATGTCACCCTATGAAGCACTATATGGTAGAAAGTGTTGAACTCCTTTGTTTTGGAATGAAGTTGGAGAACGTACCATCGTTGGACCAGAATTTATTGAAGAAACTTGTCGAGTAGTCGACATCATCAAGGAAAGAGTTAGAACGGCTCAGAATCGTCAGAAATAGTACGCAGATACTCGACGTCGAGACCTTGAATTTGTTGTAGGTGATAAGGTATTTTTGAAGGTATCACCTATGCGGGGTTTAAAACGATTCGAACAGAAATGGAAGCTAAGTCCAAGATATGTTGGGCCATATGAGATTTTAGCTAAACGTGGAAAGGTGGCTTATCAGTTAGCACTACCACCATCTATGTCAAGCGTGCATGATGTATTTCATGTCTCATTGCTGAAGAAGTACGTCAAAGACCCAACGATGTTTTGACAGTAGATCCACCAGGTTTAACTGATGATTTAACATTCGAAGTAGCACCAACTGAAATCACTAGTCGAAAGGTTCAACGTCTACTCAACCGTGATATATATTATGTTAAAGTCACCTGGAGGAGCCGAGATATAGAAGAGATCACATGGAAAGAAGAGAATGCTATGCGGAAGCAATATCCTCACATTTTTGACTCGGAAGGTATGTACAAATTTCGAGGACAAAATTTTTAATAAGAGGGGGGGAGTTGTAAGACCCGTATCGAACTAACCGATCTTACCACCTTGTACCAGGTCTACCTATCATGGTCGAGCCAAGTGGACCAAGTGCGCGAAGAAAATCACAAGATCAGGTATGAGTCTAACCCAAAAATAGTAAATGTGAGGGTAGGGTCGCATGCCTAAACAGGTAGGGTCGACCCCACCTCAACAGAAGTCCAACCCATGACTTTTTAGTAGTAGGGTCACATGACTAAGAAGGTATAGGGTCGACGGATCCTGCGACCCTACGTCCGACCCTACGATGACAGACATAAATCGTAAATTAGGAAACTTTTCTAATTCCAAGGGGTTCTTTCCTAAACTTAATGGGACTTATTTTGGAGGGTTTTCTTCTATAAATAGGACGTCCCTTAGCCTCTTTCACTCCTTTTAGAACCCTAATTGAAAGTGAGAGAAAGAGAAAGAGAAGGAAAAGAAGAAGGGAAGGAATATTGAAGAAAAGACTAAGGAAGAGGAAGAAGTTCAGAGAAACCTCTGAATCTCAGCCAACCTCCGATATGAACCTAATTCCCTTCATAAATTAAGAGCCTAGAATAGATTTGAAGAAGTTAGGATTAAGAGAAATCCAAATCATCCATCCATGGACGAGTTCCAAAGGAATCCATGGAAGTAATCATAATAGGCAATGGAAAGTGTGTAAAAATCATAGTTATGAGCCATAAAACAATCTTAGAATGGACCTACAAGACCACATGATCGATCACATGCCCTCGGGAAGTCCCAAGGAGGGTGTGGTCACACGTAGGGTCGAATGGTATCCGACCCCACGTCCGACCCTACACCCTAGGGTCGCAGAAAACTGCTACCCTAGGTGCTACCCTACCTGTGATCCTACGATTTCAGCTAGTCTAAATTTATTGAAATTAATTTTAATTAAAATCTATCGACTTGTTAGGCCTTTCTAGTGATTTAAAGGTGATTCATAAAGCTTGAACGAGGATCTATACTCAATCAAAGGTGAGGGAACAAGACCTAAACTAATTGGCTAATAATAAACTATTTTCGTTTATTGAGTCCAATACCACGTATGATTCTATGATTGTATGATTGTAATGTGCATATCACATGTCATCTACTATTTCTGTTATTACTGTTCATGCATATTTAATTTTATGTATTATAACATGATGATGATGATGATGCTAGGAATAGGCATGTGAATGTATGTGAGTGGTTAGTGTACTTGATGCGAGTCGAGCATCAGGGGGAGGACGTGACACTGTGGTTCATCCTAGTCACCAGACTCTAGCTCTATCTCTTCTCAAGTCTTGTCCACTAGCATCATCGTATCGCCATTACCTTAGCAGAACTATTACGTCGTAGGGCATCAGGGGAGGTGGTCTCGGACCGTGTAGTCTCTGACTCTGTCGGGGGGGCCTTAGCTCTATCTCTATGGATGTATTGAGGGATGTTGGGATGAGGCCTTGGATACACTGTTTGACATTAGGATTGGTTAGTTGCGAGTCCAGTTTGCAAGCCCTCGCCAACAGGGGCTTACGTATTGGTATGGGTAGAGCATCAGGGGAAGTGTCATGTGGTGCGATCCTAAGCACTTTAACTCTATCTATATTCCATGGTGGGTGCATGTGGGGGCAGCAATGGTGTTTGATCCATTGGGTGGTTCCATACATTCGTGTATAGAGGTGCGACGACCACCTATCCTTTCTATAGCACATTGCAAACTTATGAACCAGACCGAAGATATGAATTGAATGCATGCATATGTTTGTTGCATTGTTTTGTTTGCTCACTGAGCCGTGATATGTGCTCACCCTTTCAACGTTGAATATTTTTAGTTGATGATGCAGGTACCACAGTTGAAGATTATATTAATGCTCCGATGTATGGACATGCGGCGGCGATGGACGCTGAAGTTATGATGGAGTCACATGATTCGTCATGCGAGTGCAACTCTTGTATTTTTTTATTAGATTTGGTTTAAATTTTACAGACAATGTAATTGATTTAATTATTTTAATTTATGTCTTAGTCCTTGTGGAGATAATTGGATAATTTATTTACTCTATCAGAGTTAGATTCTCAGTTCATTTAATATATAAGACTTCCGCTATTGTTTATTTACTCTGATTATGGTTGTGGATGTATATGGTTTAAGCAAACGGACACAGCCTATTCGAGATCCTGGTTGAACTGTTGGTTTATTAGCGGTTCATCACACCATTCTGAATAGTGCAGAATTGGGGTGTGATAGCACTAGTATTTAACGCACCCTATTGAATGGCTCCTACTGAACTAAAGGAATTGAAAGTACAATTACAGAAATTACTGGATTAAGGTTTTATCCGACCAAGCATCTCACCATGGGGAGCACCAGTATTGTTCGTGAAAAAGAAGGACGGTAGCATTCGACTGTGTATGGATTATAGGGAATTGAATAAGCTTACAATCAAGAATCGATACCCGTTGCCTCAGATCGATGACTTGTTCGATCAGTTGCAAGATGCCAAAGTGTTCTCCAAAATTGATCTTCGGTCAGGATACCATCAGCTGAAGATTAAGGAAGGTGATATTCCAAAGACAGCATTCAGAACCAGATATGGGCATTATGAATTTTTAGTCATGTCTTTTGGATTGACTAATGCACCTGCGTCTTTTATGGAACTTATGAACCGAGTGTTTCATGACATGTTGGATACCTCGGTTATTGTTTTCATAGATGACATATTGATATACTCCAAGGATGAGGTAACTCATGCAACAGATCTTAGAGCAGCTTTACAGCGACTAAGGAAAGAAAAGCTTTACGCTAAATTCAAGAAATGTGAGTTCTGGTTAAAAAAAAGTGTAATTTTTAGGTCATGTGGTATCTGCAGAAGGAATTAAGTGGATCCTAGCAAGATTGAAGCTATTGTAAAATGGGAAGCACCTAAAAATGTTGCAGAAATTAGAGGTTTCTTTAGTTTAGCCAGGTATTACCGATGATTTGTGGAAGATTACTCTATAATCGTCGTACCTCTCACCAGTTTGACAAAGAAAGGAGAAAAGTTTGTTTGGACCGACAAATGTGAGGAAGGTTTCCAAACATTGAAGGCTAGATTGATATTAGCTCCCATTTTGACCATTCTGACTCCAAGACAACCATTTACCTTGCACACCGATGCGTCCGGGTTAGGTTTGGGATGTGTGCTTATGCGAGGGGAACAAGTAATTGCGTATGCCTCAAGACAACTGAAGACACATGAGAAGAACTATCCCACTCATGACTTGGAATTAGCAACGGTGGTACATGCTGTCAAGATATGGAGACATTATTTGTATGGAGAGAAATTTTAGATTAAATCAGATCATAAGAGTCTTACTCATATTTTTAATCAGAAGGAGTTGAACATGAGACAAAGAAGATGGCTGAAACTACTGAAGGATTATGATTGCGATATCCAGTATCATCCAGGAAAAGCTAATGTAGTTGCTGATGCACTAAGCAGGAAATCTATGACAAAATCCCAAGAAGATGCTAGTGCAAATGTTGTAGTATGTATCACAGGAAGAGTATTTAATTATGATAAAGGGCAGTTTGTGATTGATATTCCGAATGAATCAACTGACCAAGGGTTTATTCATCTATTCTCAAACATGTTTACTACATTGAAGATTGTACCTGATCTATTAGATGAAGTGAAAACAGTTATTAAATCAGAATCTTAACTAAGAACGGTGCAAGAAGACCTTAAAAAAGGTAGGACCAACCCTGACTTCACCTTGGACCTTGAAAAGGTGTTAAGAAATAAAGGGAGAGTATGTGTTCCTAAAAGTGAAGACTTGGATATTAGACAAAGACTCATGAAGGAAGCCCACACCACTGCGGATTCGGTAGACCCTGAAAGCATGAAGATGTTCCATGATTTAAAGAAACACTATTGTGGAGAGCAATGAAAGCAGATGTAGCTAAATTTGTGTCTCAATTCCTGAATTGTCTGTGGGTAAAGGCCGAAAGGCAAAGACCAGCAGGATTATTGCAGCCACTGCGAGAATCGACATGGAAATGGGACTGCATCACTAAGGACTTCGTCATCGAGTTGCCATTGACTCCCTGAGTAGTTGACGCGGTCTGGGTGATTGTGGATCGTTTGACTAAGACAGCTCATTTCATAGCTATACGACCTCAATATACCCTAGAGAGGTTAGCTAAGCTATATGTGGATAATATTGTCAGATTACATGGTGTACCTGAAAGCATTGTGTCCGATAGAGACCCACGCTTTACCTCAAGGTTCTGGGAAGGATTGCAGAAGGCTATGGGAACTACGTTGAAGTTTAGCACGGCATTTCACCTCAGACTGACGGACAGTCGGAGCGTACTATTCAGATTCTAGAAGACATGCTCCAAGCTTGTGTTATTGATTTCAAAGGATCATGGGATGAAAATCTACCATTGATCGAATTCGCCTATAACAACAGCTATCAGGCTACTATATAGATGTCACCCTATGAAGCACTATATGGTAGGAAGTGTCGAACTCCTTTGTTTTGGAATGAAGTCGGAGAGAGAAAATTTTGGGCCGTGAATTTGTGGAAGAAACTTGCAAAGTAGTCAACATAATCAGGGAAAGAGTTAGAATATCTCAGAATCGTCAGAAACAGTATGCAGATAATCGACGTCGAGACCTTGAGTTCGTCGTAGGTGATAAGGTACTCTTGAAAATATCACCTATGCGAGGCTTAAAATGGTTCGGACAGAAAGGAAAGCTAAGTTCGAGGTACATCGGGCCATATGAGATTCTACCTAAAAGTGGGAAGGTGGCATATCAATTAGCACTACCCCCATCCATGTCAAGTGTGCATGATGTATTTCATATCTCATTACTGAAGAAGTACATCCGAGATCCAACACACGTCCTAACAACGGATCCACTGGGTCTAACTGATTGATTTGACATTCGAAGTAGCACCAATCAAAATTACTAGCCGAAAGGTTCAACGTCTATGCAACTATGACATTTACTATGTTAAAGTTACTTGGAGGAGCCAAAACGTGGAAGAGATCACATGGGAAGAAGAGAATGCTATGCGAAAGCAATATCCTCACCTTTTCGACTCGGGAGGTATCTGCAAATTTCGAAGACGAAATTTATATAAGAAGGGGGAGTTGTAAGACCCGTATCGTACTAACCCGGTCTTACCACCTTATATCAGGTCTTCCTATTACGGTCGGACCAAGCGGACCAAGTGCGTGAAGAAACCACAAGGCTAGGTATGTAATTCGAACCATAATTTATCTAATTGAGACGTGTGGTTGCATACCTAAACAAGTGTGGACGACCATACCTCAGAATAATGAGACCACTGGAGTCTGGGACATGTGGTCGTAGATTTGGGACGTGTGGTCAAAGGATCCTGCAACTCCACGTGCGACCACACAATGGTATAATTGACTCCAAAATTAGGAAACCTTCTTAATCTGAAGGGGGTTCTTTCCTAATCAAAGTAGGACTTTATATGGAGGGTTTTCCTCTATATATAGGACGTCCCTTAGCCTATTTTATTCTTTTAAAACTCAAACTGAAAGAGAGATAAAGAGAGGAGGAGGAAGAGAATGAGAATTGAAGAGGAAGACTAAGGGAAGGAATTTCAGAGAGAGCTCTGATTCTTCAGCAAGTTTAAGGTATGAAAACATCCCCTACATTACTTGAATGTCTAGAATAGATCATGGAGGAAGTATTGATTCAAAGTAGGATCTCAACCATGAGACCCATAGATGAAAACTCAAAGAAAATCCATGAAAAGTATGTTGGAGTAGATAATTGTGAAAAATATGAAATTTAGGCCATAAAACAATCATAGGAAGGATCCTAGTGATAGTCAAGGAATCAAATCATGAAGGGGTTAGACTGAGAATGAAAGTCGACCAAACACTCGTGTGGTCGCAGCTATGGTCGACTACATAAGGCACATGTGTCGACCACACACACTTGGGGAGTTTCCAGGGAGAGTGTGGTCGCATGTGTGTGGTCGCATGATATACGACTACACGTATCGACCACACTCCCTGTGGTCGTAGAAACTGAGACCATAGGTGCAGCTACACCTGGGACCACTCAGCTTCTGGAGGTTTGATTGATTCCAGATGGGACATTTTAATACTGTAATTAATGAATATGAACTCTAATTTAGAATCTATATATTTATTAGGTTTCCAAGTAGTCCAAAAGTGATTTACAAAGCTTGGAAGAGGAACAACCAATAATCAAAGGTGAGGAAACAAGACCTAAACTAAATGGATATTAATAAACTGTTTACTTTGTTGAGTCCAATGCCATGATTGATTCCATATTTGTATGCTTGTAATGTGCATCTCACATGTCATCCAATATTCTCGCTATTTCTGTTCATGCATATTTAATTCTGTTTATTTTATAACATGATGATGATGATGATGATGCTAGGAATAGGCATGTGAATGTATGTTTGTGGTTGGTGTGTTGGATGTGAGTGGAGCATCAGGGGGAGGACGTGGCATGGTGGTCTTTGACCTCGTCACCAGACTCTAGCTCTATCCTACTCAAGTCTTGCCCACTAACATCGTCGTATCGCCATTACCTTAGTAGAACTATTACATCGTAGGGCATCAGGGGAGGTGGTCTCGTACCATGTGGTCTCTGACTCTTCCGGGGGGCCTTAGCTCTATCTCTATGGACGTATTGAGGGATGCTGGGGTGAGGCCTTGGATATACTGTATGGCATTAGGATTGGTTAGTTGCGAGCCCAGTTTGCAAGTCCTCGCTAGTAGGGGCTTACTTGTTCGTATAGGTAGGGCATCAGGGGAAGTGTTGGCAGTATTTGATCCGGACACTTTAGCTCTATCTCTATTCCATGGTGGGTGCATGTGAGACGGCAATGGTGTTTGATCCACTGGGTAGATTCACACACTCGTGTATAGAGATGTGACGGCCACCAAACCTTTCTATAGCACATTGCAAACTTAAAATCATATCAAAGATATGAATTGAATGCATGCATATGTTTGTTGCATTGTTTTGTTTGCTCACTGAGCCGTGATGTGTGCTCACCCTTTCGACGTTGAATATTTTTAGTTTTTGATGCAGGTCCTACTGTTGAAGAATATATGAATGCACTGACGTATGGACTCGTTGCTGCGATGGATGTAGAAGCTGAAGAAGATGCGCATGATCCGTCGTGCGAGTGCAACTCATGTGTTTTTTATTAGCTTAGTTGTTTAGTTATTGAAACATGTAATTGATTATTTACTTTATTTTATGTCTTGAGGAGTAATGGAGATAATTAGATACTTAATGGTGCTATCACTATCAGATACTCAGTTCATTAGTATTAAAGACTTCCGCTATCATTTATTTACTCTGATTTTTCTTGTGGAATGTATCTGGTTTAATCGAATGGGCAAGGCCTATACGAAATCCTGGTTGAACCATTGGTCTATGGATGGTTCATTACACCATTCTGGTTGGTTCAAAATTGGGGTGTGACATTTAAAGCTATCCTTTTTCACTCCCCCACCTTTGCCTTTGTTGTAGCTCTTAGTTTGTTTGGATTTTGAAGAGCCACTAGCCTTATCGCTAAACTCCACAAGGCGTTCAGTTGCCGCCAGTGCAGAGGCTAAATCCTTGAGTCCTTGTCATGTCAACTTCTGTTTTTCCCACTTTTAGAGTCCATCCATGAAGAAGAAGGGTCGATCCTTCTCTGACATGTCGGTGATGTCTAGCATCAAGGTAGTAAATTGCTTCACGTAGTCCCTTATCGAGCCCGTGTGCTGTAACTACTTCAAGCTCTTATGAGCAAGGTACATGACACTTGTGCTTACCTTTTCATCCTCATCCTCCATCTTGGAATCCTTGAAGTATTGCTCCATTTGTCAAATGAAGTTCTTTAAAACTTTGGCATCCCTTGTCCCATTGAAGGGTTTAGGTTTAGGGATCTGAAGTTTAGGGATCTCCCTTTGGCTAGCCCTCCATTGGCCATGTGTAAGACCCGTACGCCACGAACCTGGTTTAACCTTACGTTCTCTTGTCTTGATCGGTCTTTCCATTATAACTGGCTAAAGTGAATGAATTGTATGAAAAAACCACAAGATAAGAAAGTAACAAGTCAAATTTAGTTGGTGTGGTTGCTGGTTAAGTTTGTGTGGAAGCAACTAATCAAAAACTAAAAACCAGTAAATTTTAGACGTGTGGTGGCATTTTTGAGGGGTGTGGTCGAATGTGTAGTCGATACGTGTGGTTACACATGAGACTACACATAAGAGACCACACAATGTGTGGTCGCATATTTGGGACATGTGGTCGACGGATTCTGCGACCACACATGCGACCACACGATATTAAACTGACTCCGTGTTTAGGAAACTTTCCTAATTTAACGAGGACTCTTTCCTAATGGAAATAAAACTCTATATGGAAGTTTTTCCTCTATATAAGGGACGTTCCTTAGCCTCTCTTACTCTTTTAAAACTCAAATTGAAACTCTAAACCTAGGAGAGAAAGAGAGAAAGGAAGAGAAGGAAAAGGAGATTTGGAGAAAAAGCTTGGAGAAAGGTTTTGCAGAGAAGAGTTTTATCTCTCTACAGTAAGCTTAAGGTATAGACTTGACTCTGTAGGATAGATCAAATAGAATAGGTTCTTTTCAAGTTGATATGTGGAACCTAATACAATGATTTGGTTATCGGTTCTCCATGGGAAACCATAGAGAATAGGTTAGGGATAATGGTTAATGAAAAACTATAAATAATGGCCATAGGATAACCATAGAATGAACCCAAGTGATGAGCTGAGGAATCGACTCAAGAAGAATTCAGATTGAAGATGAAAACTGACCAAACATCATGTGGTCACAGCTTGTGGTTAACCACAGGGTGATCAGAGGGTCGACCACAACTATTCGGTAAGTTCCCAGGAAAGGTGTGGTCGCATAAAATGCGACTACAGGGGTCAACCACATAGTGTGTGGTCACATATATTGAGACCATAGGTTCGACCACACGTGCGACCATACGATAACAACAAGTATGTTTTGAGACCAAACAAGATTTTCAACTACTTTAACTTGGTAAATTTGAATCCTAACTTAAATACATTAATTGTTTAGGTTCTCAATAGATTCAAAGTGACTTCTAAAGCTTGGGAGATGAACAAACATCAATCAAAGGTAAGGGAACAAGACCTAAACTAATTGACTAATAACAAGTTGTTTTATATTATTGAGTCCAATGCAATGATTGATTCTATGCTTGTTCTCTTGTAATGTAGATCTCACATGTCATCCAATATTACTGTTATTACTACTCATGCATATTTATTTCTATCTATTTATAACGGGATGATGATGATGATGATGACGATGATGCTAGGAATAGGCATGTGATTGTGTGTGTGGTTAGTGTGTTGGATGCCAGTGGGGCATTAGGGGGGACGTGGCATTGTGGTTCAGCCTAGTCACCAAACTCTAGCTCTATCTCTACTCAATTTTTGCCCACTGACATCATCGTATCACCATTATCTTAGCAGAACTATTACGTCGTATGACATTAGGGGAGGTGGTCTTGGACCGTGTGGTCTTCGACTCTGTTGGGGGCCTTAGCTCTATCTCTATGGACGTATTGAGGAATGCTAGGGTGAGGCCTTGGATACATTGGATGAAATTAGGATTGGTTAGTTGCGAGTCCAGTTTACAAGCCCTCGCTAGCATGGGCTTACGTGTTGGTATGGGTAGGGCATCAGGCGAAGTATTGGCGGTGTGTGATCCGAACACTTTAGCTCTATCTCTATTCCATGGTGGGTGCATGTGGGACAGCAATGGTGTTTGATCTATTGGGCGGATTCATACACTCGTAGATAGAGGTGTGGTGACCACCAATCCTTTCTTTAGCACATTGCAAACTTAAAACCAGACCAAAGATATTAATTGAATGCATACATGTGTTTGTTGCATTGTTTTATTTTTTCACTGAGCTAAGTTGTGAGCTCACCTCACGATTCCATTTTCTTTTTAGTTTCTAATGATGCAGGTAATACCGTTGAAGACTACATGAATGCGTCAATGTATAGACACGTGGCGGTTATGGATGTGCAAGCTGTAGAGGACAAATATGAGTCATCAAACGAGTGTTTCCACCATGGTTACACTTAGTGTTTTATTTCCTTATTTTGATACTTGTAATAGGTATTAATTACGTTTTGGTTACTTGGAGATAACTAGATTATTTAAATATTTATCATTGTAGACACTCAGTTCATTATTAATAAGACTTCCGCTATTTAGTTATTATCTCTGATTATTACTGTGGAATGTGTTTTGATTTAACATGGTTGGCACAGCTATACGAGATATTGGTTTGAACCGTTGGTTCCCATGACTGTTCGTCACACCACTTGTTAGTCCAGAATTGAGGTGTGACACCACGGCCCTCTCCAGTACGGTGATCTTGGCCTTCAAGTTTCCATTGACAACTCTCAAGTTATCGATCTCTTCTCTGAGTAAATCCACTATTTCAGCAAAATATTCTTTGACCCCGTCTAATGCTATCTTCATTGCGTCCTCAAGCGTCTTGACCGAATCAAAGCATTTGATTATCTTCTTGTCAACATTGGCCATGGTAGCCTCCAATCGATCTAGGCATGCCTCCAAAGTTGCACCTTCATTGGACAACACCCTACTGATGTCGGGTCTCGCCATAGCTCCCCTCTTGAACTTAGCTCTTATACTACTTGTCAACGACTTCTTCTTTGAAGAAGCTAACTCGCCCATGCATCACTAGTGCAACCCTCTTATTCGTCATACAAGTCACCCTACTCACTTAAGACTCCCTTGTTGCTAAGACTCTCAAGCCTTGCTAACACACAAAGAGAGAGAGAACACGAGACACTTTAAGAAAGGAAACTTGGAATGCTTATAGAATGCTCAATTCTTGTTGTTTCAAATGAGGGTGGCCAACCCCTATTTATACTTAGAGTCCTTTCAAATCAATGGCTAGGATTTGTACATGAGTTATTGATCTAATGGTGTAAAGAATTGTCTAGAACTATCTCTAGAACTTTCTATACTGCTAGACTACTCTCTAAATGTCTAATCTCCTTTCTAGGGTCTTCTCATTTCTATGCAAGTGTGGAAGACTCTAATAGGTAGGACCTTCTAGTATGTGGGTATTGAGCTCCATAGTGGGCTGGCCCAATGGATAAGTTTCTTTGTTTCAGGTGGGGTAAGCATGTGGGTATTGAGCTCCATAGTAGGCTGACCCAATGGATAAGTTTCTTTGTTTCAGGTGGGGTAAGCCCATAAGCCTGTGACAAGCAGATCGACTAGAAAAAAAGAAAAAAAATAAAAAAGAAAAAAAGAAAAAAGAAAGAATTGAAAATGGAAAGCTCTAGAAGAAGAGGGTTGAGAGAGGAAAGAGAGATCGGACAGAAAAGAGAAGATGGAGAGAGATAGAGGAAAAGATTGAATTGAAAGAGAAGGGAGAGAGAAGAAAAGAAAGGAAGAGAATTAAATCGAGGGAGAAGAGGGAGAACGGGGACTAGTGATGAGAAAGGGAGGCATGAGATCTGAACACAGAAGGAGAAGAAGAATGGAAAGCAGAAAAAGGGAGATTAGGCGATAGAATTGATATGAGAGAGAGAGAGAGCAAAAAGATTGAGAGAGCACCGAAAGGGAGCCGAAGAGGTGAGGGATCACGAGGAAGGAGGATCATTACCTGCAACTCAGGTAGGTCCACCCCACCACTTTTGTTTCTTTTATTTATTTTTTTAAGGTAAATTACACCAGAGGTACCTAACATTTTGAGAAATTATACCAGAGGTACCTTATGTCTCAAAAATCATACTAGAGGTACCTAACGTTTTGAAAAATTATATTAGAGGTACCTGACGTTTCAAAAACATTACCCTTGGGGTACTTTTTATTTTTGTACTTTCAAATTTACCTCTGTTTAGCATAACTTTCTTGGTCCCCTTTGGTTCACTCTCTAACCATCCCATTGCTGCAACGACTTACCACTCGGATTCCCATGTGCTCATCGTTGTCTCAATTGCCCACCCCCTATCCTACCCATGTCCTCTCCTGTGACCCTTCCTCACCGACTTTTGCTCATCACCAAGTCACAAATCTCGACTATGGTACACACCTCCAGTGAAAACTCCACACCCCAATTTATTGTTTTTCTAGCGGGTGTACTAATGATCAGGCACCAAATAAGGGTAGTTCAACAAGAAATGATCAGTCCCGAAAAATTTGAGGTAAATCTAATGATTAACTTTAAAGGATGCCAACGTTAAATAGGGTTAATGTGGAAATATGAGAAGAGGTACCTATAGTATAATTTTTGAAACTTGAAGTACCTCTGGTATGATTTCTCATAACGTCGGGTACCTCGGGTGTAAATTATCCTTTTATTTTTTATTTTATTTTTATCATATCACATCATTACAACCATCTATTTCTCCTCCCAAAAATCCGATATACCCCCTGGCCGCCTGCAACCACTTGCAAACTCCCAACCCTCCTATCCAGTTTCATCCATGACCACCTCTCACCGACAGACTCACTTTCCATGGATCTCTTTAGAAAGCCCAACCAATTACCTATACACTTGCTCCATGATTACCTGAACCAATCCTACCTGATCCACTATCATGCACATTCCACTACTTTCCATTAACCTTGCCGCAAACTACTACCAACTCATCACCATTAACCAGACCACCCACTAATATGCACCACCACTTGTCACTCCTCTGAACCGCCATTCCATCTTGACATCTTTAGCACAACACACACTATCCTCACACCTGTTATCAACCCCAACCCACTTGTAGTCCAGTTATAATTGTGAAACCTACATGCAAATTTCAGGGACGAAATTTATTTTAAGGGTGGTAGAGTTGTAAGAACCGTAAAATCCGGTCTAATCCATGGTTATATATGATGACAGGTCTCCCAATCATAACCGGACCAGAAGGCGAAGCTGGGTGACGAGCCACTCAAATTTCAGGTAAGTGAACTGTAAAAAAATGCCTAAGTCTCATACCGGTTTGACTATACTGGTTGCGGTCAGTGCAACCGGTATGTGCAACCGGTATGGTATACCGGTCGGACTATACCGATTGTGGGCACTCCAACCGGTATGTGCGACCGGTATGCTTATTTTCTGTGGGAAACGGACTCCAGTGGGCCTTTCTCTCCGAATGGAAACTTGGAAAGTTTCCAACTGAGGGAAACCTTCCCATGAAAGGCCTCCCTCTATTAATAGAGAAGGAGACACTCCATTGATCCTTCTCAAAACCCTAGCCGTCTGGAGGAGAGTTGAGAAGGAGCAGGGAGGTGGAAGCCGCCCAGGAAGGAGGAGCATGCCGCCAACCGACGACCACAGCCGGTAAGTGCTCCATACTTGTATTGCTATTTAGAGGACGGATCGGAGTCGCGAAGCGGCGCAGCGAATCCAAAACAGATCTGAATATGAACCTGTATCTCTTTTAGATTTGGATTTGGCTTGATACGGCATTATAGTTGAAATCAGAAGGCCATTAAAATGCTTGGACCTTAGTGTGGAATAAAAGAAACCCTAAAGACCTAACTGTTAGCCGACGAGGAAGGGAGATCCGAGATCTCGCTCTCGGATCCAAACTGCGGGGTATACCAGTTGGACGCAAGGTCCAGCGGTCTCGCTCAGTGAGATCTGAGTGATACCGGTAAGTGCAACCGGTATATATCGGTCGCACATACCGGTTGCACAATACTGTAACCGGTACCTGCGACCGGTATGTCTTCTGAGCTCTGTTTGCTTGGTCAGGTGAGGTTCTGACCAACCGTAACCTTAATAAATGGATTCTAACTTATGAATATGACTATGTAGGACCTATAGACAACGTGAGTGAACTCTCTGACGCAGAACGGGATTGTTATCACGCGTCAGGTAAGGAACAAGACCCCAAACCTAAATAAATAATTAACAGTAAACCTTTGTGATTTAATTTGTATCTGGATATATTGCTTGTTGTCTGTGCATTTCACATGCCATGTAATTATTTCTGTCATTAATTTCTATTCATGCATTTTATATGCTAGGATTTGTTGGATGTTAGGCATGTGTATGTTTTAGTTAGTGTGTGGAATGTGAATGGGGTGTGCCCTGGATATATCCACAGCTAACACTTTTCTCCTATCGCCTTCTACCTTAGCAAACTCAGTGCGAATAGGGTATCAGGGGGAGGACGTGGGATTGTGGTTCTTCCTGCCCACCAGACTCGAGCCGTATCTCTATGTCATAGGGAGTTGTGCTGGGGTAGGGTCATATAGCCTTTTACTTTAGCAGACTTAGTGCGAATAGGGTATCAGGGGGAGGATGTGGGATTGTGGGTGGTTCTTCCTGCCCACCAGACTCGAGCCCCATCTCTATATCATAGGGAGCTGTGCTGGGGTAGGGCCATTGATACTGTATTGACATTTAGGACTGGTTAAAAATGGAACCCACTTGCAAGCCCTTGCCAATAGGGGTTTAGGTATTGGTACGGTATGGGGTATCAGGAGGAGGACATGGGATTGTGCTTCTTCCTGCCCGCCAGACTCGAGTCCTATCTCCATACCAGAGTGAGTGATATGGGGCAGCAGCAGTAGTGTGGTAGGTGCCTGACTATTGGGTGTGCTCACACTCTCGTGCATGGAGGTGCGGTGGCCGCCAAACCTTACCATAGTATATTTACAAGTTATACCTGATCCAAATTGTAATGTTATCCCATGCATATTGTACTGTTGCATTGGTCTTGTACTTACTGAGCTATGTTGTGAGCTCACCCGGATATATCCTATTTTTTTTCAGATCTTGATGCAGGTTACTCAGTGGAAGACTTTATGTCTGCTCCAGCTTACAGCACGTTGGCGGTTTTGGAATCACAGACTGTAGAGGACGAGCATGATGCGTCATGCGAGTGCTCGTTCTTTGTATTCTCTCAGTGATGGGTTTATTTTGTTATTACTTTGTAATAACTATTATTTAAATTTTGGTGAATGATGGAATAATTGTAGTATTTATTTTAATTATAACATAGTACTCAGTTCATTTAATTATATTCCGCTGCTATGTATTTAATCTCTGATTATGTCAGACTTCTTGGGAATGATTGGTTAACATGGCTTATTGAGATCCTGGTGTGAACCGTGGGTTAGAGTCGGTTCACTCACACTTCTGGTTCAATCGGAATTGGGGTGTGACAACTTGGTATCAGAGCCCCAGGCTCTGTCCAGCTAATCATTCTGCATCTAACTGTGTCCAATGAGATGAGTTAGGAAAAATTAAAAACTTTAATAAGAATACACCATAAGCTTGTTTGATGCCTGAGACTTAAGAAAGATGCATAATATACTAACAATGAAAGAGAAATTATAAGCACTGATGACTAGGGAGAAAAACCAAATAAACATGTAATAACATGAACAAAAAGGAAAAACATAAAGTGTGCGACAGGGTACAGTCCACAGGTCGGATAGTTACCTTGTTCTCAAAATAAACTGTATATAAGAGAAGGAGATAAGGTTTGGGCCTGCACCCATAAATGTGTTACCAAAAACCACAGAAAATGTGAACACCGTACCGATGGATGGTAATACAACTACCGAGAGACAGCCACAGCAAGCAACGCAACATACAACTTTCCCTCAGCAATTTTCAGGAATGCCCATCCCTAACCAGGACCAGGGTGAATATCCGGGTCCATATCAGGGTGCATACTATGGTGGGAATCAGGGAATAAATTAGAGTGGCTACTCTTACTAGCCACAATGGTATGGTCAGACAGGGTATGGACAAGCACTACATGGACAGGTTCCATTTGCACAGAGTAGTCTTTCCAGAGCGGTGGATGGATTCTTAAAGCTCAAACCACCAACTTTTATAGGAAAGCTAGTGAAAACACTGTGGCCAGCACAGTGGATAGCTGCAATGGAGAAGAACTTTCGCCTAATGGAGTGTCATGATAGGGAAAAAGTATTATATGCGAGCCACATGCTGAAGGAGGAAACCAATGGATGGTGGAACTCAACCAGGGCGTATCTGGAGATAAAGCACCAGATAATCACTTGGCCCATATTTAAGGAAGCCTTCTTTGACAAATATTTTCCCAGGAGTTTTCGCGATCAGATGGAAAGGGAGTTCCTTAACCTGCAACAATCCCAAATGACCGTAGAAGCATACCAACAGAGGTATGAGGAGTTATTCTTCTTCGCCCCGACCAGTATGCAGGAGGAAGAAACAAAGACTCGCCGTTTCACTATGGGTCTTCAGGGTGTTATAAGAGAGCATGTGTTGGGGCGAGGATTGAAGATATATAATGAAGCTGTACAGGTGGCTTGAGTCATCGAAGCAAGCCAGAGAGATAGTTTCTTTGCACAGAATAGGGGTCTGAAGAGGCCTAACACTGAGGTCCAAGGCGGAAGAAGCAGCAGACCATACCGTCCATTCAGGCCACCAACTAGCACAGTGCCTCCCAGACTGGCTCTTGCAATGACACCACGGGCAATGGGGCCGAACCCTAATGTAAAGTGTTTCAATTGCCAACAGGTGGGGCATTATGCCAGAACATGCCCATAACCAAAGAGGGAGCAGCAGCAAGGCAAGGTGTATGCTGTTACCACAGAAGAGGCAGCCGCAACACCAGATGTGGTTACAGGTACAGTAAATATAGCAGGGTTACCCGCCAGAGTCTTGTTTGACTCGGGGGCCACCCATTCCTTTGTGTCAGTGTCATTCGGAAAAAGACTAGATCGACCCATTAAGACTCTACAACCAAGTCTATTAGTTCGGTTTCCCATGGGAATGGAGGTAGTATTAGAAGAATATTATGGTCCTTGCCCAGTGCTTATTGAAGGATGAGAGTTGGAAGCCAATCTAGTCCAGCTGGAGATGTCAGATTTCGATGTCATTCTTGGCATGGACTGGTTATCTAAACATTCAGCAAACCTATTATGTGCTGAGAAGAAGTTGGTGTTCAAGGACAGTGAAGGGTCGGAGTTCAACTTTAAAGGGGCTAAATTGCCTAGGAAGAGAAAGCTCATACTCTCAGCCCTAAAAGCATAGAAGTGCTCAGAGAAAGGAGGAGTAGGATACCTCGTATCAGTGGCGGATGTAACCGCTGACTTGCCAAAAATGGAGGACATCAAAGTGGTACGGGAATTTTCTGATGTATTTCCAGAAGACCTACCTGGGTTACCACCAGACAGAGCTACTGAGTTTGTAATAGACCTCCTACCAGGAGTAGCACCGGTTTCTAAAGCACCTTACAGGATGGCTCCCACCGAGTTAAAAGAGTTAAAAACATAGCTGCAAGAACTGTTAGACAAGGGATTTATAAGGCCTAGTATCTCACCTTGGGGAGCACCTGTGCACTTTGTCAAGAAAAAGGATGGTAGCGTACGTCTTTGTATGGACTGCTGAGAATTAAACAAGCTCACTATCAAGAACAGGTACCCACTATCAAGAATAGATGATTTGTTTGACCAATTACAAGGTTCGAGTGTATTCTTGAAGATTGATCTGAGGTCAGGGTATCATCAACTCAAGATTAAGGAGGCAGACATCCCCAAAACAGCTTTCAGGACGCGGTATGGACATTATGAGTTCCTTGTGATGTCCTTTGGGTTGACTAATGCACCTGCATCATTTATGGAGCTAATGAACCGAATATTCCATGACATGTTGGATACGTCGGTTATCGTATTCATTGATGATATTTTAGTATACTCCAAGGATCAGGAAATACACGCAGTGCATCTAAGAGCAGCATTACAAAAACTGAGGAGAGAGAAGCTCTATGCAAAATTCAAGAAATGTGAATTCTGGTTAGATGAATTGGCCTTCCTTGGTCACGTGGTGTCTGTTGAAGGAATCAAGGTCGATCCTAGTAAAATTTTTGCCATAGTAGGATGGGAGGCACCGAAGATAGTTGTTGAAATTCATAGTTTCCTGGGCTTAGCTGGATACTATAGAAGGTTTGTGGAGGACTATTCCAAGATTTCTGTCCTACTCCCCAGATTGACCAAAAAGGGGAAAAAATTCATATAGACTGAAGAATGTAAGAAAAGCTTCCAGACGCTGAAGTCAAGACTGGTATCAACACCTATATTGACTATTCCAGCTCCAGACCATCCATTCACACTATATACAGATGCTTCAGGTTTGGGACTGGATTGTGTGCTGATGCAAGGAGAACAGGTGATAGCCTATGCCTCAAGACAGCTGAAAGAGCATGAGAAGAACTACCCTACACATGACCTAGAATTGGCAGCGGTCATTCATGCTATCAAGACTTGGAGGCATTACCTGTATGGTGAGAAATTTCAGATTAAATCTGATCACAAAAGCCTGACGTATCTTTTCACCCAAAAAGACCTGAACATGAGGCAGAGGAGGTGGTTAGAATTACTCAAGGACTACGACTGTGACATTCAGTATCACCCTGGGAAAGCTAACATTGTAGCTGATGCGCTGAGCAGGAAATGGGTATCGAACCCTGAAGCGGGACCAAGTACAAATGCAGCATTGTGTGCTGCTGTTTCTGGCCCATCAGAGGAGGAAGAACAACTCTTAATAAAGTCAGCAGATGATCCTATTGAGCAAGGGTTAATACACCAGTTTACCCTTATGTTTGCAGCATTGAAGATTTGCCCGACTTGAAGGAAGAAATAAAAGCAGCAGTCCTACAAGACCCATACCTCAGGACAGTTCAAGAAGATTTGGAAAAGGGTCGAGCCAACATCGATTTCACCTTGGATGAAGACAAGGTACTCAGATATCATGGGCGTTTATGTGTACCTGAGAATGAAGACCTGGAAATCAGAAACCGAATCATGTTGGAAGCTCACTCTACTCCATATTCAGTACATCTTGGGAGCACCAAGATGTACCATGACCTAAAGAGATTATACTGGTGGAGGGGAATGAAAGCAGATGTGGCCCGATATGTGTTCCAATGTTTAAACTGCCAGCAAGTCAAAGCAGAAAGACAGAGGCCTGCAGGATTATTGCAACCGTTACCTGAGCCGGCATGGAAATGGGATTGTATTACCATGGATTTTGTCACTGGTCTACCTATGACTCCAAGATCAGTGAATGCTGTTTGGGTAATTGTAGATCGCCTCACCAAGACTGCCAGATTTATCCCAGTCAGACCGCAATATACCATGGACAAGTTGGCAAGATTGTACGTGGATAATATAGTCAGACTGCATGGTGTTCCAGAGAGCATAGTATCTGATAGAGATCCACGCTTCACATCGAAGTTCTGGGAGGGGTTACAGAAGGCAATGGGGATGAAACTAAAGTTCAGTACAGCCTTCCACCCTCAAACGGATGGTCAATCAGAGAGGACCATCCAGATCCTAAAAGATATGCTTCACACATGTGCAATCGACTTTAAGGGGGCTTGGGATGAGAAGGTTTCCCTCATTGAGTTTGCCTACAACAACAGATACCAGTCTACGATCCAGATGGCCCCATATGAGGCCTTGTATGGCAAGAAATGCCGAACACCATTATTATGGGACGAAGTTGGAGAAAGAAGGATCGTCGGACCAGAATTTGTAGAAGAAACCTGCAAGGCAGTTGATCAAATCAAGAACTGAGTAAAGACAGCTCAGGTGCGTCAAAAACACTATGCTGACAATAGGCGCCGAGACCTGGAGTTCATGATTGGAGATAAAGTTTTCCTAAAGGTGTCACCAGTAAGAGGACTGAAGCGGTTCGGCAGAAAAGGAAAACTATGTCCTAGATATGTGGGACCATATGAAATTCTATCCCGATGCAGCAAAGTGGCCTATCAACTTGCATTGCCACTAGCGATGTCTAGCGTCCATAACGTCTTTCACGTGTCCTTACTAAAGAAGTACGTGAGAGACCCTTCACACATTCTTGTTGCAGACCCAGATTTGACAGAAGACTTAACCTTCGAGGAGGTGCCAATCCAGCTCATTAGTAAAAAGGTACAACAGCTTCGAAGGCGAGCAATCCACTATGTCAAGGTAGTTTGGAAAAGTCAGAATATAGAAGAAATTACTTGGGAGGAGGAGGATGCCATGCGACAAGAATACCCCCATCTCTTCGACTCTGAAGGTACGTACAATTTCGGGGATGAAATTTCTTTTAAGGGAGAGGAATTGTGAAACCTACATGCAAATTTTGGGGACGAAATTTCTTTTAAGGGTGGTAGAGTTGTAAGAACCGTACTTTGAGGTCTCCCAATCATAACCGGATCGAAAGGCGAAGCCGGGTGACGAGCCACTCAAATTTCAGGTTAGTGAATTGTAAAAAAATGCCTAAGTCTCATACCGGTTTGACTATACCGGTTGCGGTCAGTGCAACCGGTATGTGCAACCGGTATGGTATACCGATCGGACTATATCGGTTGCGGGCACTCCAACCGGTATGTGCGACCGGTATGCTTATTTTCTGTGGGAGTCGGACTCCAGCGGGCCTTTCTCTCCGAATGGAAACTGGAAAGTTTCCAACTGAGGGAAACCTTCCCATGAATGGCCTCCCTCTATTAATAGAGAAGGAGACACTCCATTGATCCTTCTCAAAACCCTAGCCGTCTGGAAGAGAGTTGAGAAGGAGCAGGGAGGTGGAAGCCGCCCAGGAAGGAGGAGCATGCCGCTAACCGACGACCACAGCCGGTAAGTGCTTCATACTTGTATTGCTATTTAGAGGACGGATCGGAGCCACGAAGCGGCGCAGCGAATCCAAAACAGATCTGAATATGAACCTGTATCTTATTTAGATTTGGATTTGGCTTGATACGGCATTATAGTCGAAATCAGAAGGCCATTAAAATGCTTGGACCTTAGTGTGGAATAGGAGAAACCCTAGAGACCTAACCGTTAGCCGACGAGGAAGGGAGATCCGAGATCTCGCTCTCGGATCCAAACTGCGGGGTATACCGGTTGGACGCAAGGTCCAGCGGTATGGGCCTACGGTATATACCGCAGGCACATACCGGTCTCGCTCAGTGAGATCTGAGTGAGACCGATAAGTGCAACCGGTATATACCGGTCGCACATACCGGTCGCACAATACTGCAACCGGTACCTGCGACCGGTATGTCTTCCGAGCTCTGTTTGCTTGGTCAGGTGAGGTTCTGACCAACCGTAACCTTAATAAATGGATTCTAACTTATGAATATGACTATGTAGGACCTGTAGACAACGTGAGTGAACTCTCTGACGCAGAACGGGATTGTTATCACGCGTCAGGTAAGGAACAAGACCCCAAACCTAAATAACTAATTAACAGTAAACCTTTGTGATTTAATCTGTATCTGGATATATTGCTTGTTGTCTGTGCATTTCACATGCCATGTAATTATTTCTGTCATTAATATCTATTCATGCATTTCATATACTAGGATTTGTTGGATGTTAGGCATGTGTATGTTTTAGTTAGTGTATGGAATGTGAAGGGGGTGTGCCCTGAATATATCCACAGCTAACACTTTTTTCGTATCGCCTTCTACCTTAGCAAACTCAGTGCGAATAGGGTATCAGGGGGAGGACGTGGGATTGTGGTTCTTCCTACCCACCAGACTCGAGCCCTATCTCTATGTCGTAGGGAGTTGTGCTGGGGTAGGATCATATAGCCTTTTACTTTAGCAGACTTGGTGCAAATAGGGTATCAGGGGGAGGACGTGGGATTGTAGTTCTTCCTGCCCACCAGACTCGAGCCCTATCTCTATATTGTAGGGAGCCGTGCTGGGGTAGGGCCATTGATACTGTATTGACATTTATGACTGGTTAGAAACGGAACCCACTTGCAAGCCCTTACCAATAGGGGTTTAGGTATTGGTACGATATGGGGTATCAGGGGGAGGACGTGGGATTGTGGTTCTTCCTGCCCGCCAGACTCGAGTCCTATCTCCATACCGGAGTGAGTGATGTGGGGCAGCAGCAGTAGTGTGGTAGGTGCCTGACTGTTTGATGTGCTCACACTCTCGTGCATGGAGGTGCGGTGGCCGCCAAACCTTACCATAGCGTATTTGGAAGTTATACCTGACCCAAATTGTAATGTTATCACATGCATATTGTACTGTTGCATTGATCTTGTACTTACTGAGCTATGTTGTGAGCTCACCCGGATATATCATATTCTTTTTCAGATCTTGATGCAGGTTACTCAGTGGAAGACTTCATGTCTGCTCCATCTTATAGCACGTTGGCGGCTTTGGAATTACAGACTGTAGAGGATGAGCATGATGCGTCATGCGAGTGCTCGTTCTGTGTATTCTCTCAGTGATGGATTTATTTTGTTATTACTTTGTAATAATTATTATTTAAATTTTTGTGAATGATGGAATAATTGGAGTATTTATTTTAATTATAACATAGTACTCAGTTCATTTAATTATATTCCGCTGCTATGTATTTAATCTCTGATTATGTTAGACTGCTTGGGAATGATTGGTTGACACGGCCTATTGAGATCCTGGTATGAATTGTGGTTTAGAGCCGGTTCACTCACACTTCTAGTTCAGCCGAAATTAGGGTGTGACATATGCACTCCATTGAGCCACCCAAATCTGCTGCACCACACCTCACACTTGCCTACATTGAAACCATACTAACCGAACCTGTTATAACCCCATCTACCTCTCCATCTGCTGCCACCTGCCAAACCATTCATCACCACTTTAAACCACTACTTTCCACCAACCTACAACCATTCCACCTAGCCATCAATTGTTAAACCCCATGGCAAAACCTCCTGGCCGACTACACCTGCCCCACTTTGCATCTCACTCACCACTTGCTCATACCCGTATTACCTTCCTCACATTAAACCTGCATACCCACCCAGTCATGATCCGGTAGCTAGCATACTTAAGCCACCATGGATGCACACCCATAGCCATCTCATACTCTTGATCCAATGAAGAGCCAGTGCATGAATTTTAATGAGATTAAGTTCTACCATGTGATTGATCCGATATGCTTTGAATTGAATTTGATGAAATTGTTTCGAACATGATTTGGATTTTAATTTTTATGAAATCGATCCCATCACATGCTTGGAATTTATATGGAATTGATCCCATCTGATGCTTGGAATATAAGGTGATTAAATATGGACCATTGATTTTTATTGTGAATTAAATATGGACCACTGATCTAATCTATATAGCATCACCACTAACCTGATAATTAATATCATAGCCATCTGATCGATCCCATTATAGTCATTAATTTTGAATCTATTTTGATAATAATGTGATGTGAATTTAATCTAAATCGTTGATCTTTAAATCTAATCATGTGGATGGTTGATTAATTAATCAGAACCATTGATTTCAATTTGATGATGATTTAATGATGAGTTAATTTAATTTGAGCCATTAAAGTCTGATTTACTGGTGTTGGTATGAACTAAACTATTGACTTAAGATCTTGAATTAATCTAAACCGTCGATCAAATCTGATCTTAATCACATTGATGATAATTGATTACATCAAGTCTGAGTAGTCAATCAAATATGATCTTGATCATATTGTTGATGATCATTGTATTGAATTTAGACCATAGATTTAAAATCTATTTTGATACATTGACACACATGCTTACTGCTATGATTGGATGCTCACTGTTATATTTGGTTGCACACTGTCACCTGCTATGATTGGATGCTCACATGCCATATTTGGATTATTTCACTTGCTACATATTTTGATTGCACACTTTCCATGTTTGTATTGATTCACATGCTCACATGCCATCTTTGATTAATTTGTTGTTGAATTTGGTTATATTTTTCATATGCTATATTTGGATGCTTATACCACTATGTTTGGAGATACAATTGCATATATCTTAAGTACAAACCATATAGGAAAAGTGGAAACCCTAAAATGGAAAGAGTTGAACAAAAGGGGTAGGATACCCTAGAAAACCTGAAGAGTTACAAAAGGGACATGACACCCTAGAAACCTTGAACAAATTGATTGTAGGGATAGACAATCCGATAAACCTAAAAGATGAATTTATAGGGATAGGCAACCCGATAAACCTAAAAGATGAAATTGTAAGGATAAGTAACCCAATAAACCTAAGAGATGAATTTGTAAGGATAGACAACCCGATAAACCTAAGAGATGAATTTGTAGGGATAGACAACCCGATAAACCTAAGAGATAAAAATGTAGGGATAGGCAACCCGATAAATCGAAGAAAAGAAACTATAGGGATAGGCAACCCAATAAACCTAAAATTGGAAGGAGTTTGGGTTGATATGTCCCTAAATCCAACCATCAAATCAAGTTCAAACTACGTTAACCTGATTTCTAGGGCAAACCCTAGAATACGTAGGCAATTTGGAACTCCCAAATATGGTACAAAGTCACCCATAAACCATCCAACCAGCATAAACTTCAACTTGAACAAAGAATCTAATTGAAGTAAGTACATAAGCCACTTTCATAAATCTTTAATCACACAACCCATTTCAAACTATTTTTTGGACTTGATTTTTAGAATGAAATATGTAGGCAGTTTGAGATGGATGTCTCAGATTCAGTCCAAGACCAAACCATCATTTGGTTTGATTCATTGTATAGTACTGTACATTTACTTGTTTATTTGCTTCGAAAGATGATTGATTGAACCCTAGGATAGCAGAACTTAACAACTTGGTTTAGGACATCCCCCATTGAACCCTAGTCATCCAGTTGACCAAGCACAATCAAAATTAGAGTCTAAGGAAAGTTTAGGAGGCCAATTTTTGGATCGGACAGTTTGGCTGCCTAACACCTTCCCATAACCTTACATTGAATATTTACCCGATTTCTTACAGACCAAAGAATCGATACATTGGGTCGTGAGTCAATAGAAATTTTACCTTATGGTGAGAACATTTTTAGAGGTCCTAGACTTTAATCTAGGTGGCAACTCCAACATAAACAATGATTTTCTTTGATATATTTATCCTGGGGAAGATCATTTCTCATTTGTCCTCACACTATGGAGGACAAACTAAGCATGCTTTAGATTCTCTACATGGTGTTGGATGAATTTCACCTTAATCACAAGAGCAACTAGGCCTTATTAACATGAAGTCACCAATGATATCTGGGTATAGCCAAGAGGTTAGAGAGAAACATGCTTTATCAGCAAACGTTGCTTTGAATCATCCTCTCAGATAGAGGTTCGCTTGGGAGTGAGAGGCTATCTCTTTCCTATGGATGGTAAATAAGGTCAATGGCCTCCAAATTCTTTTTTTAAACTTCCCTTTTTGTGTTCAAATGATCTCAATGACAGTGAACAAAAAGGTCCCGATGTAGCGAGCGTGTCGTCGATGGATCTAGACAAGATTGTATGGCCTTTGAACTTATGAAGTTTTCCCAAAGTTTGTATCCAGGGTAAATGGGTGATTTTACCAAATGTCTAAATCTGCACTCATTGACAGGCAGATGATTCTTTGAGTGATCACTAAAGGCAGTCTTAAGGGGAGGGAGCCCTAAGCCAAATTTACGTATGACACCAAATAGCTCCTTCCTTCTTAAAGAAGCTCAAATAGAAAATGTGTCTCGACAAGCTGTATCAAGATGCCGAATCAGTTATGACCACGTCTAGGCCTAAAATCTCTAAGTTCATAGACAATATGATAATGAAGGTCTAAGAGGACTGATAAGAAACTGCCCATATGGGTCTTCCATTGGAAGAGTGTTTGGTTATTTACATAGAATGGTTTATCCCACCAAGGAGATACCATTTTCTTGACTTTTCAAAAATGGACTATTGGAATACTTGGACGTTAAATTAGTGAACGAAAGATGGACATTCCAAACAAATTTCTTGAACAAAGTTTATGCATTATAGAATGACATGCTCATAAGAGATGACGTCATGAAATTTGATTAATGATTGAATGAAGGGCTTGTAATGGAGACTCTTTGGAAGACCTCCAAATTGATGGACGGGAGAGAGTTTGCCGTCGATAAAATATCATTCGCTAATGATGATGAGGTGATGAGACCGTCTCTTGTAAAGGCTGGATGTAGCAGCCAAAATTGAAAATCCAGCCCAATTTATGTCTGTGGATTATAACAAACTACTGGACTTGACATCAAGTTTTATTAAAGCATCACAATTGGATGAGTTCACCATTAGGCTTTGAAGAAGTGACTTTGTTGAAGCATAGCAAATGAACCGGTCCTCTACCAATGAGGTGTCGATAAACATACGAGGAGGTGTAGGGAACAACTGGGCCCTCTCTTGATCTTTGATGGGACATGCCCTCCCACATCCTCCCTTATGTATAGCTCTTTTTCTTTCTTTTGGATTTTTTTCTATTATTTTTTTTTTGAACACTTTTTTTTGTGAGCTCTCTTTTCTTTTGACTCTTGATTTAGATGTGGAGGCCGTACAAGGCATTGCTTCACTAGACCAACAACTGGCTTAATCTACTACTCTTCATGCTAGGCATGGAGCCTATAATTTTGAAGATTGTTAGCCCATTGGGGTTCTTGGAAATGGTATATATCAATTGGAGGTGTCGTCTCTATTCAATAGATCACAAAAAGTTGTAGTACCCTAGTCAAGATTCCAATCTCATGTACTTATGAGGCAAAAGCAATCCGTTGGCCCAATTGGCATTTCATCCTTTCCCAATTGGCATTTCATCCATTCAGTATCTATGTCCCCTGGTTGGCATTAGATTATGTTCAACAATATCTATATCTGCTCAGTTAATATCTATGTTTACCCAAACGACATATTTGTCTGATCTCTTCTGAAGAATGATTGTCACATTTGGTTCATTGATGTAATTTCCCCATTCAATGATATGGGAAAGACACATGTCTGGCTATGAGAACCTGAGTGCACAATCCTTGTTCTATTTTTTTTTTTTTGCTTCTTTTCTCTAATGATATGTCTCTTGAACTGTGATTAATCCCTGAGGCATTCCATGACTACAGATGTTGTGCTCTTTTGCTTCCGGGTTGATCGTTTGATGTTTCCATTGACGGGTTGGACTTTATTTTCTCAAGTGGTCAGGTGGTGTAGAAGTTCAGGTGAAGGTTCATCATCCGTATTATCACCAGAGTCGGAATTGACTATGAACAAGGAAAAAGAAGACATCAAAACTGGGATGAAATGTATTATAAGGAACCAAGTGCAAACACCCCATTTTTTCCATCCCTACTCGAGCAGGGTCTCCTTAAAGTGTAGACAACAAGAGAGCGGCGGTAAATGAAAGTTTGGAAAATATAGGGGACGTGAGTGAAACTCTCTCAAACTGATAGTCGATCAGTCCTTGCATGCTCCCTGTGGTGTTCTAAGCCAAGCTAGAGTGCCCTTCCCCCTCCCCCCAGTGTCTAGGAGCCTATGTGAGTACATACAAAAAGGTTGCGGGTCCCAATTCAAGGTTTGAATTTTAAGCAACAAGGATCCTAAAGTAGTAGCGATTTGGTAAATCGATGCTCAGCTTTTAGTAGCTCGAGCTGGTCCGCCTTGAGTTTACACTTACTCCTAGCATCCAATACTTTGGTGGGGGATAGAATTGCTATTCCTATTGGCTCTCTGGGGACGGCAGGGACCTCGAAGCAGGGTAGTTTTTCTCTTTCTTCTACAGGGGGTGGGATTGCTACTGTGGCTCTAAGAACGACTGGTCTCGCTAGAACTACTGAGGCAGTAGTTAGACTTGATGGCTCCCGAGCACCCACGAAGCCAAAGGTTCTGTACTCTTCCTTTGACTAACCGAAAAGAGGAGTAGCAGGGTCAGAATATGTAGTCCCAGGGCAGTCAAATAGGCGTGAAAACGCATGACTCATAACTATGGAAATGGAAAAAGCAAGAAGAAAAAGAAAAGAAAAGAGAGAAGAACTTACTTTGAATGAAATCTGCAGACTCATAGAAGATGATCAAAGAAGACGAAGGAAGCACAGGTTTCCTTTCTGTTGCAGAATCGTGAATCCCAGAGAAGCCAAAATGCCCAAATTAAGCTCCTTTTTGCCTTTATACTCCTTCAGATGGAATGCCACAGATTCGAAACCTTTGGATTCTGACATGACAAGAGGTGTCGAGTCACTCCTCACTGCCACCTTCGTCAGAGAAAATGGGACATTTCTGTTCTCCAATCAGCAAAAAAATCTTTGAACCTGCTCCCGCATTTAATGCTATGTTTTGAAAGGTGGTAACAAATTTGCAGGCGTGCATCATTAGCTTACGGCTGGGGCAGTCGTAGCGTGATTCGTGTGTCAGTAGTGTATGGTTGGGGGCAATTGTGATGTGATTCGAGCGATTTGCTTGACACATGGAGACTCCCTAGGGGCAGATGCTTCAAATCCACAGCTGTCAGGTCATCATGGGATCGTGGGGAGCGGGATGAGAAATTTCTCGGGTTCTCCATAAAGGTTTTTGAACTTCCCGAAGAAGTAACTATTACAACTCATCAACTCCATTTCCGATATCACCAATGATTGGTTTTTCTCGAATCCTTGCAGCTTGATACTCCTTCCAAGTTGCAGTGTGAAAAGTCTACACCATAGGCGACTATAGGTCACATGATTCGCTGACTTACAGACTATAACCTAAAAGGGTAGACTGCACTGAATATCGGGGCATTCTCCAACTCAGCGTGGGTTACAACTTAAGAGGCAACCTTAGATCAATTACAACTCGATGTGCAGTGAACAGGTGTGAGATAAGTAATGAGATACTAGGGTTGCTATTTCGAACTCATTGAGTCCATAGAAGCAAGGGGCAACTGTTGATACCATATATCGCCCCCCGACTAGAGGTCAACATGTGTCTTCCCGCGTGGCATATTGGGAAAACGACGAGTGTCGAGACAGGTGTCATCTTCAGGGAACCACCATAAAGTGAGAAGAAGGATGAGCCACCATAAAGTGAGAAGAAGGACGTGCAAGTCAACATGACCTAGGTCTCCAGGTCGATGTCACAGGTTGATGTTACACTCCTATTACATCATGACTTGGAGAGTCCAATTTGTAGAGGACTCTCCAACAAGTAGATTAGGGGCAATTACCTAACAAGTCGGAAGTGGTGACTTGTCCTGACCATAAGATATTCATCCTACGGTAGATAGATGTAGTCATATGAGAGTCAGACTCCTCTCAAGACTCAATCACTAGATAGCATGTTTAACTCCAACTACAGGTGTGTCTTCAACATAAACACTTGACAGTCACAGGTAATAGGATCCCATTCTTTACACTCTTCACCATCCCCCACTTTAAGAGAATACTCAGGCAACCACCTTCCTTTCAAAGCTCACATCTTTTCCGTAAGCTCCTGACTGTGCTTTGTTACTAACTTGACAGTCAAAGTGGACGTCGGGCTATCCAGCCTGTAATCTGATAACCATCTCTCTATCTTATAGGTGGCAGGATCCGTCAACCAACCTAGTTTTAGCAGCAACAATAAGCTATGGCGAATTTTAGTAGGGGGAAGGGATGGAGAGAGATAGAGTGTAGGGTGGTAGAAATTAAAGAACCTCTTCCCTAAAAAGAAACCAGGACATAAATTTCAACATTTTCTAGTATGTATTGAAAATTTCAACAAATTAGGGCAAAGCCTAATTTTTCATCTAGGGGAGAGGCAAACTTTACCAACTATAGGTGGAATCAAGGAGTGGAATTTGCTAGCTCTAGTGCTCTACACAAATTATCCATGGATTTAGTTGTTAAACTTTTAGATGATTAGGGTTTCAACCAAACCCATGACAATCCATACAAGAACCCTAAAACACAATGGAGATGTAATAAACAATAAATGATAAATACATACCTATTTGTGAAGATTGATTTCCTCTATTCTCCAAGCTTTGATCTGTCTTTGGTCACAGTCTTCCATAGCCTCCCGAGGATATCACAAGATCTCTTGCTAATGGTTGCAGAGAGATTTTTCACAAACTGTGACTGTAGGGACTCATAACCCAGTATTTATAAAATACTGTCATAACACTAATCCCTTGCCCACAATAAGATTAAGGTTACCTTACCTATCTCAACTCAACCATGTGACGAACCAAATCAAATCAGTCTTACCGTGTTAATTGAACTCCTATTAATTAGCTGATTAGGTAATTAATTAAGCCTATAATATTCCAACACTAGTTCATAGTATCGGAAAAGGTATCGGTATTGGTATCAATATTGGATACGGGTATCAGTAAGTTATCAGCCATATACTGATGTGGCATACCTTTTTTGGTTTGGTCAAGTATTTGTTTGTATCGGCCTTGCGTCGGTCAGGTATTGGTCCCCATATTGATTCATAAAAACGATATCGTATCTGCCAGATATCTATATCAATCAATACAAATCAACTGATACGATACAAATACCTAAAACCATGATGCTACAATTAAATGCCTTATTTTTGCTACTAAATAGACAATGTAGAAAAAGAAAAACCAGACAAGATGTTGGATCATTTTTACACTATAATGAGGAGCTAAGCAAATAATCCAATTTTTCTGATAGTGTGATGATTTAACAAAAAAATATGTTGCAAGTTTTAATATTTGTAGTACACAAATTATGTTTTTAATTCAAGAAATAATCTTGGGTTTATTTTGCAAAACTTTGATATTGATAGATCTTGCCACCCTCTAGTACTGGAGATCTCCAATTTAATGGCGAGTGCATAAAATGTCAATTAATGGAGAGGATGCGGGTGACATTATTTTTTTTATCTCTTTAATTGGGTTTCCCTAGTATCAAAGAGTCAGGGTCTCAAAAATAATTCTCTTACTATGATATTGACTGCTCTAGCTTAGCAACCGATGTTCTAGATGACCCAATTCAATTATGTATGGAGACATACATAAAGAAGCATTAGCTATATTTTAACATTTTTGCAACTATAAAATCCTTTACCTGGGTACTTGCTCCATATTATTATCCAACCAAGATATCTAGTCTTTAGGGTGTGTTTTGGAGGTTTATATATTATGGGCAATGGTTCACGGTCCAATTGCGTGGTTCCTATGCCAACACGGGGGCCAATGGGAACTCAAACATGGGCATCCAACTTAAGGGTGGGATGATTGTTTCACCTCTCCTATGTCTAGACGTTGGAGCATACTGCCTAACATGAATCTTTCTCCCGACCCTTATATTATAGATAATAAGACATCTTAATGGGTTACTACTTGTGTTCCTTAAAAGTTGTATGTTTTGGACATTAGTTTTGGTGGCCTTTTGATTTTATCCAGAATAAACTAATTATAAGGTTAGTTGGTTCAGTGGGAGTCTAGTTACAGGTAAATCGGTTTAAGTATGATTAGAGATGGACCAACCTGGTCCACTATGGGACTGGTCCAGGGTGGGGGGTGGTATTATAAATACCAATGGTTAGAGTCCCCACAGCCACGGTGTTATTTTCTTCTCCTATTCCCATACGCAGAGAGAAGGTCAAGGGATCCCGACAGGCTATGGAAGACTTTTATCCAAGCATTCCAAGCATTCAAAATAAAGGAAAACTGTCGGAAATCAATCTATAGCAAGAGGTATGTCTCTAATCATCTCTTTTCAATACCCATTGTATTCTAGTAATCTGTGTGGTGTATTCGTTAGGGTTGATGGGAAATCCCATGGGAAAACTCAAAGAGAATCTATGGAAAAATCTTACAGTGTATCAGAGCCACCTACACAGATCTAGAATCGATGGGAAAGTATTGTTAAATCTTTATATTTGATTAGATTGAAAAAGGGAGAGATTTTTCTCCCAAAATTCTCAACGAACCTGTCTAGGGTTTCGACCCTTGAAAATTTTTTCGGACCATTAAAAAGCAAAATAAGTCATACGGGATTGTAGGCCTCGGAGAGACGGAGCCGGCGACATAAAGTTGGTCGTTGAAAACTACCCAACGCGCCCTCACACGTCGCCTGAAAAGGCGCGTGAGATCCACGCGCCAGCGGTTGGAAAAGTTCTTTTTAAAAAAAAAAAAATCTGACGGTGCCAAGTCATCGCCGGGTCGACTTGACGCCGAATCGTGAACCCTAACAGGTTCGCTGGGTTGACTCGGGCCGAGTCTACTGAGCCCAGGCGCCGCAGCCCGGACCAGTTCGCGGGGCTGGCCCAGCCAGAGCCCGTCCCAGACCGGGCAAACCCAGCCAGGCCAAGTTAGTCAGACACGACCCGAACCTGAAAACGAGTCAACCCAAAAACCGACCAGCTGACCCAAAAACCTGACCAGATAACCCGTATATTGACCCGGGAACCCGCTCGTCGACCCGAAAATTGGACTCGGAAACCCGGCTGGGTGGTTGGTTGGACCGAAAGTTGAACCTCCGATTTACAGTTCGGTTTAAAGTCCAAACCGTTTGGTTTGGCCTGGACCAAAGCATTAAAAAAAAGGTTTTATTTTGTCGGTTCGGTCTGCCCATAATCGAGCCCGGTTACATCGAACCGAACCCGGATGAACCGGTTCTAGCCGGTTCAGGATTCAAGAATGCATAAGCCAACTTTGATCGGCGATTGTGAGAGCTAGGAGCATCGGATTTTGACGCGGTTTTTTGCGTTGATTTCGTATGTTGATGCTCTACAGTTTGGTACATGGTTTGATACAGTTTGGTGATTTGGAGAATTTATTTTTGATTAAAAGGTGCCACAAATTAATTTGGTTTGTAGTTTTCTGCTTATTTATCAGTTATTTTTGTACCAGGTACTTGTAAAAGGTTATGTGTGCATGATATTTTATTTATTGACCCATAATGAGCTGCAAAGTAGGGTTTGAGGATATCATTATGGAATTGGGTGTAACCCACCAAAGTGGTACACCTAGTTTCATCATGATGTCTTCAAATTCAAAGTTCATGTATTTATAAATGCTTGTGTAAGGGTGATGTACACCCAAAGGTGGTATTGTCAAGTTTTGATCAAATTAAGATTTGTGGGTATCATGTGAAGATTGGGTGGAATCTACCAAAGTGGTACACTCAGTTCCAACATGGTGATCCTCAAACCCCAAATTTGTGCATTTACATATACAATAAATGATATATTTTAATACACTGTTCTCCATGGTGTGAAAAACAGCTAAGAAAGACAGTGTTAACCCAAAGGTGACATTGTCAAAGTTAAAGGTAAGTTCATGCATATGAGTTGAAAGGGTTTTGACTTTAGGGGGTCTCATTAACCCAAAGGTGGTGGGATTTTCGAGAGTCATTATTCTTTCGTTGTTATTGCACAGAAACTGAGAAGACCACTGCATGTTTATCCTAAATGAGAATGTGTAGTTGGTTAACTCTTGGAAAAAGATATTTATTTGCATGAAAGGTTTATATGGTTAATGCAAGTAAAGGGTATGTGTATGCGTCTTCAGTTGTTTGATACTGTATTTAAACTCATTCACTGATGTGTTCATCCAAGTATGACTGTCCCAAAGAATGTTTTGATATCTATCTTTTTCTCTTCCTGGGACAAAGAATAAAATTTATTATGAAAAGGTTGGAGACTAGTCTAGGATCATTTGACCTAGATGTATCTTTCATTGTAGTTTACATAAGTTGTGAGGTATTCTACTATTGAGGTTATGTGTAGCAGTATTAAGATGAGAAATATTGCGAAAGGATTATCTAAGAAAAATCTAAAGGATAAGAATAATATTTTAGAGGGAGTCGGGAGATAGTTTATTAACCTATCTCTCTAATACCAGTTATGCTGAAAATGGTAATATGAGGAAGTATTTTTGGGAGCTATCAACTATCACTGAAAAGCTCAAGGACAATGAGACCAATGTAATTGATATATTAAATTTTTCATTCCTTACTAGAAAATATATTCAGATCTCGGTGGCTTACATTACCAAAGGAGAGAAATAGCTAGTGATAAGATTGTTGTTTGGGTAACTCCAAGGTGGATTACTCAAAGATGGGTAGATTAATCAAAGATAGGTGGTTTGACTAAATATTGTTAAGCTGATAAGCATATCTAGAAAATGATAACGATTCTAGGACTCCCAAGGTATTTGGGGTAGGAGGGTCTTGAAGACTGTTGGCTTGAATATTGTAAAGTTTCTTTTACATTCAAATGTTTTTTCTGCTCTTGATTTTACTTCGTTTTATGTTTATTGTTTGACTTAACATATTATTCCCATATTAAAATGTAAAGTTTTTCTTTTCAATTAAATTGAAAGAAATTATGCTTATGATGTTGTAAGCTAAATGACTGCATGTAATGTTGATCGTATTTGTTATGTGATGTGCTGAATTGTTTTTCATGTTTGACTATGTAATCTTAGGTTTGACTAGTTGTACCAGTCATAGTTGATCTCTAGGGCAATGTAGAGACAGGTTAAAAAGATTTTATTGGAATGGTTGAAAATATTTTGTCTGTGGGAGTCTTTAGATTCTCTTAGTCAGTTGGACTGTTTAGATCTGCTTGATTAGTAGAGATCTGGTAGTTGATGGTTTCTTTGTGATTGTTTATGTTGCTTATGATTTAATGGGTAGGATTATTGGCGAGCATTTATTGCTTGTATGTATTTTTGATTATTTAAGAAATGTCAAAATTGCAAGGCGGTATTTAGCCAAAGAAGGCGGTATTTAGCCAAAGAAGGCGGTAAACCAAAGTATGATATTAGTCCAAACTGGAGGCGGTTTGCCTATATAAGTTGGATAATATCAAAGTGCGTTGACCTATAAAGATTTTAAGGTAACGGGATCGTGGTAATTCGATCATTGGACTCAAGTATTCATCTCAAAGTGATTTATGTCATTAAGTAACCTCTGTATGTGACTGACAGAAGGGGGTACACCGGATGAGTAGGAGTACTTTCCGCTGTTGTTCGACATTGGTAGGCTTGATGACTAGATCAAAGTAAAGGATGGTTTTAGTGTAATTAGATTCGATAGCCACATTGGATCAATGGTGAATTTATAATTAATATAGCCCAAGTGGGAGATTGTAAGATATTTTTATGGGCTAAATTAATTTTAAGATTAGTTGGTTCAGTGGGAGTCTAGTTACAAGTAAACCGGTTTAAGTATGATTAGAGATGGACCAACCTGGTCCACTGTGAGACTGATCCAGGGTTGGGGGTGGTATTATAAATACCAATGGTTAGAGTCCCCACAGCCACGGTGTTATTTTCTTCTCCTGTTCCCATACGTAGAGAGAAGGTCAAGGGATCCCGACAGGCTGTAGAAGACTTTGATCCAAGCATTCTAAGCATTCAAAATAAAAAAAAAACGGTCAAAAATCAATCTGCAGCAAGAGGTATGTCTCTAATAATCTCTTTTCAATACCCATTGTATTATAGTAATCTGTGTGGTGTGTTCGTTAGGGTTGATGGAAAATCCCATGGGAAAACTCAAAGAGAATCTATGGAAAAATGTTACACATCCAACTTAAGGGTGGGATGATCGTTTCACCTCTCCTATGTCTAGATGTTGGAGCATACTGCCTAACATGAATCTTTCTCCCGACCCTTATATTATAGATAATAAGACATCTTAATGGGTTACTACTTTTGTTCCTTAAAAGGTTGTATGTTTTGGACATTAGTTTTGGTTGCCTTTTGATTTTATCCAGAATAAACTATCATAGTGATTTAAGAATTTCTCGGAAGTCGAATTCAAAATAATTCGTTTTGGTAATTAGACTCTTATAATCTAAAACTTAATAAAATTCCAAAATGTAATGAATTCTAGCTGTAATACAAAATTTTGAAAATTCCTACTATTTTTTTTAATAATGAAATCTATGTTTAGTAAGAAAGTACTAACGTCGTAAATAAATACTTGTTTTTAAAAATTTCTAATGATTTTATTAAGAAAGAGTTAATTATTACCCAAAAAAAGCTAACTATAACTCCATAAAGGCTAGAAATCTATATCATCTACAAATTTTATAATATAGAAACCTACACGAAAGGCACCCATTGGTTGCTACATATATGAGATAGATTTTTTAGAAGAAAAAAAAAAAAAAACCACCCAGCCAATAACAGTGGTCCTCATCTATTTCCAAAATATACATGCATGATAGTGAACCTTAAGGTTAAATATAAACTTGACATGTTATTTTTCCTTTCAAAAGATAATAATGTTGTAATTGGTATCCAAATTTAACATAAAACATTTAGTAATGATACTTTATATAGTCATTACCTAACATCATTATATAAACTATCTAAATTTATTATCATATTTAGTAATAATATTATTTTTATATATAATTTTATTTTACTTTTCAAATGCAAGATATTTGGATGCAAAATAAAATATAAATTAATAATCAAGTTGTTAGGGGAGAAAATATCCCCTAATAAAAATCTTACACTGGCATCCAAATCGGAACGGGCCGACTTGATCAATTATAATCGCACTCGGCCTTGGTCTCTCAGTGGCCAAGTCCCTCTAGGATACGTCATTTGGCTGGGTACGAGTCAAGGATGCGTATCGCTAGATGACTTAACCATGCTACGGGAGTCCTTCTCCTACTTATACACGCTGTCGACTTCCATGGCAAGATGACAAGTCACACGACGACATCTGTCCACTTTATCCTGATAGACTCGGTGACCTTCGTCAGGGTCTCCTACTCTTACTGGCATACGTCCTTCAAGAGTTCTGGTACCTCCATGCTTCTTGCCTAATCTCTGTAAATATAGGACGACCCCCTAAGGTAATGGATTTGATTACTACACGCTCACTTCATTTCTTTTGCATTCAAGCTCTCTGTTCCCCCTTTCTTTAACCTAGAGATAGCTCTCTGTTATCTCTTGACTATTTACATTAAGAGTCTGATTTAGGCATCAGAGTGTACACGGGGTTTGGTCGCCCAACTCCATTGTCTAATATTTGTGATTGCTGGTTATCCAGGTTACAGATTGACGGGACTATTTCCAACCATTGCACAAGTATAGAATGGATTTAGACTTAATTATATAGCCATGTGATGACATGTATTGTAATGATTACAAAAGTTTCTTTTTAAGTTAAAAATTTTCATTTTCCTTACCTTCAAATACCCATAGAATCAATGAGAACCTTAAGAGTCTTATCCTGGATCTATTATCTTATAGGAACCAAAGAGTGCCACTTTGATTGACCTATTTTTAGTTTGCATTTTTTTATAAAAAAAAATCCCATCCTAATGATGTTGCAAACAATGGGTGTCTTTCCCACAGGTTTCCATGAGATAAAATATTTAGAAGATTGGAATCTCTATTCACAAAAATTTTTAGCTATTCTAAAAACGGAGTTAAAGTATAACTCATAAAGATTTGATATTCTTTACAAAAAAAACTTATAAAAAAGAGTTAAGTAATTCCTAAGAAGGAGCTAAATATAACCCATAAAAGGCTAGATATCCTCCACAGATTTTACCTCATAGAAACTTACCGGAAAGGGATCCATTGTTTGTGCTACATACATGGAATTTGAAAAAAAAAAAAAAAAAATATATATATATATATATATATATATATATATATATATATATATATATATATATATATATATATATATATATATATATATATATATATACCAAAAACCAACCAATCTATCGGAGTAACTCTCAATTGTTTCCATAATAAAAGAGATCCATATATGATTCTAAGCCTTTCGTGTTATTTTTGGATATCAACAACCCCTATATTTTCTTTTGGAAAGAGAACTAACATGCCATGTTTGAAAAACGAGGGTCACTTGATTGGCTGGTTTTTTGTTCGTATTAAAAAAAAAGAGAATACCATCCCCATGTGTATTGCCATCAACAGGTATCATTCCTACAAATTTCTATGGGTTGGAGCAGTTTTTTTTTGGTTTTTATTAATGGTTCCTTTTTAATAGAGAATCATTAATTTTTTATAATCAATGTTTTTAAAACTATCCTAAAATAGAGTCATTAGATACAATGAATGGCCAATAAGTTTCCTAAATTTAAGGCCTTGTACACAAAAAAATAGGTCTTGTACACAAATTAAAATATTCAGAAATTTCAAACTCTTTTTTAGGAATGTAAACATTTGATAAGAAACTCTCTATATAAGTTATTAAATCCTTGAATGTAAAATTTTTAATGATTCTCTATTTAGAAAGAATTAATATTAAAACTAAAAAAAGGAGCTAACTAAATACAGTGTTAGATTTTTAAAAGGAAAAAAAAGTGCAAACCAAAAAACCAGCCAATTAGGGTGGCCTTCATTAGTTTCCATAAGATAGGAGATCAATATTAGATTCTATGTACATTAAGTGAGCCCTAAGGTTAACCATAAATTTAACATATTAATTGTCTTTCCAAAACTTAATATAACCATAATAGGAATCCAAAAGAAAAAAAAAACATAATCAGCTCTCACCAAGGTGGCATGAGTTGTTGGTTTTACTTTTTGTTTTCATTGTGACTTCAATGGTAAAATGATTGATATTTAGTTTATGTTATTGAGTTTCTTAAACCCTATGGGTTCTTGAAGGCCCTTCGGAGTTAACCCACAAACCCATGCAGCAATATACAAGGCATTCAATTCTCAACAGTAACATTCCCGGAAGAAGAACCATCAGCGGAAAGGAAGAAATTAAAAGACGAATAATTATCAAGCTTAAGCTACTCTCTATTGTGAAAGAATTGGTCTAGTACCCAGCTCGAGTGGAATTAGAAGAGCTCACTAACCCAACCAAAAAGCTAATATAGAGAATGAAAAATAGGGGTAGGCTTCGTTTCTAGCTCCCACACTTTCGTCAAAGATGATAATCTCATTAGTGATCAAGTGAGGGCAGGATTCTGGCTATCGAAACCAGATCGAATGTAATGAAGTAAGGAAGGATTAAAAAAAAAAATCAACAAGATAGATATAACTAAATCGCAAAGATAGTGACTGAAAGCCAGAGTTGTTGGAGAGAGAAAGGAGTACCTTAGAACTTCAAATATTAATAGAGAGAGAGAGAGAGAGAGAGAGAGAGAGAGAGAGAGATGTAAAAGGTGGGGAGGGGGGGGGGGCGGATAACGCAGAGGGTGGATTACAAATCGGATTACAGCTTTGAGGCTCAATAATAAAATAAAAAAGAAGAGATGGGAAACAAGAATAACATTTGGAAGGCCAAATAAAAACTCTATCTCAAGTTTTCTGTATCAGAGTCCCTTTCAATTTCGTATCTTTTTTTTTTCATGCTTTTTGCTTTCTTAGGAAAGAAGAAACTGTGAGCAATAATGCGGTGCTCACATCCAACCAATTGAACTCAATTAAATACAGAGGCCAGATTGAGAGGGCGGGGGAGAGAAGTAGAGGAAGGAGCTTAGTTAGGGGTGATGGGGCAATCGACGTTCATGGCTAGGGGCAGTAGAGGATTAGCTAACGCCCGACCGGGAGGAGTGACGACTGGTCATGACTAGGCGCTAGGAATGATGGAGGCAACTGAAACAGAAGGACAATTTTGGGAGACAAAAAAATTTACTTTTGGGAACTAAAAAAGAAGTTCAAACTTTAGAACGAGGGTAAAGGTAAAATGAAATAACGTGATTACTTCTGTTTCTATCTCTCTTATTTTTTCTCTCTCCTCCTTGAAATTTGAGCCCCTTTCTCTCTCCTCTTAATGACCGTCATTCTTGTACTCCCATTTTCACATTAAGATATAAGATTCCAATGGACTCCGTTAGTGTATAGATCTCTTCCGAGGATAAATTACCCCAAATTTTAGTTTAAGGGAAGATGAAGTATATGCTGTTAGTGTGTACTTTCCTCTCACATTCCTCTTTTCTCTCTCTTCGTTGAAATCTAATTCCCTCTCTCTTTCCAATTGATTGGCTACCGATCCTATATAGAAATCCTCTCCCGCCGTTGGAGTTTTCAGGGGCAATCTAATAGCTGGAGTTCATCCGGCACGCATCTTGATGTATTAGGATGCGCGTTGGATGAACTTTAGCTGTTGGATCACACTGGAGTTCCGCCAACGGTGGGAGAGGATTTGAATCCACTGATCCTCCATTGTATTCCTATTTTCCAATATGCCTCACCTAGTTTGTGATGAGGTGGCAAGGGATTGGATTAGAAGAGAAATTATGAATTTTACCCCATTGTGAAGGGTATATTAGTCCATATAATTTCAAAGTAAGATGAGATTAGTCTTTGTTGCTAGGAGCTTCATTATATATATTTGGTCATTAGAAAATTTAGGGGATTGAAGAAAAAACGTTTTGGAGGGCTGGAGACGGTTACTGCTGCAAACCCCTCGGTGAAATCGATTGTCGTTTTCCGCACCTTCAAGCCTTCTCTCCCTCGTGCTACCCTCAAACCCCACTCAGGTAATCCTCCTCTTATTTTCTTTATGGCTCTTGCTGTTCTGTAATGTTCTTTCTTCTTATTCCTGTTCTTCCTTATCGTTCTTTCTTTTTATCGGATTTGTTTCTGCAACTGGTGGTGTTGGCCAGCGTTGGAGGTAGTTGGAAGTTGGAACTCACTTCCCTGTTTACCCATTGCGTTGATCCGTGTGGGTTAGAGACTCTCTCTCTCTCTCTCTCTCTCTCTCTCTCTCTCTCTCCTCTCTTTGGCTCTTGCTGTTTTGTTATGTTCTTTCTTTTTATCGGATTTGTTTCTGCAAGTGGTGGTGTTGGCCAGTGTTGGAGTTGGCTAGAATTTGAAACTCCCTTCCCTGTTTACCCATCTATTTTTGTAAATCTGGATTTGGATTGCGTTGATCCGTGTGGGTTAGAGTCTCTCTCTCTCTCTCTCTCTCTCTCTCATTGCCAGCACTTTGATACTCTTCTAGCTAGGTATTTCTTTCCTCCCTGAATCGTTTTCTCTTCCCTGTTCCACATCCCTGAAGAAATTACAACCCTCCTTAAGACTGGATCGATCTCCATCGATTAGATTCCTTCTTCCCTTGAAGTAGTTGAACTGCATGGAATGATCTCAGAAAATAAAGTACATTCGTTCTCTGCAAACTTACCTGTTGCTAGAACCGAGAACTGAAACCATCGTTGAGTCGTTTTAGCGCCAAGTTCTCATTTGAGAATTTTCTATTTGTTATTTGCTTGATCTTAAAACCTGAATTTTTTTTCTTTCACTCCCTTGCTCCTAATTTCTTTAGTGTCTTTCTTTTGTTTCATTTTTAAGATCTGTTTTATATATGTGCATTATAGGTAGCAAGTGTGTGATTGGATCGTTGGCGAGATTGTCATTTTAAGTCATCTTTGAGGTAAGTAGATTATAGCTTGTTTACCACTTATTTTTGTATGATTTGTAAAATAAGCTTGTGACGAGGGAATTATGATACATTCTTTGTGGGAGTTCTTGTTTACATGTATGATGTTGATGTGTGTTCCTTCCTATGCTATGCTATTTTGATGATGAATGTTTATGATGATGATTTCAAACATGTGTTCTTTTCTATATTTTAATAATAGTGCATGATTGTAAGCATCTGGAAGCTCATGATATTAGTGTGGAAACATGTTTTTGAACAAGTGCTGTAATGTAAGATGGTTTATGTTAAATGATGTGTGACATTGACTGACTGTATCAAGCGGAGAGAATGGATGTGTTCCTGTTTGACCACGAAAGACTGTCCATGGGTATACCTATTGTGTTTTCGATCATTGTGGAGATAGGATAAGTTGTTGGGGATGACATTGTGATACATTTAGTTGTTGGGGGCATATGATAATCATCGGGGATGACAATGTGAGGGCCGGAGTTGCCTCTCTATAACAGAAGGTGACAGCCAATTCTTCCTGGCTGCCGAATAAAAAATAAAAAGGAAAAGAGGTTTTCATGTGATGGAAATGGTTTTAACGCATGTGTTTATTGTGCTGTCTTACTCTTTTTGGCGAACTTACTATGTTTTGTTTTATTGGGTTGTGTTAGCTCATTTTATTATTTGACATTACAGAGGACTGAGAAGTAAGGTACAAACCAAGTCAGAGCTTGTAAATTTCATGGATTTGATTTCTATTATGTTATTTCCGATTGATTTTATTTATTAGATGGATGTAGTAGGAATTCATTAAGTGATGTAAAAACTTAATTAATTTGTATGTAAATTTAGATGTACCTTAGTCGCCACCAGTACGATGTCATAAGAACGTTTTACTCCACTTTAAGGTTTAATATTGTTTTGGAGACATGGAGGCATTTATCTTTATGAATCGAACAATTTAAGTTAAGGTAATTAATGCAAACGTTAGATCAATGTTTGTGAGGGTTGTACCTTTACCTTTATCCAGGTTTGGTCGTGACCATGGTTATAAATCCAGGTATCGGATACAGATTTGGTCGATTGGAAAACTGATCCGATCCGACCTATATCGTCCACTTTTTAGTTTTGATTCTGGATCGGTAGTTTTGAATATTAAAAATAAAAATACAAGAAAAACAATGCTGAAAATAGAAAAATATAAATTGATCTACCAAACAAATCCTAAACAATTACAATTGCCTCCTTGATCTTCGGTTTTCCCTCTTGGACAAAAACTTGGAATGGTTCAGATTGTCTCGTCTACGCATACATTTGTTCTATGTATGTTAGAGGGGTCGGTGCTTAGTTCTGTTGAGACATGCAAATGACAAAGAAAGTGAGAGAACGTCAGAGAAAGAGAAAGAGATAAAGAAGGAAAGGAGATGAGATGAACAAGGAAAGGAGAGAGATATAGCTATAATGGATAATGAAGATCGATCTTCCTTTCAAAGAGGAAGGAGATATGATAAACAATGGAAGGTTGGAGATATACAAGGAAGGGGAAGAGGAAGAGAGACTTTGTTGTAATGGATAATGGTTACAACTAGCTCTCTATTCTACTCGTAAAGATTGTGGATTTCATTCAATCTCCCTAGCTATCTCTTTTCCTCCTTTCTATGTTGAAGTGGTGGATTGGATTTTCTAGGGCCATTAATGGATGGTGAGCTGGCGAGTTGGACTTTTGGAGATTTAATTTTCTAGCACCAGTAGTGGAAGTCAAGCTGTGATCACTTATAAGTCGAGGGATTTGAAGAATGCCTAAAAATGTTTAGGTATTCAATACAAAGAAGTTCTTGCCCTACTGATTTAAATCTGGAGTTCTGGCGAACAAAATCCAAATTGTCACTATGGGATTTGGAGAATGCCCAAAAACGATTTTATCCTTCAAATATCAAACCCATTAAGTTGCAGACGTGGAGATACCTGACTATGAAGTTGCTACAAACAATGGATGTTGTCCTTGTTTTAAAAAACTAATTACTGGATCAGATAGGCCAATTGGGCAATCCAGTATCGTATCTGATGGATCCTGAAAACATGTCAGGAATCGGTATCCGATCGGGATTGGCTATATCCAAAACTGATATGAATCTGCCAATCCGGCGATCTGATACTGATTACTTGAAGCATGGTTGTGACAAAATAAGATACCAAGAAAAGTGAATGTCCTCGTGCACGTAGTTTATAAATTTTATAATTTGATAAAATTCATTGAGAATTGTTAATAAGATCACTCACCTCTAAAGCATATCAAAGAACTCATTTGTAACCCCAACTCCTTCACTTAATGTAAAACGTTTAGTATGGTAAATGTTTCCTTCTTTAGTTTCATTGAATGTTTTTTTCCTTCCCCCTAGCACACAATAGAACCTTGGTAGAGATGTAAAGAATGATACCATGAGCTCCTTATTCTCCCAATTTAAAATTTTCAATAAAAAGTAATGATGGTTTAGTTGACCCCACCAAATTCTTTACACACCCCACAAAAAAAAAAAAAAAAAAAAAAAAACCAATATGAATTGAAGAAAATGGGTCCTTTTAACTCAGCAGAAGAGTCACATATCTTTCATATGGCATCAGTCATCGTTTCAAATACAATAAAGGGCTTATTTTTTCCATGAAATTCTTGTCTTAGTCTAGTCCACGACATTTCGCTTTCACACTTGAGCAAATTTTATATATATATATATATATATATATATATATATATATACACACACACACACACACACACACACTTAGTAGGACTATGGCTAAATCTAAAAAAAAAATTATGTATATAAATATAAATATAAATAAAGATAAATATATATTATTATCTTGATTTATATTTAAGTGGAAATATAATAGATTTGAGTTAGAATGAGGAGAACGAGAAAGAAAAGATAGGACAAAGATGAAAAGAAGAGTGATCGTAGAAATTGGTCCAAATTATTATAAGTCATTTCTCATATTTTTCGTCAACAATGGCTAATTTTCCACGGCTAATAGTTTCTTGAGATTTGGGATCTTCCTCTTCTATTGTTTTGATCTCCAATGGAACTATTTAAGTTGACATGAGAATTTAAAAATCTACAAACATATCCACTGGATTGAGGAGAAAGATTAATTATATTGAAGAATGGATTGATTTATGCTAGCAACTCAAATAAGTGAGAGTAGTTCGCTAAAGGTACCGACCTTACAATTACCTCCTTTTAGCAAAGTTCTCTAAAGGCTTAAAGGCTCAAAATAAAGAAATTTTTGTTTCTTCTAGGGCAACAAGTAGAGACAATAAAAATTGTCTTTCTATAGATTAATTCCACCAAAATCCTAATCTTTGATCGTTCCATTAAAGATATTCACCATGAATATAAATTTTATATCCTAACTAAGGTGAAGATTAAGTTGCTTTAGCTTAAGTATAATGAGATACAATGCTTTTACTACTACCACTATCTAATAATGAGATGTGAGATATCAAAACTAGATAAATTGGAGTTATAGTTTTTCTAACTAGAATGCCATGTTTTCTCTCTCTTCAAGCAAAATCACTAGCCCTAGGATATTGATAATCTTTTGTAATTTTATTCCAAAATCATCACTAGCATTTTCCTATTTAGCAAGATGAGTGTCAATTCTCATCATAATCAAAATTTATCTAATAATATTCTCATCTCGCCTCCTATTATTATCAAGTAAATCATTAACTTTTAGTTTAGAATTAATGACATTATATTTAGTCTTTCTTAACACTACGAAGTTAGCAATCTAACCAAATGAAATATTAGCCTTATCTTTCACAATCCAAGCCATGTGATTCCTTCTAATGTTTAGAGCCTTTAGAAAAATACTTTAAGAAAGAAGATGCATTTCTATAGTTCTCAAAGAGAAGAAGTTGAGAGTATGTAACTCTTAAGATTTTTATAGTTCAAAATTTTTAATCAAGAAGAATTATCTGATCAGTCTTATTCAATCAAGGAAAATTGTTATAAAAAACCTTTATAATTCCCAATTGACTCTTAGCAACTAGTTTGCAAATTTGCTGCCAACTGATGAGGTAAATTTCAAATTCTCTTCTTTCCTTTTAGAATTTTCTATCAAGATGTCAAATTTTTAAGCAAAGCAGAGAGGAATTTGTAGATAAAAAAAAAGAAGCTAAGATAGACATATATTTCATATTGCAATAGGCAATTAAGGAATTTTGAAGGATTAAATCTCCTTATCAACTTATCAATTAGAGGTGTAATTCTCTTTCCTTGTACTTCCCAAAGAGAATTTTCTTCCAAATGTTATTGAGATTGATTCACATTTTTATCCCTCACATTAGCTTTGTTTTTCTTTCATTCTTTTTATTCTAAATAAATATTTTCTAAATGTTTGAAATGCCTAGTAAGATTTTAGATAGATAATGAATCAATAGCTAGAGATATTTATGTATGAAATGAGACTTAACATTCCTAAAGTATAACAAGTCTTAGAGATGAAGTAGTCATTTAGAGATGCATGACATTCTCTAAGGCATCATGACCTTAGTAGTGAATGGCAAGATTGGCATACCAAGTAGCTTGGCTCGATAGCACAAGACAGTTTTGTGGGTGTTGTCCTTTGTAAAAATGGTGTACAAGCACATATGGTTGGATACAATAGAGATAGGCCTTACTTCAGTAGGTGAAATGTGGTATTAAAGGCTAGGCATGGTGCTAGCGATTGAAACCCATCATATCCCTCAATTTTTTCAGGTTTAATTCAAGATTGACCCTATTAGGACATAACAGGCCTCATGATGGGTTGGGGTTGCACATGAATGACAAGGCATGATAGCACCATACCATAATCCTTACTAGTTAAACTAGCATTTTTTTTTTTGGGGATAAAAAGCAGAATTTCATTAAACAAAAAATGTGTTATTGATTAATTAATATGAAATGGACAATTGTAATTCATCTTACATGTGACATTTGATTAATGATTGATGTTCAATTGTTCATTCATTTTGCCTGCTAATTTAATAAAAGAATTTTCTTTTTATTCTCATTCAATATAATTTTTTTTTTGAATTTTTTTCAAGAGAAGGAATGTGCCAAAACAAGGAAGAAAATTCATAACTAGAGAAGAGATGGAGGATAACTGTTTCCAAAGGGTTAAGAAGCATAATGACAAATATGGAAAGCTATTCAATCGGATCAACGATTTACCAGGTGTGTTCCATGAGATTTCATTGTTTGTTACTTTTCCTTACAGAACTAGACATTTTGATACCAAAATAACTGAAACACTTCAAAAGAACATTACCAAATGCAGCATAAACTTCCCATAGATGCACTTAACTTGTTTCCTCTAAAGCACTTTTAGTTGCCACAAGCTTACTGATTGGAAAGTTTGAATAATCATACTATACAATTATAGCAAGGGATGTCAACTTTGATAGTTATCACAAAGAGGGGTAGAGTATTGACCTCCTTTTCTCTGGTTGAATTGAGTAGAAATTGAATCTATATAATTACCCCTTTAAAGTCTCCCCATAAAATGTTTTCAATGTAAAGAATTATGTTTGCCTTTTTCTTGTTTTGCCATTTTTATATTTTTGTGCTTAATTTCTAAAGAATTAATTGCTTTTGTCTACATATTGTAGATCATTGGCACTGTTCCTCTGACATAAAGTTCCTTCTTTCAAATGTTTCCAATTTGAACAATTATGTATGTGTCTTTCCTGTTTTGTTAATTTTACCATTTTGTGCTTAGATTCTTAAGAACTAATTGTTTTTGTCTACCTATTTAAATATTTGCAATCTATCAGAGAAGATGTTGGCTTTGTTGGAGGCAACCAATTCGTGGGAAATATTGTAATGAGGTGCTGTTCATTAATTCTCTTTTTTCTACCACCCTTAAGAAAATTCATTTTTTAGCCTTTTTTATATGTAAATTTTTATTTATTTATTTTCATTGATCATGATTTTATCATAGAAATATGCTTTTGAGAACCTAGACCAATGTCAAACCAAAAGTGGCCAAATTAGGTATTATTATTAGGGTGTGGGTTTTGTTCAACCTGATTTGACGGAGGATGGTTCAATTGGTTTTAGAATTGTTTGTTTTCCTTGTTTCACCAACAATAAACATTCTCAAGTTAAAAAAAGGGTCGGTTTGTTTGTAAAATTTTACGTGTAACATTTTATAAGTAGAAAAAAATTTCAATGTTTATTTTCAAGAGGTAAAATATAGTGATATCTAAGGGGGATGGAAAATGAACTTCGTCTTTCTTTTACTTACCAGAAACAAACATTGAATTTTTTTTTACATAAAAAATGTTACACGTAATATCTTACGGTAAAATTTTACATCAAAACAAATTGAGCTTAAGTGAAAAATTAAACTTTCTTTGTACAATTGTTTTGATAAAACAAGAGGTTTTTTTTTCCCTCATTGTATCTTCACTTGGAAAATGAAATTAGTGGAAATTTTTTTTGTGAACTTTGGTTGCTTGCAAACTAATATGATTGTATTAATTATGTAAACAGCCAATTGCAGGAGCTTCTTGGGGTCCCACGTAAACTTGAGGTCCCACGTAAACTTGAAAATGGATAATCAGATTTATATAATGTTTCTCTTTCATGTCCAGAATCTTTTTGGCATCCCACATGACATAGAAAATGGGTACTCATGGAATTTCAGATTTATGTATTGTTTCTCTTATCTCTAGGAATGAGCAAGATGTTTTGTTTGTTTTTTCATTTCTCATGGAGTCTCAGAATTATTTAATGTTTCTCTCATCTCCTGGACGAGACCTTGTATGTTTTATTGTGCCAAAAAAAAAAAAGAAAAAAAAAGAAAAGAAAAAGTGTTCATTTATTTTAATGGAGAGAGGTTCTCTGGGCCGGGGGTTTGTTTTTTAGAAAAATGCTTTCGTGGGGAGTTAGATAAAAATGTGATATTATGAAATCTTCGAAGGGGGGTTT